>VZSF01006093.1:2121904-2229741 GCA_013398295.1 Chionis minor | reverse complement strand
CCCCCCCCCGCCCGGTCTTTCTTCTCCCTCAGGAGTAGGCACAGCAGGGAGAAAGCCAAAGGAAGTACACTCCATGCCACCTCAGTCCTCGCTCTCGGGGACACTGTAAGTAATTGTTTAAGGAAGTACCTGGAAGAGGCTCTTCCCTTTCCCCGCTGCACCAGCCGGGCCGCGCAGAGGTGCGGTTTCATGGTGGCGGGCTCCCGCGGCGCGGGGGACCGGGCAGGGGGACCCGCGGCGGGGTCGCTTCGTGCCGCCGCCAAACGCCACCCTGTGCTGGCGTTCCCGCATGGAAAAAACGTCCCTGACCGCGCAGAGGATGCTGTAAGATACCTACGTGTTCGAAAATATGAAGAAAAGTTTTAAATTCCGTTTTTAAAACAATGGGCGAGGACAACTACTCACAGTGGTAACAGTGCTATCACACAAACTGAGAAAGAAGAGTTTAGGTTTTGTAATTTCTTCTCCTGTCAAACTTCTAAAAGAAAAACCACCTCAGTGTATGTGAAATGGTAACTCTTGGTTATCTACTGTTTCTCTTAGTGCAGAAATTTTCCTTTTCCTTCCTTGCTCTGTTCTAGCTCCACTTCAAACTGAAATGCAAAAGAATATCACAGTAGACCGAGCTCAATGTATTGGGTCTTTTAGTTCACAGCATCACACCAGTAAATCAGCAGTAGCAGTTGTTACGGGGAAGCAGCTTTCCTCTGAAAGACAGCGAGATTAACTCTACCCTCAGGAAGAGAGTCCCTCTTATTTATGCCAATAGTCACGCTTCGATTGCTCCACGCCTCTCCCAGAATGACTCAGATAAATTACACTGGCAAACAGACATTTACTCTTCCACCACAAAGCTAGAAACTTGTAAAGATGTTTAGCCTCCTGAGAGCCTGGAGGAAAATACAGCCGTTAAATTACAACTGTCAGAAAAGGCACGTATGATAAATCATGCTTGAGGTTGACATATGCATCCCCTGCAACTGCCTGACATACCCTAGATATGTCAAGCTTTCCCCCTTTATTTAGCTCATTTACAGAAAATACTAAACACAAGTGCATTCATTAGGCATTTTCCTCTAGCAAATAATTCTCATATAATTTTAAGCAAGAGGAACATATTAAAAGAACATGCTTTAATTAAAGACTGGAATGACTCAGGGTTTCAGTAGTCAGATACACAGGCTTTCATGTTTAGGCTATTGGTTAACCAACTGAGAGGGCTCCAACTCAAGAGACGTGACATCCAACAAATTACTTGTCAGAGGCTGTGTAAAATACCTGGGCAATTTCAGTTCCGCTCCAAACACCTGAGTATTTGTATCACAAAAAGCATCATTAAAATTAGATGACCACACACACTTACAGCGCTCTTGAAATCTCAGCAGAGGGGAAGCTGAAATACAGCCTCATTCTTCTCAGGCAAATGAAGCCAGATCAGCTGGATCTGCACTGAAGGCTGCCTACAGCCTCCGAGATGATAGGTTAATGTGGCCTAACTGCGCAGGTTGTAACCTGCTTATGAGGGCTGAAACACAGAGGTAAGTTCAGGTTGGTCCAGCCAACTCTACCAAAAATACGCTAGTAAGTGTTTAGTGAGGTGATTTACACTGTCCCCACTAACAGAGTAAGAACTCTTTTCTCAGTACCTCCCCAGCTGTCCAGCGTTAAGGCAGGTTGTACTTCACTGAAAAACACTACAGAAGTCCAGGGTATATACAGCTCCTTTCAGACCTCGACTCTAGAATTGCCTACAGTCAGAATAAGGAGAAAGGACAATGCAATGTTATTCACGCACCATGTCAGAAAGAACCCGGACGCAGGTCTCGATTGAATGCCAGCAGGAGGGATGTGTGCATCAGGACACCAAACTGATATGTAAGAGCTGCCCAATCTGGGTAAGCGCTTAGAATGTCTGTCTGCAACAGGCCCACAAGCATAAAAACGCAAACGCTGTTGTTCACAGGGGTCCCGAATACGTATATGCTCTTAGATACTTGAGTTTTTAGGATGAGCAGAAACTCATGTTTTAGGGCATGGCAACAGAAGACAAAAAAAAAAAAAAAGACTGCCTGTGAAAACCAAAGTCCTTGTGGAACTTCCAATAGGAACTTAGTGTGGTGGGGATTTCAGAAACCTGGCTAGTCATAGGGCAATTCCTTTGCGGGAAAATGCTTTGATCTTGTCAGAAAAGAAGTTGCGAGCCGGGGAACTCCCAAAGCCTGCATACCAATAGGTCCGTGGCCTCTGACATCCCCAGGAGACCATACTCTCTTAGTGCTAGCACTGCTGAACAACTCACAATTCCATCAGAGGAGGGTCTGAACATTATCCATCTTGAAAAGATAAAGAAAATCCTTGCAAGACACATTAACGAAGGATTTTTCTCCAATGCATTACTCTTCTGCACCTTCCCAAATCTTTATCTATATAAACAAAAAGTACATTTATTCATTCTGATGCAACTTAGGCCACAAACCAGAACCATTCCTCCCTGATGTGCTAGGTCAAGACAGGAGATCCTTGAAACACTATCGACAGAACAGGTTTGCTCACCAAGAAAGCACCAAGAGTGGCCTGCAGAAGCCCCCAAAATGCTCATGACTAGAAGAAATGTAAAAAACTGTATAAAACATCAGATTTCAGATTTCTTCTGCAACCCTGGAACAAATATTCCATCTTTTGAATAATTTTTCAAGATTTACATTCATCCTAGCATGTTCTTATCTGTGCCTTTAAGCAACTAATGCTTTTCAAAATCTGTAAGGAAAAAAAAAAAACAAACCACGTTAATTTGTTCAAATGGGTTAAAATAACACATTAAGTGAAGTACATGCAGGCAGAAGAAACTTAATTATAATATTGTAATTATAATATTGAGATAGCTCAACCCATACTGGGAGAATATGCCAGAAAGTCCCGAGAAAGTAGCGAAAATGCTGTAAGTAAACATTTCTCTATCTGTAAGAAAGCAACAAAGAAAAGAGTAAACTGAATGATTTTATTAATTTGTTAACATAACAGTAAATACAAGTCATTGATGTTGATTTTTGATTACTGATTGATATTTATTAGGTACTCTTTGAGTACTCAAGAGAACAATTTAGATTTATTGTTCAGTTTAAAATGAATTAATGTTTCAGTTGCATCACTTTTGCAGTATAGAATGATCCGGTTTTAAATTATCCTTTCCACAGTGGATAGGTTAGATGAATTAATTTTCTGTTGATATTCATAGTGTTCACAAATTCCGTATCTTCTTCCCTCAGATTAAAATCAAAAACCTGGTTTGGAGAAAAAAAAAAAAAGAAAAGTGATGAGAACATCGCAAAGACTAAAGCACACATATTTGTTTAGTACTAGCATTCTGTAATTTAGGTGCCATGTTTTATTTTAATTTTTGATATCGGCAATTAATATTCATTAAATGGCCTTTTTTGTTTTAAAAGGCTATTCTAAAAAATTTGCTATATTTATTTTTGTGAGAATTTTTATTTTTAGATCACTAAGTTGAACATAATGTTAAGAAAAGCTTAAGTCCAACTGGAAAGAACTGAAGTAGCTGAGAAAGTGACATGCAATAGTTTTACTGCATATCATTGCACTTTACTATATCTATTCACAATATATGCTTTTCTTACATGTATTAAAATATAGCAGAAGTTCTACAGTAATGAAACTGTATAATGCAGCATTAGCAAACTTTTTGAAGGTTAATTTTTATTCCAATGATACAGATCAGTCAACTAAAATCCTACTGTATGTTTTCTGCTAGGATAAACTAAAGACATTCATGGGCATAATGGAACTTAACATGCTATTCTGAAGAAACAGATGTCTTAGATGGAAAACCTGCAATTATTTGGCAGACTACAGATATTACTTATCTGTAATACTAGGGGGGAAAAAAACCCAGTAAAATAACCGTTTCCTGAAAAAAAACCCAAAACAAAATCAAAACACCTGTGATAATTTATCAGATTAATTGAAGGTACTTATATCTCATTTATAAGGCATTCATGATAATCATGCAAAAATTTCACAAACCATGTGACAGAAAATAGCTGGTTGCTGTTTCATTAATATAGAGTCCACTAAATACATATTTTTTAACATTAGGAATGTGAATTTGTACCACAGTATACGTATGACCTTGACAGCCATGCTTCGGATTAATCTTCCACCACCTTTATATTGCACCCAAAGCAAGTGAGTTACTGTAAATTCATCTTGGCAACATTATACTTACGGATATTCAAAAGGGATGAATCCAGGTCATGGAGAATCATTAGAAAAAAATGAATTAATAAAAAAAACCCAAAACAACCCAACAATCTCTGCTCTCCCTTTTAACAGGAAACTGTGAAAATAACTGTACACTCCACCCCCTCCCCCTCCAAATTTCACAGCCAAGTTACGAACTTGGCACTAGTTCAGTATACTGGAGTTTTGAAGCCTCATTTAGAAAGTCCTGGAAATCTATTTTGCTGGAGAAAAAACCAGAGCGATCATTAATAGGATGATAATGCTGCTAACATACTCTTGAATTTCCTATTAGTAGTTCAGCTACAGGATGGTTCTCAAAGGGCACTGGCTAGCAAAGCCACTATTAAATACTCCTTGTGGGCACAGTGATTGAGATTGGTACAGTGGAGCCGTGCAAAGTTGCTCAGAGAAGCACATCCCCTAACATTGGCTGTGCCTACACCGTTTAGAGTGATACGTGTTACATCACTGGGAAGTAGTATCAGCATCACTGATTTAAATTAATTTCAGGCTTTGTGCTCTTTTCCCGCCCCTTCCCCCCACCAATGGATAGTGGCAAGTTTTCAAGATAGTTCTCATGCTCCGGTCCCTCAGAAGTCATTACTACTCTATAATGTCCTGGCAATTGTAATTAGTCTTATGTGATGCTGCAGATGGATAAGCAGCCATTCATAAAGACAAATAGTAAGGCTGCATCATTTATATTATAACATCAGCTCACTACAAAGCATTGCAAATACATTGTCTTTCAAAAGCGTGCAGATATCTTAAAAGAGGCTGCAAAAAGTGCCAAAAGATTAAGTACAGACAAAGACTCCCAGCACAGCAGCACAAAAAAATTGCCAGCAGGTTGGCTTATCTTTTATTTTTACCCCACACACTATAGTCAGAGATGAGCTTCAAAGCTTTGGAAGGGGTGTGGCAATGTGGAAAGAGTTAACTGCTTGGATTCAATTACTGTCAGCAAGAGCTACTCCACCTTTGTTCCCATTTTCAAAAACATGGGGCTAACATTAGCTTTCCTGTGAGAACAGTTCAGTACTGCTATTTTAAAAGAGAATCAGCTGGTGTTAACCACAGTGCAAAAAGAAGGGTTAATATTACGCAGTCTGCTCAGCTTAGCAGATTTGTGAACTTACTAGTATTACAGTTTCTTTATTACACATGCTAGAGAGAAAAATAATGGCTTGAAAGTTATGTTGGGGGACAGCTGCAGTAAAAACACTTCCGCAGCCTAATTAAAAACAAAATCATGAAGTATGCACTTTACAAAACCATTACCATTATTTTCCAATTAAATGTTCTTAGGTGCCTTCATCTCCAGTAATCTAGAAGATGAAATTCAGAAATAGGCAAGAAAAAGAAGAGAGGGAGCCACTAGGATTCAGACAGAATCATAGAATTACTTGGGTTGGAAGAGACCTTCAAGATCATCGAGTCCAACCGTAAACCTATGCCAAAACCACCCCTAAACCATGTCCCTCAGCACCACGTCTACCCTTCTTTTAAATCCCTCCAGGGACGGTGATTCCACCACCTCCCTGGGCAGCCTGTTCCAATGCTTGATAACCCTTTCGGTAAAGATAGCAAGCTACTTGGCTGCACAGAAAATGGCCTCACCCTTTCCACTGACTTTCTTTTTTTTTTTTTTCCTTATTTTTTTTCAAGAGTTCCCTTCCATTAAGAGTCACAGTGCTCCTGCAAAGGCAGCTGATTGCACTTAGGTAGGTAACACTGATAAATTGTATCTTATTTTAAATAATGGCTCAACTAGAAAGGAGTGCCCCAATCAGTCACTAACGTAAATGACCTACATAATATGGAAGAAAAAGTGCCTTCACTTATCAGGTGTATTCCCTACTCCTATTGGCAAGATGATGGGTTATACTGATAAAATAGATGCATTGCTGTTATCTTAAAAATGGTCATTTTGGAAAGGTGAAAAAGCTTTCTCCCTAGAGCAAGCTTGTTTGACAGAAATATGGATGAGATGAGGAATTTCAGCCCTGGGGAAGAAGATGCGTATCATTCCAAGAATTCACTTGAGGGATGAATTCTGAGTTAAAAAAAATCCAAACCAACAAACCAAAGCAACAACAAAAAACCCACCAAAAAAACCCCTCCAAAAATGAGCACCTCCAGGTTAACTAACCAAAGAAGAAATAAACAATGGAGTTAAACTTCCAGACTTCGTATGTTCAAAACTTTTATATCCTTCTGGTCTTCTACATTCTGCTTCTATTACAGAACATCACTCCTCAGTGTTACCCCTAAATCTCACTACTGTTCATTTTCCAATGTATTAGTTGTCATTTCTTCATACCATGGATCAAAGTTGTCAGTACTTTAGAAATGTTCATTTAGATGAGGTCATGTGGACGTATCTTCAACAGCCTTTGTTTAAACCAAAACCATCTATCACATCTGTAATGTCAATTTAATTGTAGAGAGAAGCATAAAATATGAATCCACTGAGCCTGTCTTTCCCTCTGCAACCTGATCAAAAGTAGAAGAGGATTTGCTCAATGACTCCAAATTAACTAAAATGGTATAAAAGTTGTGAATGCCGTATGCAAAGGAAGACGCTCTAGTGATATATCCCAAGCACACAGGAGATAACACAGTTCCAGTCTCTTGGGGCAATTACAGCTTCTAGCAGGAAACAACAGCTATTAGTGATGGCATCATGTGTAAAACTGCACACCACACCTGGGAGAAAGACAGCATGGGTCAGCTGGCACTTAAAAAGTTTATATTGCCTCAAGTTACACTTAATTTTGTACATAGTTAAACTCTTTTGTGGTTCTAAAGCCACTACCTGGTAGCAAAGGAATTGCTAGGAAAGATGACCAAAAAACCCAAAACAAACCACCCAGAAAAAGAGTCCTGAACTAACAGTTCCTGAAGGAACTTAGGAAAGTAAGTATCAGATTAAAACTATAACTCGCCATAACTACTCCTTAAGAAGCATGCTTTTTCAGGAATACTATTTCTATCTGATTATTCCTTTCATTACTCATTGTACCGCTTAGATACCATAACTCAGATCAGAGAAAATGGTGGCTTGACTTCCTAGCAAAAGCTGATGCAGACACGAAAACCATTGCAAAATCTCTTTGACAGAGGAAACAATGAAATCTATCAATGAATTAGGAAGCCATCCTCACCGTAGCCTAAAGTCATCTATGCGGGGGATTAGCAAGAAAAATCTGATTTAGTTCTGTTTAGCTCAGAACAGGGAGGTGATCAGTCAGAAAGAAGTGCAGAAAAAACAGAGCTGTTCCGACTAACACAGGACTTCTAGCCACATGTAAAGATTTGGTTCAGTTTGTATGCACCATTTGTGTTGGAAATAGTAGGTTGATGTGACATCTGTTTCTTTAGAGAGAACTAGAGGTAAAGCTCCAACTTCTCTTTTGTAGTTTTTGAGAGTGTCTTGACTGCCAAAAAAACCACATTGAGTGAACGCCAGGCACATGATTCACTTCTAGCCCTTGTTTTACGAATTCAGATAACACTGTGAAGCAAGGAGTCCCTCAACAGCACAGTAACAGGTTTTTTTCACATTGCTAAGGTATTGTTCTATGAAGTGACTTTTCAAAAGCAGGATTAGCTGATGACCACTGGTAGAAAGGTTTCTTTCTGGGGAATCTGCCCAATTTTCACTTAGTCATTGCCATCACTTTCTGCAAAAGCTAAAAAAAAAAGCCTAAAAAAGCCTAAAATTACCTTAATTTTATAAATAAGCCTTACTTTTTGGAACTATTGAACCCCTCATCACAACAGCTAAGCCAGGTGCAGAGCTGTTCTTAGACACCTAAAGTGGCATTCCCAGATACTGAAGCACCCCAAACTGCAGGCCACACTTGAAACTCTAGAAAATAACCTTACTGTGGAGATTGCATATCTTTCTTGGAACAGTACATTGTACAGGTATTAGTGAGCACAGCATTTCATACAATATCTTGTATTTTAAAGTAATAAATAATACATTAGTTATTCCAGAGGTGAATCTAGACAAATTTTCACGTAGATGTTTACCAGGAAAAAACAGCCAATTATTCTGACGAGCTGTTATCAAAACAGGTAAATTTGCCTGTATTTTAGCCAAGCTGTATAGAAGCTCTGCTTTGAGGACAAGCAATTCAGGCTAGAATATATGATTGTTGTAAGTCACTTCTTGATAGAAAACTAAGGAGCTTTGTTTCATGATATGACTAAAACAGAACAGCACTGGGAAAACTGCCTCAGGAAGTCCACACACAATATAAATCATAGCCAGATTTTCCATACCTTTCTAGACACAGGAACTCCTAAAATATCAAACCAATGTGACTAGAGGTTGAATACTTAGCTGATAAAAGACTTTGCAGACATTTCTCAAAACAGATCTGTAAAGCACCTGTATCTACATCTACCTCCCAATATACATACATATTTTATACGAAAATCGGAGAAATAATACAGTGTCTTAATGAGATTTCCCGGGCAAATCCAAAATGAAAGCTAAACTAATTCTCACTAAAAGTTACACAAAACTCACCAGAATTTCCAGTAAGAGAAAAAGTTCAGTAATAACAAAGATGCCTCTCTGGCTCTTAGAGCTTGCTGCTCAACTCTTCGCCATGCCGATAGTTTATTTGTACATGGACTTCTCTGGAAAGATTTCTACTTTGTTCTACCTACAGACTGGTAAACAATATGCATAGAACCCTCTGGGTCAATGCCATTATTATGCAATAATATGCATAAAACTTCTTTTTGGTGATGTTCAAATATCGCTTACTATTGCTTATTGTGAGATGATTTTTGGATCGAGATTTGCAGTATATTGTACAGTATAAATATGGTAATAATAACGGTATTTACTTATCTTTTTCACGCAGTTTTTTCTTCTTCACACTAACAAAGACTAACTGTATCCCTCTAACAAAGTACTTGAATGATTATTTTGTACTTAACACCTGTGTTCTACATTAGTAGGTAGCATTTTTTCTTACATTTTAAAAGAAGGGATTATCTCCTTATGCTCTTTGATTAAATGGCCAGGTGCAGGGTCAATGGCATAAATAGGAGGCTTTGCATGGGCTTCAATGAACTATGGATGAGGACTTGAAATGGAAATGTAAGATCTCTGTATGAAAGTGCTACCCTTAAAAATATCTTTTGTCTTCTATCAACGTTAAGGATTTTGAATCAGCTATTATTAATAGCAGACATTAATCTTACGGCTATATTCTTATTGTAACCTTCCCTGAATTTAAATTACATGGTGTGGCTCACTGATCACTGACAAAGGAAAAAGCTCAAACCTTCATTCACACAATAAGGCTTGGGTCCCAGGAAACATGTCTCCCATCATGCATTCCATTCAGAATTTCAACATCGTCTTCTGCTATTGTAAAATCAAACACCTATGGGAATGCATATACAGTTAATATCACGTACATAGAGACAATCAGGAGTGTTTCTGTTATTTAAACTGACTGAGACTCATTTAAATGTGAGGCAGAATTTTTCTATCTTTTTCCTTCTGGAAATTCTTCTTTTATTTTGTCACAGACAAATAGTCCATTAAGCTGACAGGCTCCACCGGGTTCTCAGCTCCTTTTGTGACTCATTTTCATTTGTAGACTCTGTTAAGATGGTTTGCAGCCTCAGGCAAGGGTCCAAGACAATGCTAGTATCAAAGCTGGTTTTGACAGCACTCTGTATGGTCACTGCCAGAGGTATATGAATAACCGGAGTGTTACAGTTCTTTTCCTCAGAACTTTAGCCGAAGACAGTTGTTAGAAGGTATCGGGACACTCATAAAGCTAGCAAACCAAAGGCTGTATCTAACTTTTCTATGTGCACTTAGACGAAGCACTCGCAGATCGGCTAATACAGAAACAGACACAGTGCCATAGTGCCTGAGCACTAACTCGAACTTGCAAGCAACCACCTGTCTTCACGTATGGGTTCTTACAGGCACCGACTTCTCCTGTGGTGAGACCTGCCACAAGAATGATGGTGTCAGTGTTTTCTTAGCAGGTGCTTATTCAGACATCATCGCTTCAGAACTGAAATTGCTTTAAGTTGGTCTGTTGTCTTTGTCAGTGCTCCTCCACACTCAATAAAAAGATCCTGTGGAGCCTGAACTGCTGCCAAATGAGCTCCTCCCATCCTGCATGACCCAGCAATTGCTGTCTGCTGGAATGACCCTTGTAGTCAAATCGTAGTGCTCAAGCTTTTTCAAACTAAACCAGGGACCAGTCACAGAACTAGAAATATTATATTAAATATTGAGGGCTTGCTGAGGTCCATACTTTCACCAACTTGACTAGCGGTGATAGAGACTCCGGCCAACACATTGGCATGGGGGAAAGAAGGGAGATGGGACAAACAACATCTGGTAACTGTACCAGTTCTCCTCTCCTCCTCCCCAACCTATGCATTTTAAATTTTGCTGCATTTCCTCAGTTGTGCAAAATGAATTGGTGGGGCCATAGACTAAACTCTGTAAAAACCACAATTAATCTGGATTTAAAATATCATTGGTGAAAATAAAATAAAATAATGATTAAAATAAAGTATAAAATAAATTCTCTGAACTGGTTCACAATACAGTACCACAAACAGCTGTGCTTATACCACAGAAGGCAGTGTGCATGTCAGAATAAATAGTCAAGGCAGGAGCTATATAAAACCACACATACACAGAGTGATTTAACTAGCAGACAGAAGTTTCCTATCTTCTTGCAAAGTTTTTTCCAGATTTGCCAAACAGTTCATACCCCTATGATATTTTTGGAATTAACAATAAGGTTGTTGTGGTCTCCCTTCCCCTCCCCCAAAGGAAACACACTTTCAGATTAGAGAAATGGAGATAAAATTAAGTAATGAATTAAAAATATTTGGTATGAAAAGGGGAAAAAAAAAAAGGGGGGTGGGGGGAATCATGCTGCCAATCCTCATTTGTTCCCCACTTATCTTCGTCCATCCCTTTCATGCTGGGACCTCCTCTGCAAGTCGAGTAGAAGGAAGATGGTGGGGGAAGAGTTAGCTCTGGCAGGACTGTAATTTCCTTAGAAGGTCTCTATCTGGGGTATCCCCAGAAGAGTTTTACAGCTTTCATCCAGTGTCGTGCGTAGCATACAAAATCCTTCCATTTGACCTATGTGCTGATCACAGAAAGGACCTAACTATAACCAAATTAATATGTTCCACAACCAGCTGAGTAATAAATAAAAATAACAATAATAAAAATCAACTATACAAGGTCTTTCTATGGATATCTTTATTTATACACAGTGATTAACTCTCCAGTTCATTTCTAACATTTGTGAATTATTGTTTTCTACTACACTGCAGTAATTTTACGGTACTATAATTTTCCAATTTTAACTGAGTTGCCCCGATATAAAACTGGTATAGCAAAATGGTCAGACAAACTGCATTAAAACTGTATTAAAAACAGTAATTCAGATGTTAGTAAGACTTGAGTGCGTAACCAAATCTTACCTTGCAGTTTTCCTGTATCCTTTCTGCTTTTGTGGACTTTGGAATAGTGACAATTCCATTCTGAAAAACATAATGCTTCTCATTATTAATATTTACATAGTTGCAAAGAAAATAATCTCTCTTCAAAACATTTCAAGACATTCCTCATATCTTTGGTTTTTATTTCATTTTTCAGAGGACACTGACATTTCTATATGTTATTTCTAATTGCAGTTATATACACTGCATTAAATTCCAACACAGATTATGTGGTTTATGTCAACTTAATACACTACTTAACTGCTTAGTACTTCATGTTGAGCGGTAGAAATGGATTGGTGAACCATTCTGCTTGTGACATTTAGTTTGAAAACATCTCTTTTATTGCTAGTTCTTTCTATCCTCTACAATTAGATTATTTGCATATTTAAAATAGAGCTCTGCTTTGTATACAACATTCCAAATTTTCAGTACAGCATACTTAGTTCATGCAATATCAACATGCTGAAGGCAAAAATACTTTCCGTATCAATTCTGGTTTGATGCACAAAACCCAAGCTATTTGCATTTTGTTCCTGAGAGAGGAGACATGTTTTTATCACCACCCTCCATTACCTGTATACTCCAGCGTATGCAAATCTGTGCTGGAGTTCTGCCATATTTCTTTGCCAGCTGAATGATACTAGGATGAGTGAGCGCTTCACCTTTGGCTAAAGGACAGTAGCCTTCAAAAACAATATCTCTGTTCCTACAATAATCCACCAGCTCCTGAGGTCTTTGGAAGGGGTGGTATTCAACCTTAGATAAATAGAAATAAACTTTTAGTAAAAGCCTTGAGAGTACATTTAGTAGAAAACATCACTGATAAATCAAAATATTTTTCTCTCATTTTAAAAATACAACGTGAGTGAAATCACTGCTTCTAGGAGACAAATGTAAGTTATCAGTTTTAGAAGACGTGAAGGCTATTAATCCACAAGTATTTTGCCACTAATTGTCACAATAGTTTACTATATATTTTATGCTTCCCCCAGAAGCAAGGTGCATGGAGCAGTTGTCTGCCCTACCTGCAGTTGGACTTTCACTCTTGTTCTGTGCTGTGTTTGAGAAATATATGCAAATGCATAGTGGAAGTCAGCATCAGGTCATTTTTATTGGCGATTTGAGACTACCTTCTCTATTTCCTTTCCTGTTTCTTTACTAACAAGGGGAGGGTACTGGGGAGGGACTGGGTTTGCGAGAGACCAACCAGAACAATTCGCTCAGGATGAGGGCCTGGCCTCGGAAGCAAAGCCTGTTGATATGGGTTGTACGTGGAAAACGCCGTACCCTGTGTGTGGTGTCACCAACAGATTACACAGGGAAGCAATCATGCTGTGGAATGAAGTGCGAAGGAGACCCTTTGTAGGAAGGAAGATCACAAATTGCCAAGAACCAGTTAAAAGAGGAAAAGTAACAAGCTACAAAGACATACTTGTTGGAAGCAAAAGGAAACAGAAGTTGTGGGAAAGTAAGGATCTCAGAAAAGCCATGTATTCTGGCATGTAACAAAAGCCAAAAGAGAACCTCTGTAATACTCCTTCCTATGTTACTTAAATAAGTATTTCAGTTTATATGTTGTAAGAAGCGTACCTTCCTCTGCATTCAGATGAAAATGGGCAGTGCTTTCTTTTATAAAATACATAATCATGTGATTTGTTTTTTGTGACTGGCCGTCACTATTGTTCCAGTGATCTAACTCTTGCGTATTTTGAAGAAAAATACTCTTCTGAACAATTACCTCAACACATGGAATCTGGAAAATTTCTTCTGCCACGAAGAGGACAAATGAACATTTCCTGTTTCTCATCTTTAGAACATGTTGTCTTTTCAGACAACAATAGTCGGGAACAATAGGCTGGCAGTCATTCAATGCGCGCTGAGAAAAAACCGTGCCCCTCGAAGGCTGGGCTGAGTCAGCCTAAAGCTACTATGATCTAAATTACTAGGTGGACTCAGGAACAAGGTTCAAGCAGCAGACACATCCATGTCTTCAACCTTTGATGTTTCTTGACCTTTGAGTAGCCTTTGTATTTCATGTTTATATGTGTAAGACCAATCTTTAGGTCATACAGTTATTCACTTGTTTGCACCTGAGCTGACTAGAAAATATTCTCGTTGTTTTTACACGAAACTATGATGGGGGCAAAAAAAAAAAAAGAGCAAGCAGGGTGTACTACTTGATTATTACAATAATAATAAGCACTTTTAGTAGACATTCTTTACACTAAGTGTAACAAAATAGACTAGAAAATATTAAATAAAGAATGATGTATTTAGGATCAAATGCTGGAAACTCTGCAGTACCCCTACGGCATCAGGTGACTTATTTAGCATTTATTACTAATATAACTGCAAGCAGAATTTACTTGCTCATCTAATAAGATTTCTAGGCAGGACAGTTCCAGGCTACATCAGAAATATTTAAAGCCAGAACAGCATGCTGAGATGTCACCTGCTTGCTTCACAAGCAGAATATACAGCAACAACTACTTCCTGCCTAGGAAAATTACACTTTGTGCCTTTCACTAAATCCAGAAACTCCCAAGTTTTGTGAACTGAATTTTGGCACATGCAGTTGTGTGTTGGTAGCAGCAAGTATTTTTCCTCTTAAATATACTGCTAAAATACTCAAATGCACAAAATAAGCACTTTTGAAATTATTTTTCCTGTGAAAACTTTCTGGAAGGTTCTAGCAACATCTGAATGCAAGGGACTAGCACCCTGAGCTAGAAGAGGCATTGGGTGAATGGCCATCATGTGCTTCCCCTCAAAATAATAATTCCTACTTCCTGGCTTGCCCCACCCTTGCTATTTTAGTCACCAAACTTTTCTCAGGCAAGAGCTGTCCGTCTTACGGCGGTAGAGGAAGATCTTGATCTTTTCTGGCATTCTACCCCAAGTGATTTTGTGTGTAAAATCTGGCATTTGTTTAATAGAACAGTTTGCAGTTCACATTACAGAACTCTTCACAACTGCTACTTCGTCAGTCACAGGGGAACTCTAAGCAAGCACTGTTTTTTACAACAGTTACAGCGCAATGGGGAAAAGTTGAGCCTAATAACAATCCTGACACATGGACCTACAAAGTCATACCTCAGATGGTGGTATACAAAAGCCTTCTTCTTTCCAACCCGATGTGGGTTCTTATCACCTGGTAAAGTTTCCCTGCGTCTGGACTTCAGTCAGTTTCTCAATGGGAATGGACCGTCTTACAATTATTTCTCTTTATAAAACTGAAATACAAGCCTAGAAATGTTTTCTCTGTAGAGAAACAGCTCAGGTGAACTGATGTACAAAGGGTTTGTTTCCTAATGCCTCAAAATACTAAAATACATTTGTACCTCGTAAAAATTTACATAATAGAGATCAATATTAATGGCAGTCTTAACATTACTAAATCTCTCTGAGGTCGTTGCACAGTAATTTGCACTTGTATAGAGGTAGAAAAAATACTGATGAATTTTCCTACCTGGAGTTTGGAGTGGAACAGTTTATATTTGGTTTCAGTGTATCACTTTATTAAATGAAACATACATGTTAATTAAATTCCTATAAAATGTAATTTTTTCCCCTCTAATGAGTGACAAGTGTAAGAGACTTCAAAGACTTTCTTGAGCATAAACCTAAACTTCCTACTGCCAAATCAATTACTAACTCTGGAATACAAGCCTGTAACTCTGAGGTTGTAGGTTTCATTCTACTTGATGCTAAGATTAAACTATTTATCATCAATTTACATTGTGTTTAACAGCATTTTTAATAGTAGATTGTAATTTTAAAAGGCACTTACTTACTACTAAATACCTTAACAATACTATATTCTTAAAAAGACAGGCCTTTCCTACTTCTTTAAAAATCATGATGATACTGTTTTTTTTTCCCAGGAACAAAGAAGAGAGGCAGTACTTACCAACCTGGTTTGTAAAACAACAAGGAGCATTACCTACTACCTGGTTTGCAAAGACTATAGAAGTCTAATAAAGAACCTCCTTTCTCCTGCTTTCCTACTTCCTCTTCACAGAAAATATAACTTTCAATTTTAACATTGTAAGAACTGTTGGAATTGTAAGAACACCCTGAATTCTTTATACAAATTTAACAGAGCTAAGAGGGAAGTGATTTTTCTTCACTTGTTAAATATTTAGACTTTGTATACAATGATTGTTTGCACGTTTTGTATTTAGAAGTATGTACACTATTTTACACATAAACGTAGAAAAGATCTTTTGTATTACAAGTTCTGGACAGCGAAATAAGAATTCAGTACAGCACTTCCATTTCCAATTTAAATTTAGGCATTTATTAGTCATTTGAGAATGCTTAGGTAATCTCACCATCAGACTCAGCAACTCTCCAACACTAAGCAAGAAACAGAATAAATGTTTCAAGATAACCTCAGCTATGGTTGATGTGATTCCTGTAACTCTAAAAGTTAAATTAATGCTATAATAAGACTGTTCAAAGTGGAGCAGTTTGCAGTGACATGGGTATTTCATTGTTGGTTTTTTGTTCTTTATTTGGAACAATGCAGTGCATCACCTTAAAGGAATGACAATCTGAATAGAGCAGAAGCACCCTCCTGCCCCCCGGTATCACCACCGTTTCAACTTTTTGTTTCCTTTTTCAACCACAGAAAAAGAGACGCTGTCAGACAATGTCAAGAAACAATTTTTCACCATTAACACTACTGACACAATAAGACTGGTAACATTTTGATATTGTGGGTAAAAGGAAATTTCAAAACAAGTCCAAGATTACATTTTTTTTACTTGCAGTGATCTAGTAGCACACTGAAAGGCCAGTCTCATTTCACAGACAGTAACAACTTATGCCAAACTCCGGTAAGACTTTGAAGATGTGTATTTCTGAAAAGGAAACACAATCGAACCTTGGCAAACTCACTAATTCTTAAACAGTCATCAACCTGCCCATCTTAAGACATATTTCCATGGCTTACTTTGAATAACAGAACTTAAATGTGCACAAGTCCATGTGACCTGATGAGATGCGTCTGTGGGTCCTGAGAGAACTGACAGATGTAGTTGTCAAGCCACTATCCATCCATCGTATATGAGAAGTTGTGGCAGTCTGGTGAAGTTCCCGCTGACCGGAAAAGGGGGAACATAACCCCCATTTTTAAAAAGGGTAAAAAAGAAGACCCAGGATACTACAGGCTGGTCAGTCTTATCTTCTAGGCCCAGCAAGATCATGGAGCAGATCCTACCTAGGGCAGGAAAAAAATTTTGCCAGGACACTCGCAGCATCTTCCTAAATGGGAAGTTCACTGAACTTAATGTGATCTTGAAACATAAATAGGAAATAAGGGGGGGAGCAAGGGAAAAAAAGCACCCTTGCATGGATGTGATCACCTGAGGCTTTCAGTGTTGCTTAGAGGAATATATATAGTATTTGAACACAGGCTCTCCAAAACCTTATTCACTCTAGACTTGCTAAATATTCATCACTCCTTGAATTTTATTTCTAAACTGTTTTATCATCAAAAACTGGCACACAGGCCATTTTTTTGTGCCTCAAGACCAGTCACAAACAAGTAACCTGGGAGAAACTGGGGAAGAAAAAGGAGGGAGGGCTTCCCCCTTCCCCCCACCTTCAGGTCATCTTCCCAAATGGTTTTCAGTATGTATATAGAAATGAAAGAAGAAATTTTATGACTAAAACTAGTTTGGCTGTAGTCTTTCAGGCATAGGGCATTATTAACAAAAAAAACCAGAGCAAAAACCCAAATCCAGATACTTAAAATATTTTTATCCACTCACCTGATTAACATGTGGAGTAATCACACAGTCTTCCTTTAGTTGCTCAAGATGACTGATAAGAAAGTTGCTCACACCAATTGATCTACACAAACCTAATGAGAAACAGAACAAGAAGTTGTTTTGGGACAATCCTCACTACTTGGGAGGATGACTTGAAAAATACCACTTTCAAGAGACAACAATTGTATGCATCATTTCTGTATAGCAAATTACTGCGAAGAAACACAGAAAAACAGTACCAAAATGTAGTTTGACAGTATTATCTGAAAGCATGGTTCTGTCACAGTCACACTAGGAAATCATTTTATAATCTAAACACACTGGGAACTCCCCAGTGTATAAAACTCCAGGCTAAATTCTGGGAAAGTCTACTGTAGTATAAGCAAAGAACAATTGGACTCCACCAGAATGAAAAGAAGGAAATGGTGTTCTGAGCAGCTTGCCAAAACTAAAGAGAATTGGAACATTTGCAGAAGGCTAATATAAGCTGTGAGCAGTACAACGCAAGGAACATGCAGCTCAAATGAACTATGTAACACTGTTTATATTTCTGTTGGGTCATCACAAGATGTTACGTAAAACTCAGTATAAAACCTTAATTAAGCGAGCAGTAGCTAACAAGAATCAAGAAGCTTAAAAATGTAGCTAGATTTCTCAGCTCCTGTTGACATGCAAATAAAGTTAAATGGCACATAGGTGGTATGAAGGTTGTTTTTTTAAATAAGCCTTAAGTGTGCATGCATATGCATATACTAAGTGCTGACAGTCCTGAAATCAGACATCTTCCTTCAAACCTCAGATACGACACAGCACAACTCCCAGTCCTGGCCTGCCACCCCACCTCAACCCTGACTCATCTTTGATAGTTTGGTCCTTATTCTGTGCTAAACACAACTGGTAGGGAAATCAACTGTGGTCGGGCTAGTAGTGGTCTCCTTTAGGCTGCATGTTCTGTGGACTATGAATCAGTCGTATTTCTTCAGTATGTGAACTTTGTCTCGATTGAGTTGATCTGCATTTCAATCTGTAACTCTGCAGACGGAAAGTCCGTCTCAAGGTGTGTGAACACATTAAGTCCAATCAGTGTTGTTAATCCAGTATTTGTGCTGGCCAACGTAATGTATATGCATGTTCTTATCTATATACATGCATACAAATACCTATAGCAAAACCCAAAGGAATTAAGTCAAAAGTTATACTGTTATTTTTTGAGAAAAAAAGAAGTCATTAGGCAATTTCAGACATTTGATGTCAAAGGAATGATTTCTGGACTGAAAGTGCCCTCGTCCCACAGTTAGAATCACCACGTTCTTGAGGTCAGCAGGGAACTATGTGGAGCTGCCTTGATTCAAATCTTGAATATGGACACATAGAAAGCACTTATTAACGCAACTGAGAACTGAGAATATATTAAAAAGAAACATTTCACTTGAAGCCAAAGCTAAAAGAAAATGTTGGAGAAACGTGTACTAGCCAAGTACTTATTCCTAAAATGCATGTTTTATGTATTTAAAACCCCCCCAAACTCATAAGCAGGCTATAAATCGGCATATAAAAATATGAACTATAAGATTACAAAGTACCTTGAATTTGCAGGTTAGATTTACCTGGACAAAACAAAGAAATTAGTTTTTTCTAGTCTTCTGTGAAATCTTGTAAGTGAAGTCACAGTTTATTGCTAATTATTATAATCAGATTGTTAAAGGTTTGAAAAAAAAAAATCAGTTTTGCATTAGAAAAGCCACTAACCATATAAATATAGGCAATCTGGCTACTCTGTTGCTTTCACATATTTTAGCAGCACAAGCAGATAAGATGCACAACAGCAAAACCTGCGCACTTACTATCACTTTTTAATGTGGTTTCTTTTGTAGAATACGAAAAGGAGAAAAAAATACATTAGTGACTAAAATGCCAGACAGCTTTCCCTTACAGAAATTGTAATTGTTGAAGATGTATAACATAATTAGGTTATAACCTGCACTATAGCTATTTGCATAATTTGTATGTAATCTGCCAGAAGGAGCAAAACCTGAGCTTTTGACTTCTTCTGACAAACAACCCTGCAGTGTCACCACTAATAAATCATTATGCCAAACAAGTCAGAAAAAACACTTGCAGTTTTAATACAATGGTGAACCAAATATTATGCTCTATTGTTGAAAGCTCAGGAGTTACAAAAAACATGCTGTTATTGCCCTGGAAGAACAAAGCTTTTATTTCAGGCTGAAATAAAACAAAACTCAATCATAGACATGAAAGATGAAAGGGCTTATTAAACTTGTCCACTTCCACAGTAAGCTTCCATTTTTTTTCCCTACAGTATAATTTTAAGATGTTTTGTTTCTAGCATACTTCTCATAGGAGACTTTAAAGTCTGTTCCATAATCCCGTTGCATTCAATGGTAAGTTCTTTGTTAAATTGCTCATCAAGAAATTTCAGGCCAGTTATGTGTTGTCTTAAAAGTCATCTGAGTTGCTTCTATTAAAATCAGTATTAGGGCATTCTTTGTTTAGAGTGATGACGCACAGAGAAAGCTAAATTCAAAATTGCCGAGAAAGTAAATATTTTCCCAGACAACACGGAAACAATAACTTGAATTTCAATGCAATTTAATGTACAATTAAAACATTTCATTTTCGCTAAATCCACAAAATCTTATTTCAATGCAACGTGAAAACATGAATTCAAACCACTGGAATTTCCTGAAAAATAGAGACTCTAAATTTCAATGAACAATCAACAGATTCTACTCCAGAGCATTGCTTCCATCTGCTTGATGGGAGATTAACACAGTTGCTCTGCATTGCCCAAATCTGGGGAAGACTGCTTTAAAGTGGGAGATTATACAGAATTATTTCCACATTTACACCTACTGGATTATTTCCTAAAATTGAAGAAGTAGAAAATGATGGACATGAAAATGAAGGTCTGGTCTGGGCCTTATCCAACAGACTAACATGTGTGACTACTTGTATCAAAAAAGATCAGGAAATTATCATATCAGCAGTAGAAATTAAAAAAATTACATATTGAGAAACCTGCATAAAAGGGTTCTGACTCATTGCCTTCAAACAACTGGGGGAGGGCACATTTCTATATATTTCCTCTCTCTCAGAGCTCAGAGAGAGGTAGGTTCCCCAGAGTTTGTGCCAGGGGTCTCAAACGCACCAGAATGCTATTGAAAAGGGCAGTTGGGAAGAATCACAGAATCACAAGGGTTGGAAGGGACCTCTGGAGATCATCTACTCCAATCCCCCTGCCAGAGCAGGTTGCGCAGGATGGCGTCCAGGCAGGTTCTGAATGTCTGCAGAGTCGGAGACTCCACAGCCCCTCTAGGCAGACTGTTCCAGTGCTGCACCACCCTCAAAGTAAAGAAGTTCCTCCTCAGAAGCATTTATTTTCAATTTAATACATGTTTAGTGTGCTTAAAAATCCCATTTCAGACAATTCAGGTCTTAACTGTTGCGTTAGCAGGTGGTTTTAAAGTCTATACTTCTTTTTAACTTAATCAGTTTAACTAGTCCTGACGTTCAGGTCTTCCAAGATAGAAGTTTGCAATGTGCTAGCTGCAACCCCACTAGAAAGTACACTTTTTAAAATATACATTTATACTGCCTTATTTACAAAGTCATAGAGCTTTGACTCAGAGAGAGAATGCATCCTCCTTATCTGCTTGAGGAAATGAGTGGTTTGGCCCTTGTGAAGCAGGTTTGGAGAAAGAGCCAGGTGCAATAAACAAAGAGTTTGCAATTCCCCATTAGCTCCCAAAGCTTTGTCCTGCTCCTTGTGAGACTGACTTCACAGGCTTGAAGGAAAATTCGGCAACGATGCTTCTTTTATGCATGCTAAAAAATTGACTGACCACAATGGTGGAAGAGAAATTTTCTTCCAGCTTTGAAAAACTATCATGAAACTCTGCAAGACACATTAGAAAACATGTTGGCAAAAAGAACGGTTGATTATAATGGGAAAAAAAATTAGTACCTTTATCTTGGCCTCCACCACATCGGTAATTTCACCACACTGTATTACTCCCGGCTGCTGTGAAGCAATACATCATGCTAATGGACTGGCTTGCAATGTAGTTGCGTATTAAGCTTAAAGTATTTTTTTATAGCAAGCTAGAGAAGATTGGGTATTTTTTCCTTTACTTAGTATAACACCAAATTATACAAAGTTTGATGGGCACTGTTAGTCCTGCAACTAAAAAGCGTAAATATACTGTCTTGGCACCACAACATTGTTTTAGTACAATAGTGAGCCTTATCTTTCTCTTGCACTACTACGGACTTTTATCAAACTTCTAAATACCCTCTGGAATATTAAATGTACAAAGTTCAGATCAAAAAGGTTTTTTAAATAACAAAACTGCATACTGGGTTTGTGGAACCCATTTTCCTCCCCCTCCCTGCTGCTCTACATGAGTCACAGCAAGGGAGAATTCCCACGTCCCATGAACAGTGCCCATTCTGTTATATCTTCTATTCAGGCCACAGAATAAAAACACAAATGGATCCACTTTTCACAAGAGGTCAACTGCAGTAACTGTATCTTTATTGAAGGAGGTTACACAGGTTGGAAAGGTCCACATTCTCTCTGATACACACTTCTGTGTGGGTAAATGGTATTACTCACAGAAACTATACAAGATTTGATTTCAGCACAGCATGCTAAATCAAAGCTGCAGGCTGAGTGTGCCCCACATGCAGATTGCAACCCAAAGCCTTGATAAATAAAGCAGATGTCTCTCAGATTTAGAACTTAATTCCTTATTGGTTGAAATAACAATTGCTTCCATTTCACAGACTAAAAAACATAGACACCAGAAGGCATCCTGTCTAAGACACACAGGAAGAGTGTGGCAAAATTGAAAAGAGAGGGAAAAAAAAAATCATGTTTCCTCCCCCAAAGGATTTCTTTTTATCCCATGCATTACCAAAGTATAGGTGCTTATCTGCCTTAAAATGACTTCCCTGCTACTACAATTCCATGATCATTACTCCTGCTACAGATCACCTGTGAACCATGATACACTGTGAGGACAACAGGAGTGGAGGCATGAGTAGAAGTCAAATTTACAACTTCTGTGACTGAAAACTCATTATAAACATTCAGTTAACACAACTGTTAACCGTCTAACTAAATAGCATAATGCAGCAATACTAGCTTAATGTATTCTGTCTCTCTGGCCCAGGCTGCTCGTTCTCACTACTTCAGTGCAACACTCTTAGTTATGTTATTTATATACAGATCATTACATTACAAACCAGATCAGATTAAAAGAAATCCACCAAAAAGGCTGTTTCTCTGATTGTTTCAAAATTGAATCAATTCCCTTGTACTCCGACAGATTTCCCATTCTCTAATGGCAGTTTAAAGCACAGAGAATCATACTGTAACAGAACATAGGTTTAAAAAAAAGGCTGAAAATACATTTTTATTGTCATGATGTGACAAAGTTATCAGCAACTCAGCTAAGTTCTTAAAGGCTATTAGAATATGTACTCTGAAAACTAGCACTTTTAAAGTATTATGGAGAGCACATAGATTCTAAATAGTTCGTCCCCCCTATAACTATGATGGCACAGTTTCCTCAACTGGGATACTCTTTGGACTTCCATATCAGAGGGGATAATGATTCCCAACTGGTACGAGTAACAGCAACATGACTGATGTCAATAAAGCAATACCGATTTACAATAGCTACGAATCTAGGGCTTAAATTCAACATATACAAAACAGAAATTATGCCTTTTCCCCAAATCATGTACATTATTTATTGAGACAAAAAGTTATTTCGGAAAAGGACTTTCTTTTGAAATGTATTTCAGCATTGCCACCTTCTCAAGGGTTCTTACGTTCACGCTGGGACCTCTAGGCACTTCTGTGTGGGTAAGCAAATCTGTACATTTGCTTTAAATAAGCTAAGCAAAAAAGATCTATCTAAATTTTTGACAGAAAGGATTCACTTGCTAGTAGAAAAAGCACAAACCATACACTAAAATCAATCATGAAACAAATTCCGAGGGCTTTTTTTTTTTTTTTTTTTTTTTTTTTTCACTTACCTATGAAGTCCTTAAAATTGGAAAAAAAAAAAAAAGAAAAAAGAGAAGAAAACATAACAAATGAGGATAGGCATTCACGGAACTTTAGATTTGTTCACACTTTTACATCTGCACCAAAATGGTTCCTTCTATGGCAATTTCTTATTAAATAAGATACTGCATGTTATGAAGATTTCTTTATGATCTTTAACATAAATGTGTAGGGGTTTTTTTTCATCCTTCTTTTAATTGCTGCCTTATCTGATCAACAGGGTGTGGTGCAACCAACATCCTCACCAACAGCAACCACCTTCAACCCATGAAAACAGATCTCTCAACTGTTTCTGATAATAACAAGCCCATGAGACACCTTCTTTTGTACAGAGAGAATGCTATAGATGGCATGAAAAAGATGTGTTGCTAGGAAAATTAGTTTCTTGCTTTTGCTTACTAAAATTTTAGTGCCACTTATGTACACATATTCACATGTGACTTCTATCAACATAAACACTCCTGAGACAAACATTTTGTGGAGCTGTAGCAAATGTTTGTGAATTGTTAGCTGTTCATCATTTGACAAGATAAGCAAAGATTTGAAGTAATTTTTCAGTAGAATAAAAGCAGAATATGTCATCTAGGAAAGGATGTACTAGAAATTTGTGCCACCTACACAAAAACTGTATTTGGTTTACTGAACTCTCTCATTTATACTTTTAAGAACTGATAGAAAACAGAGGAAGAAAAGATGACGATTGAACTGGGCTCTGCCCAAAGATGAAAAGGACAAGAATGCTGGTGAGGTTGATTAGACTTCTTCTCTCACTTGGAATTAGGCAAAACATAACTTTTTTCCAAGAACACAGTGACATTGCTTCAATTACTAGGCTAAACAATTTCTGTTACTTTATGGGACTCTCTTCAAATCATACATGAAGACTATTAAACATATTAATGGAAAAATTGTATTTATTTTGAAGAGCATTTCCCCATGTTTAACAAAGTCGTATGCTAACACATTAAGGGATTTCTGATGCAAGTATGAGTATTTCATGTAAGCATAAGCTGTACTGCTTATACTAAAAAGATAAGCAAAAAATTTTACTCTTGGTAAATGGCAGAGAGTCCCAGTGGGATCTGAACCCAGAACAACCACCACACTACTACTCTTGCCAACTTCAGGCAAAAGCTGGCTGGAGGCCCTCATTCTTCCCAGCATTTTTAGATGGAGGGACAAGTAATCATGTGCATGTGTGTATGAAAACCTTGCCAAGATGATGGTCTAGCCACAATGCCAAAATCAAGATCATTAAAGACGCTGCATATGGAAAGGGTCATTTTGCTAGGAACAGACCAATTACCAGTGAGCATATATAATGACTATTCATGATGTCAAAGCAGCTCGCCACACTGCTTTCATCTGCCAGCAGACAAATGCCTATACAAGAACGTTGCAGCTGTCAAGGGAATATTTGACTCAATGTATGTATCTTGGAATGGGTTCTGTAGGCAGTCTGGCCTCTGTTCTGAGGTACCGGAGAGGATAATTCCACAAAATGATAATGTAAGAGACCACAAAAATTCAAACCATAGCCTTGATATTACAAGAATCCTAGTTAATTTCAGCTGTTAAAACAGAAAGAACCAGTTATTATACACAAATGTCTCACTGACCAAAGCTAAGATTTCAATTCCCCCCTTCTTCCTCAGCAGTGTTCATCCCATAGCTCTTTAAAGGAAAACACGCATGCAGGCTGTTGAACAAAGACACACATCTAGAATTCTCTGCCCCTCAGCACTGCAGTAGAGAGGGAGACTTCGGTACTCTGGCTGCAACCTTAGGACAGATGCACATACAGGAGTCACCTGGCTCCTGTGAAAGAGCCCCAATCAAACTGGAACAGATTAACAAGTCACAGAAGATAAAAAAAAACCCAAAAAAGCATGACATTCTCAGGCATAACAGCATTTAAAGAAACTACTTCTTGAAACAGTGAGGTTGTCCTCAGCTAGTAGAAATCAGTGTAACAATAAGATCTTTCCTACTATGAATAAAGAGCTGTCAGCTTGGTCTATCAGAAGCCACCCGGTATATTTAAATGGGAGTTTTTAGCACAGGTAATGCCTTTGTCTTATACTGTCACGTACACACTGCAATTCTAAAAAGAGTGAAGAAAATAATAATTATCCTCACCCATTCATTTGTTCCTAATTCTCAATGTAAAGAAGCTGCAATGACTGATCAGCAGAAATTGCTGCAGTTCCCCAGGAATTTTTTCCATTAGAAAATCTTCCAACCACTTGGGATGACTACCACGATCAGATGCAGAATTCTGATCCCTGAGCTACCATAAGATATGGCACAATTCCCTCTGGAAGCAAGGCTGGGCCGAAATACATGCAAATCCCAGGGTCTGAAGACTTATGGGACACGACAGACTCCAAGACAAAATAGAAATCTCTGCACTGAATCCTTTCTTCATCAGCATGTGAATGTCTCGTTAATCAAGCAGTATTATAATTCATTAATAGGAAGAATAAGCATTCTAATAGCCTTTCTATATGATCTGGGGAGATGTACATACAATTTCTAAGTTTTCATTCATGTTATGGAATGATTAAATTGCTATAGGTTTATATACTGTAAATCTGCATCTACCTTTGTTGACCAGGAGTGTATGATGTTTTTCTCCAGAAAGATACTAAGGGAAACCAGCAAATTTAATGACTAGGCTCTGGCTATGCAACAGGAATACTAAAAAAGCAAACTAAAAGTGTAATCTTGCCTTTGTAGGGAAGAGAGGATAGCAGGTAAGAATATACAAATTTCAGGTTAAAGAGGGAAAGACGCTGCTAGGACTTTTAATGGACTCTAGGAAACATACGGAAGGATTTAGCCAGGAGAAAATGAAAGATGAGCATGTTTAGCCAAAGACTCTGTAGCTCAAGGGCAAACCAGAAAGAAGCAAGGCCATGTTCCACACACAATCCAGAGAGATTAGAACACATGAAGCAGGTAAAACTTCCAGGGTGTGTGATTTAACATACATAATAAATGTATTATATCATACTGTTACAGTAAAGGACAACAGTGGCTTCAGAATCCCTACGAGTGTTTTTGGGTATGCTCTCATTATCTGTCATGGTCTCTGGTCTCCCTAACAAAAAATCTCAAGAAAAATGCCCAGGATTCTGGGAAATTGTTTTTAACCTGAAGGGAGATCTTGAGATAGGTGCTCAGTTGCATTAGGCAGTTGAATAGTAGATTCAAGCACAAGAGTGAGAGTGCTAAAATACGAAACCTTCTTTCAAGTGTGTTCCTGAGACCCCAGCCTCGGAGCAGTAACCCGATTCTGTTTAGTTTCCAAAGATATAAAGCACATTGGATTCAAGGAGTGGCAGCCCAAAACTTCAGTATGGCAAGTAATCAACTGGAAAGGGTAACCAGATCTTTAACAAATACTATTCAGATTCTCATTTTAAATTGTTCATGCTTCCAGTTCAAATCATATCAGGACAAGAAATACTTTTGAAAAATGTTAACCTCAAATTCCTTTTGATGAAATACAAAAACAGTATAGTGGTAAGCCACAGTGGGGGTTTTTCACTGATAGCAAAGGATCTCTCTCGTCAGTTGAATCTATTATTTTCTATTTATGAGAATATTCTGATGTTACAGCTCAACTCCAAACCTTCATTACAAGTACAAAGAGGAGGCACTGCTAAGCAGTTAAGGATTAAGAAACAGTAAACTTAAAGATGCCCACATGTCTCAATGAATGCACATCTGCCAATCACTGCATTCAAATAACAATAAACCGGCTATTTCTTCTACAGCCAGAGGTACTTAGTAGTTTACTAAAATTGGACTCACTATAGTCTGAGGAGATTTGTTCAACTTCTTTATGTAAGTTTTCTGATCCCTAAGATATTTATTTTAAAAATTTTCACAAATAATTCCCTTTTTTTTTTTTTGTTAACCTGATACACAGAGTTTTTATAATCTGGGGGCAGAGTCTTATAAATTAGCGCATGCTGAGCCAGACAGAGGCACGGACCCACAACCTCTGGTGTCTCCTCCGTTCAGCTGGGTGAGAAGATACTTCAGCCCAAAAGGTCTGCAAGTGGTGCTACTGCAGTCCTGTGTCCTAGCTGCTATGTGCTGGCTCTCGGATAAACCTGGTGGAATCTATCTTTGTAGGCATGACCTAAAAGATAAACTCTCTCAAAGCTATGAATGTAGATGCAGTTGGGATTTTTCTCGTGTCAACTTGTGACCATTGTGACCAGTCTAAAACTTAACACAATCTTAAAAAATAAATAAATCTGCATTTAAGACTTTTACAGTCTTGGGTACTAACAGTTTATTTACCCTCCTCCTAGGGCAATCAACACTAACAAAGACTGTTAATAATTTACACTATTTTAAAATGTTGCTTGCCCCAGGGAGGGGAATTTTGCAGAATAAATATTAACCTGGATTAAAACTGATGTTGAAGAATAAGATTTTCAAATATCTGCACCCAAACAACCTGTGAATACAGAGAAGTGATTAAAGAAAATCTCATTAACTTCAGCCAGACCAAAGACTTAGGTCAATATTGAGATATTTTAACCATCGCGTAAGTATCTTGCGGATAGATATGCAGTATCAATCCCATAACAGAAACCAGTTTTCTTCCACAGAGAACAGCCTTTATTGTCACTGCACTTTGTGAAACTTCAGTGTGGACACAGTTGCTAAACCTGCTAGTAAAGTTGAATAATTTCAGTATCTCCATGAATTGAGTGCAAAAGCATTTTATTCATTTAAACGGTCAGTCCTTACATGTGAAGCTGTTAGTTTCTACTGGTTTTTTTTTTCCCCCAAGAATAAACATTTCCTGGAAAGAAAAAAAGTGTAAAAGGATTGCAAACAGGAACCAATGACTGCCTGAACCTTCTCTGTCAAGTTCAGAGAAGAGTTTTCCCCCAATAAATGAAGATGATTTTTCTTCCTCAAGTAAGGATTTTGACCAAATCCTATATTCAAGGCTAACATGTTGCTAACATAACACATAGCAAGTAATACAAAGATATGCAGCAAGTGTTTAATCTTCAGTGGAAAGTCTAGTGGTTAACCATGCAAACAAATTATTTAACATTTTCCTCAGGAATTACTGCATTTCCATCTCCAGAGTGGTTAACATTTGTGTATCATTTCAGTAACACATGGTTACAGTCAGGACATCCAGAATCTGTATCCTTAAACCAAAATGTGGAGGTTAGTGTTCCAAGGCACTTGATTCAACCAGACTAATAACTATTCCTTCCCCTGTAGATGATCTAACTGAGGTAATTTAGATAGTCTTTTTCTGAATTAAATTTTCCAGCTCTGGCTGAGGGTAGAAACATGCAAATTGACAACACTGTTGAAGAAAATGCAATTGCAAGAAAAATGATTATAAAATGGGATGTCTTTAACGAGGTATCACGCATAAGACTGAAAGAAAAAGCAATTCTTCCTCTGTCTATGAGGTAAGCGATACTATTTCCAGTGTCTTACTGGAAGACCAGTGAATAGCTCAATCTTTCCCAGGAAGAAATAGAGAGAAAGGAAGAGTTGTATAAGACAGGAAAGTTCACAAATGTTCACAGATGCAAAAGCATAATAAAGCTAATAAAATAGGAATAACAATAGAATATGAAAATAAAACCTGTTTTCAGCAAATTAGGATGGATGGCGTATCTAGGCTCAAATGACATGCACTAACTTAAATATTCATCAGAAGAAAACTTCTCAATGGAAAGATGAAGTAACTCGTCAAATAATCCATCTTTGGACTTAAAAGTCATTGACGCTTTGAAATTCTGGGTCGGTGCAGAATTTCTTTAAAAACTCAATGTTGTAATCCCTTATATGGCATGAGAACAGATTTATTTATTTCTCTGCTAAAACTGATAGTGGCACACAGTTTGTAACTGCCTTTGTACAACTCTCCTGCTCCAATCACTTTCAGTAACTCTGAGTTCGCAGATAGACTACTTGATCCAAGAAATACTCTCCCTGTCCATGGAGCTTCTCTGAAGCTGTGAACAGAGTGCTCCACATTGCCCAAGAACTGCATGACAGGATCTTCTCTCACGATGCTATTTCTAATAATATCACATGCTTCAGGAGCAAAATCCTCCTCTTAAATCTACATAATAAATTTTGATGGGGGCAGTCTCCTCTTCCTATTGCTATGAATGCAAACTGAAGTTTGCAGTGCACCAAAAATCAAATTGACAGCTATCAGAACTTACAGGAGAGTCCCCTCCTTTACTTTTTTTTTTTCCTTTTCCCCAAAAGTTAGTACCAAGGAATCTGCAGTTGAATGGTCGTTCCTTATCCAGCCATTTTGTTTTGTTAACCTTTTCTAAAACACAAATGGATCTGTAAAGTATCACAATATATGATAAATCAGAAAATGGCATCATAGAACTAAAACAAATATCTAAAGGAAGTAAAACTTAGAATTATTTATACTTCAAACAGAGGAGGCTACTACAAAGATGTTCTATAGTGGTATATACAATAGAATCTGTAGATTTCCTAAAGCAAGTATGCACACCATCATTAATCTCACGGGCAGAATCCGGCAGTGTTTTACTTACAAGCAACACAAAGCTCTCTTATTTAACTTACCAAAATGCTAATGTTGCAATGTCCAAAAAGATTCACATAGCTCAGTCACCTAAATCCCACTGAAATATGAGCATCCAGTTTTTGAAATTAAGTTTTTGAAACATCTCTCTCTCAATTCCCCAAATCCCAAGATGTGCTGTAATTCCTTCTGCTAAGAGAGGTTTTCATTAGTATATCACCTTTCTCATAGAGCTCCTCCATTGCTCCCCAGGTTTCAGCTCGGACCTCTCGATTGCTTTTACCAGGAACATGAGCATCAGGCCAGTGGATTAAATAAAGATCTAAAAAAAGAAACAGAATCAGACTACTCATTGAAGTGTCCAAAAAAAAAATACATATATCAAACCACGTGAAACGGCATTTTGCCTCCATAATGACACCTAACATAATCAAAATAGTTACAATTACTACTCCATGATCATTACTGTATACATCCATTTAGTTTTAATAAATGGTATCTACAACATTTCATCAACAAATAAAGGTAGCGTAACTTGCACATATGCCACACGTTTAGGTCACTGTAATTAGAATTTCACGGTCGCATACGCACTGAATAAACTTTCAACACATAACAAGCCCCATTTAAATCAAAGGGATTTTGGTCACTGGAATTAAGACAGGAGTACTGCTGAAGCGCTACAAGTCTTCAAGTTTATGGAAGATAAGTATATTTGGCAATTCTGTAGATATTTTATACGACCTCAGTAGCGTGTCTGTTTTTTCCTTTTGAAAATGGAATGGAAGAATACTTCCATTTATGAATTTGTGTTGAAAATTAGAGCACATTCATTCATACAAACAGATTTGGGTTTTTTTCCCCTCTATAATTCTGTGGCAGCTTTTGTGATTTTTTTGGAGCATTTTTAAAACTATTACGTTAAGGGAACAAAATTATGCTTTACTACATTTATGAAATGTTAGCACAATTTCAAACACAATTAATATTTACTGCTGATGAAATTACCCAAGCAGCTACTGAAACTGGCTGTCTCAAGAAAGCATTTTTTTGTGTGTTGTATCCATGCAAGAAAAGACTAGCCTTCTACTGAAAACAGAAGCATTTCCAACATAAATCAAAAATCTACATGTATGGGACCCAGAGTTGCAAATCAGACTACCTATATTTAAAAAATTATAGGATCCATAACTCCTTTACAAGTTTGTAGATGCTGCTAATCATTCTAAAGGAATGAAAGGAGAAACGTAGGAGATACTTTGAAAACAATCACATTTCTATTTGAATTCTAACTGCAGATGAAACATGTAACTGCAGGCATCCCAGTCAAACAGATGTTGGTCTTTGCCACGCGCATTATTTTAACACAAAACAGGAAAAGGAAATAAATGCATGACTGAGATGAGCATCATTGTCTTTGTGCTTTATAATATCCCTTTTTTGGCAGTTCAGATATCAAGTTGAGAAATAACAAAAATTGTTTGCAAAGAGCAGAGGTTTTTGTTCTTTGAATGCATCTCCGCATTCATTTACAGCGCCTCCTTTTGAAAACAGATCCTCTGCCATGAATTTTTAAATTCACGTTTAAGGACTCCACTAATACTATACCACTGGGTATATATATATTAGCTTTCTACCTCTTTAAATACAAATGCAACCTCAATTTACAAGGAAAAGGTAACATCAAATTCACTATAATACACCAGTTCCCATTTAGGTACGTCATTGCAACACTGTTAAAGACAGTATTTTGCTTACACTAAGAATCTAGTAAGAACAGTATAGAATTTTGCACCATAAGATACATTACAGGCTACTGAGGAAAAAAAATATTTTGGGTGTATCACAAAAATCATGAGCTAAATGGAGGTGTTGGTGGATGAGAAGCTCAATATGAGCCAGCAATGTGCACTCACAGCCCAGAAAGCCAACCACATCCTGGGCTGCATCAAAAGCAGCGTGGCCAGCAGGTCAAGGGAGGTGATTCTGCCTCTCTGCTCTCATGAGACCCCACCTGGAGTACTGTGTCCAGCTCTGGAGCTTCAACATAAGAAGGACATGGTGGACCTGTTGAAGCCAGTCCAGAGGAGGACCATGAAGATGATCAGAGGGTTAGAGCACCTCTGCTATGGGGACAGGCCTAGAGAGTTGGGGTTCTTCAGCCTGGAGAAGAGAAGGCTCTGGGGAGACCTTATAGCAGCCTTCCAGTATCTGAAGGGGGCCTACAAGAAAGCTGGAGAGGGATGTTTTACAAGGGCATGTAGTGATAGGACAAAGGGTAATGGCTTCAAACTGGAAGAGGGTGGATTTAGATTAGATCTCGGGAAGAAATTTTTCACCATGAGGGTGGTGAGGCTCTAGAACAGGTTGCCCAGAGAAGCTGTGGATGCCCCATCCCTGGAAGTGTTCAAGGCCAGGTTGGATGGGGCTTGGAGCAACCTGGTTTAGCGGGAGGTGTCCCTGCCCATGGCAGGGGGGGTTGGAACTAGATGATTTCTAAGGTCCCTTCCAACCTAAATCATTCCATAGTTCTAGATTTGCACTGTCTGGTACCAATAAGCCATTAGACTTTTAAACACAATTGCTCAGACAAGCAAATATCACTCATATATAATGATCTGCAGCATCTGGATTTATGTCACATTTAAAGAGAATGTTGCTCATTCTTCTCCCTTATATACATAAAATCCACTCCCAATCTAGAAAAGGGTAAACACACACATGCAGTCTTGTTCATCACTGATCTGTGAATAGTTACTTCTCTAATTGCTCTGAAGAAAGAAGTTGTACTTATTAAGAATAAATACCAATATATGACACGAAAATCAATACCCATTTCTGTGACATTTAAGTGAAAACTAATACCGGGATAATGATTAAAACATTTGGTAAGGTTATGTTCCAAACTCAGGACTGTTCTAATCCTTTTGCAAATAAAGTCTCTTTTAAAATTTCCGCTGACTTATATTAGATGCAATCCCAAGGATTAGCATTAGGAATTGCTAGCATCAAGTGTTCATTTTGATGTGAAGTTATATACGCCACTGGCGGTACTTACTGCACAGCAACTGCCATTTTTTAATCTAAACTTTTTTGCTTGGATAAAGCATGTGTCACACATAAGCAGGTATAAGTTTACCTCATGTAAAAATGGAAGAATTACACATCTTGAATTGCTGCTCGTTATGTTCTCCAAACCAGACTAGTAAGAACTGCTTAACTATGCAGAAACATGTTGTATAGCACCAAAAAAAAAAAAAAAATCACTAACTTCAGCAGAATTTCCCCAAAAGCTACTTTTCCAAAAGCCCGAATATTCAGTTAGATGTTAACGTTTGCAGATGTTCACAGAAATAGCTGCACTATGGATTGCCACATACAAAGATGCTTTGTATTTAGCCAAAGAAATTGAAACACTTTTAGAAGAATGACTTTCAACAGATTTGATAACTGAAAGATCTCTGGCCCTGGATATTTAAAAAAAATGCAGTACATCACCCTTCCCTGTATTAGTGTCCAAGACCTCTTCAATGCCAACATGATTAGCTGTTGGTCCTCTATTTCAGAAAGGCGACGTTATCAGGTACGTGATGTCCATATCATCCTACTATGTTCATTCAATTCAATTTAGGTTTTTTGTTGAAACAAAAATTACTTCACAGTTATAAAAATATATGTATTTAGAGCTAGAAAGCGTCTATTGGATCACAAAGTGCACTGCTCCTGACTGCATGAAGTGTTTGGGAAAGATGTGGGGCAAAGGTACCTCATCTCAGAGACAACAAGTAGAATGGTCTTTCTGCCAGTCATGCACAAACCACCCCAGCACAGATAGAAGCAGAAGGAATACAATGTACCTTGCAATGAGCAATGGAACAGACACTCTTTAATTAAAAATTTAATCTTTAATCTTAATCTCTTCAAATAAAGTAAACACAGTTCATTTCAAATTAAGATCTGCTTATTTCTACTGCATCTGTTAGAAAACTTTCCATAATACTTGTAAGCCAATAAAAAAAAGCAAGCACCTCACAAACCAAGGTCTACAATTTCATCCTCATTTGTACACACATTCACACCTACACCCACACACTTTTACTTAAAGTATTTCCCCTCCTGGGGGATTAAGTGAACACAAACACTCTTATTTTCACTTTGAGGCAAGAAATTAGTTTTAAATTATTTATTAAAATACCTTAAGTTTCCATTAATCAAGAAATATGTAACTTTATCACTGGAGGTTTTTAAGAACAGACTACATTTTTATCTGTTGAGAATGATGTGGCTGTGCCTTGTAGTGTGGGATAGATTAATCAGTACTTTGAGATGGCTCCCAACCATATATTTTATTAAAATAATCTTAACTCAGAATAACAATGAATGATTCAGAGTATCAGGATGAACTTGAGAAAGAAGTAAAAAAATCCCAAACCTTTACAATCAAATTTTGTATTTACCAGCTTTTTATCGCACCCTTTACAGACAATCAAGCTGTAGTAGTGCAGTGGTTAGGGTCTGAAGTTCATTTGAATGTTCAAAACACAGTGCTGCAGGAAAACTAAAATTAACATGTGAACTGGTTTCACACAGACATTTAAGATAAGAGTGGCTCATTACTTCCTAGTGGTTGCAGCACCTACAATCAACACAGTTCTTCTCAACTCAAAAGTACAGGGACATTTTACACGTTTAAAAACCAACAGCGTGTTGTCAGGGAAATAAAAGTTTGCAATTCTATTCGAATTCCTAATACAGTTTTTAAAAGAAAGGTCAAAACTCACTATAACAAACCTAGTTTTGAAGAACAAGCCCTGGCTCATAACAAACCTAAAAGTATATTTTTTTCAATGTTTAGCACAGTTATCTTAACGCAATGATTGTATTTTCCCTGCTTTTCTGAATTGTCACTGCACTTAGTATCTACATTATGTATTTTTCTCTCCCATCCAGCCTTTTGTTGTTGTTGTTTTTTATTCTACTGGAACAAGGATCAACATGAAGTAACCTCCAAAGGGTTCTGAATTCATACACAATCTGACCTGGGTGGATTATCACCAGTCACGCGATTCATCTATTACACTGAATATGCTGCTAGAACATTTGTCCAACTCCAGCTGGGAATTTGCGATAGGTTGAATTTCCCTGAATGTGACACACCAGAGCAGTCAAAAGGAAAATAAAATTGTTTATGAATTCAGTAACCCACAAATCACATTCAAGAAGTAACTTTGGAGGTTTGAGCCAAATCCCAAAGAATGTATTCTGCTACTGCCAAACCTGTAAGATTTGCTGCCATTTTATATTGGTTTACTGTGACTGCTAGTTGAGGACCACATTTAGAAAATGCAAGGAGCAGACTATCTGGTACAACCACAGCCCACAAATAATATAAATTTCCAGTTTCTCATGGATATACAATCTATCCATTCAAATAAAAATCCTGGAACACTGCTCTCCTCATACCATTTGCCCAAAAAGTGTTTATCAAAAAGGTTTCATATCAGTATTTTACATGGAACACTTCTTCTCTTAAAAAGCTAAGACTGCTTTCAGCAGTTCATCTGTTTCAATAGCTGGCATTCTATATACTGCTAATGCACAGATTTATCAATTCCTGGCAGATTATTTCCCAAGTCTCTAATTCAGTCTGCATGGATGGACTGTGTAGCCCATAAGGATACTCAAGAAAACTAACAGGACCCTCCTTCGGAACAAAGAGCTTAGCTGCACATTTAGCTGCCAGGGCTGCTACAGCTTTTTCTTTTTGCAGTTTTCTGAATTGCTAACTTTGCCTCCAACATAAACATCTAACTTCACAGACATATTATTTAGGAACTTTTAATTTTCTATATCAACCATGTAACTTCACGGAAGTGCCGTGAACCACCACGTACTTGGTAAATATATAATTAAATCCGGAAATTCTGATTTAGGTACATTTCATGTACCTCTATTTCATATTCCTATTTCACAGAAAAACGGCCAGCTTTAACGCATGCTTGTAACTAAAGAATTTACTTTCCCAAATAAGTTTAGACACAAATCACCCTGTTAACAGATCTGTTCTTGTCATGGATTTCATGTCCTCTTGATAGTATACACTGGCCAGTAGAAAAGGGACGCAAAATGCAAGTATGAATGAAAACAGAGCTAGGATATCTAAGCTTAGCTCTACAAGCTAAAACTGTATTTTCAAACTGATCTTTTGCATTGCAGTTACTTTTGTTAAACTTGTGATAACCCTCAAAACTTCCAATAAAAAGCTCTTATATTGCCACTTTTTGCTTAAAAATCCTTCCAATAGCACTTTCCAGCTGGGTGCTTCCAGACAGGAGATACAGGACTCCCTAAAGCACGATGCTTTCTATGAAACCCATGAAACACACTATGTATTATACCCCTTCCAAGGGTCTACTTCACCAGCATATATAGCACTGAACATAGAACTCAGCCCTATCTCTTCCACATGAGTGCAGGTCATACTGTGTTTAACTTAAATGGTCTGGGGAGTTCATCCAACAGTTGAGATTAAACTCAATCAGCCAAAATCATTACTCCGCTTGCCATCCCATCTTTCTTGCAGAGGTCACCATCCTCACTGACAGATCAGTGGATTGCATGTGACGTACTTCCTAAGCCATCACAGTTTACAAATTGTTAAGTTAAAGCAAGCTGAAGCCAGCATTGATTTAGGTCACTACATCAGACTAAGTGGTGGTTCAGGAAGAGCTTTATAAATTTTTCAGACATCTCTGCATCAGTGGAAGAAAGGTGAGGAAGGAGGGAAGACAGGCGAGGGTATAAAACAAAAGGAAAAAAGTCTGGTATGGAGGGAAATTGCACACCCAGTTGTAATACTCCTTAATTTGTGTTAGTAATATGAGCAAAAGTCTCAGAGCTAAACGTATCTGACGAACTGAAGTTCTATTTATGGCAGTCCAAGGATTTACTCACATGGTGACAGGATTTGTGCATTTCTTTCTCTCAGATTTTTTTTTTTCTTCATGTATTTCTGCTTAGCAGCAATATGTATACTGAGTATTTGTGTGAGCACCTACTTTAATCAGTCTACTAACTGAGAATACAAAATCAAATTACAGTGCTAAAAGGAATCACCGAAAATGATTTCCTGGAAGTGAGTCAAGTTTTCCTCTCATCGACATTCAACACCAGTGCCACAGCAAGCAGAAGAAAAAAGAAAGCAAACAAAACATAACAAGCAGAAAGCAGAGAGGAGGAAACATGTTATTTCTTAATTTAGAGGAGAAAGTCCAGGCTTGAAACTTTGTTTATGAAAGTCTCCTTGCAGTGACCTGTATACGCATGGGACAGCCAAAAGGAGGTTTTAATTCATTTTACATTATTCTGTACCTGTGCAGGAAGTTAAGAGATACATTTCCAAGAAGAAGAGAGCAAAGATGTGCATACAAATACCTCAGTCTTTAACAGAGGCAGGTTTTTCCCCCTTCATCTTGCAAAGCACCCAAGCAAAGAAGCCAGTACATACAGCACACAGCTGCCATTAATAGTATATGCCATTAATTCTGTGAAATCTGTACTTCACAAAAGCTGTTCACTTCATCATTAAAGTTTATTTATTGGTAATGTGTGGACAGGGTGAGTAAAGAGAAGCAAAACGAGGGTTTTCAGGACACTGACAGATAATGTCTGGTGGTTAGGTCACTTACTCCTTGATTATCAGCATAAACACTATCTCCACCAGTGCTGTCATTTTAGATTATTACATAAATTCATCTTCCTCTATCTTCACTTTCTTTTCATTGCTCCAGCTAGGGAAGAAGCAGTAAAAGTGTTTTAAAAAAATATGTTTATTTTTATCAGGTATGTCCTCTCCTATGTTCTGTTGCAAAGAATTAATTAGTGTCATTATTGCAGCTCTTTGCCTGTCTAATCAGGGAGTAACAGTATCACATCTTTGACTACAACAAGTTTATGATCAGGGTAAGCGTAAAAGTGCGTAAGTCTAATTCAGTGTTAGTTAGATTTAGTCTTCTAAAGTCTGGTAGATACTTCTAACTTTTTTGCAAAAGTATATCGCATCAGAGAGACCAAACCAAAAGCAGTTATTCAGAATTTTAAAAAGTTAACAGACCTACAAAGTAAGTTTTAGAAAGGACTCCTATTCCTTGAGATCAGACAGACCACAGAAAAAAAGAAAATCAGGTATTTTTGTCACCCTGTTACCAACACATTATGGTAAAGTTTAGGAATCCTTGTTTCATAGGTTTCAGGTGTTTTTAGCAAAAACCATAAAACTCATGCAGTTGTTCCTCAAATGAATTTAACAAGTGTATCTTTACAAAACATACCTTGGTTGGTTTTAAAACATTTGCAACAAGGAAAAAGTTAGCACTCGTAATTATATGCATGTGAATTTCCCAGAGAACAAACAGAACAAGAAATCTGCAAATGTGTAAATCAAGGCAGAATTTGTTTTCCATGATCTTTCTATACTACATCTTTTTTTTTCAGGAATTCATTCATCTTTGCAAATACTCACATGGAAGGCACAATAAATGAGCTATATGTAAAGATTCATACCAAGATATTCTACACCAAGTCTTTCACATGACTCCAAGCAGGCTTTTTTTGTGTTTTCATAGCCATAATCACTGTGCCACAGTTTGGTAGTTATCCAGAGGTCCTCTCGCTTCACACCACTCTCTTTGATGGCTTTTTGGAGGAGGGATTCACAGCCATATCTTTTTGCTGTGTCAATATGACGAATGCCACATTTTTGTAATGCATGGACCACAGCATCATGGGAATAGCCACCTTGATGGGAAGTACCTAAAAAAATGAAATCACAAGTGAATGGTCAGTGATGAATTATGAGGGACGTATTTTATCGTTCTTTTTAATTTTTGCTTTCCTTTTTTTGTATATTTTCACAGAACCTTCTTATTCAATTTTCATTTCCTAATAATAAAGAAGTGGGAACTGAGATCTCTAGGCTGGGAAAATACATAAAGTGCTAGAATTCTGATACTGGTCAGAGATAGCTCCACCAACATCAAGTATCAACAGCATTTAACTGTAAAGAAGTGATTTCAGAATTCAGGCTGAAGATCAAAGAGAAAATACATACTTTATGGAAAATTAATATAGATAACTTAATTTTCATATAGGAGCACAACATTTACAGATTAAAATATTAACAATACAAAGTAAAATATAACTTAAAAAGCAATTTACTTTGCAGAAAGCATATCCTGAAACCTTTGGTCTGTTGAACTCCTGGTAGCTTCAAGTTACTATTACATTGTACAACCAGGGCATAACGAAGGTGCAATTCACATAATGTCAAGTTCAGCAGTAACCAAAACAATGGAATCCTACACAAGAGTTAGAGAAAGGGCATATATGGAGTTTCAGTAACAAAGTACTGTAACTCTTATTGTGTAGGTATTCACTGGATGTGTATTTTGCATGTCAAGGGGACGGAAGAAGGAGGAGACTCAGCAGGAAAAGCAACCAGCAGGAGGACTGTCAGATAAAGAACTGGTTGAGAGCAAGGAGGATGATGTTTCTACTTACTCTTTCCTGTTAGTTGTTTTTCCTGCCATGAGTCCCTCACCCATTCACCCTCACTCAAACGCTTCTCACAAACAGTATTTTCTACAGTTTGTTGGAGGAAATGCTCAGTCAGTTCCAGCTAGCTACCAAAGCCACCTTCTAAGATGACGATTAGTACTTAAAGGCCCTAGTGCTATAAACAATAGTCGCATGCAGACGGCTAGGTCACTAACTTCAGAAGGGCCCTGTGCAGTCGTGACAGCAACAGGGTCTTCTGACACTGCTGTATCTAAATAAATGAAGGACTACAGGTCAAAGAAGAATAATATACAGTGAAATTTGTATCTGCTGTTGACTTTCCCTCCAAACATAATACCTATTTCTACATCAAACACTATCTGCAGGTTATGTTATTAACAAGCGTATATGGCCACTCAGACTATCAGATAAGGGAAACAAATGAAAAGACACACAGTTACCTTAGACTCATCCTTAGAACCTCCCATAGCTAAACTGGAGAGAGAATGCCCACAGGAGTCTGCATGACTTCCTCACACATGTGGTAACAACCCGTGCAAGAACAAGAACTTACAAAAGTCCTACAGGCGCGTAAAGCAATTCAGGTTCTCCCAAATGCTTATAATTTTTGTTCATTCCTAATCTTAGAAGGAAAGCCAATGATACCTCTGTAATCCCACTCAATACTTCAAGTCATTTAAAATAAGACATAGCATGGTCTGCTATTAAATTCTTGATTTAACTTCATGGATTTTAGAGTGATGAAATTGTAATAATATATTCCTACAATTTTGAAATACGTATAATAAGTATTTTACCATCCACGTGTAAACAAAGTTTTAATGTTTAAAAGCCAAAACTTTAAAATGTCTTTTCTCCATAGCCACTGATTATGATAAGTGGCTTAATTTCCAAGTCATCTAGAAATAGATGACCCTATAACTTGTTTTACATCAAAATAAGTCAAGCTAGATTAACTCACGTTTTCAAAATAGCTATTTCAAAATCTTCATGCTTGTTTAAGAACTTTAGATGAATGCAATGCTACTATACTGCAACTATGGGCAAAAATATATATGCAAGTTATTACATTATTCAGATTCTAAAGGAATTTTATTAAGAATTATATAACTAGCATAGAAAAATTACTATACTTTTTCATAACAATTCCTTCCCTTTTAATAAGCTGGTATCGGTGCCAAACAAATGAGGTTGTAACTATTGTGTCTGTTTCTGGTTGAATGGACATTTCTAAGCACTGAATGAATGGAGTTCATTTAGAGGTCTTGCAAATGGACTCGGACTCTTTTCATGCATAATGATTCAGTAAGAACATTTAGGGCAACCTTTTTTTTTTTTCTTTTCCAATTTAACCCTTTTAAGTTAAAAGGACAGAGTGGTAAAGAAGGAAAATTCAGAGTAATTTTGTTATTGTTCCCTGTTCAGTGATGACGTGCACACTTGTTTCACAGGAAATAAAGAGAACAAGATCAGTCTGGAGGGAATTATCTCAATTTCTATGCCTAAAAATGAAGTACAGCAGTCCTGATGCACTAAATAATAATTAAAAGGAAAGCTTAACAATTATTTAATATTACCACTTCGCAAGCCAACTTAATCATGAAGAACAGGTTTCTAAGTTAATTACGCTACTAACGTAACAGCTTCTAGACTTTAGAAATCAGAACTTTTTGTGTTTACTCGTGATTAAATATGTTACAATTCATAGATGCAGAAGAGTGACAAAAGAAGGTGGGGTGGCTTAAATTTCTGGTTTTTTACATTTTAAATCCAGACTTAACATTATTTGAACATACTAACATTCTTACATGTTTAGGATTACCATTTGTTCACAGAGATGTAATTCACACTGTACATGAGTGTGACAAAATCCAGTCTCACATTTAAAACTAATATGAACAAGCACCCATTGAATTAATATATTTTTATTCTAGAATTCTCTGACAAAAAATAGGAATTCCCTATAATAAATGAGGTCAAATATAACTAAGTCTGGAAAAGCTCCCTATTTTTTAGCTGGTATTTTACTTTGTTTTTCTAGGCAACTAGTGCTGTTCTCTCACCAACTGAATGAACCCAAATTTGACAGATCTTAGGATGTCTGAGATAATTATATTCCTACAGATTTTGTGAAAATTGGAGGTTGGGAGGCACCAGGATATTGCAGTGCAAACACAGATAGGTTAAAGGACACAGATCCATTGAAAACTAAGCTTAATTAGTCATGTTGTTCTTTTTGTCATGATTACTCATCACTTTCTTGATATCCTGAAGAACAATGCTACCAAAACTAGGATAAGAAACATGCTCTGGCAATCCACAAAAAGTTCCAAAGATTATTAGGAAGGCAGAATCCTGTTCACAATGCAGTTGCTACGGGGGGGGGTGGGGGTGGGAACAACCAACCAAAAACCAACCAAAAAACCCCAACCAGCAACACCCCCCCAAAAGACAAAATCAACAACATACTCCTCCCCCCGCAAAATGTAAAACAATTAACAAACCAAAACACTGCCCCCTCTCCCAGTTTTATGCACTATCTCAGCTGACTCTCAGCCTCATTAAACTTTCTGTTCTCCTACACGGAAGCTGTAGAACTACAGAGAGAGATCCAAAGCACCAACAGCTTTTCAAAAGAGAACCAGGACCTACTTTCTCTCCCTGCTTTTGCCCTCCCTTTGTGGAGGAGTGTGTCTTCGCGTACTTCATGAAATGAGAAAGTATTATTTATCTGAAAATATAAGAGTTCTGTGGTATATATAACTTACTTCTTGAAATCAATGGAATCACCTGCATTAGAAGAGTTCCTGTTAGTGAAACTGCAGCCAGGATATTTAGAGATCATATCAGAGACTAATGATCTTCTGACATCAGTACTCAGTACTAAATTAAAAACAGTTGGCAAACAAAACGGCAACAAAAATGCCCACTCTCTTTGCTGATTTTTTTATCTCCAAGTAATCACTTGAGAAAAGAACTCACAAAAGCTCAAACATCCTTCTATCAATGTTTACATACTCATTGTGTATACATGTTATTGTACACCGTAATAGGCCTGAAATACCTTGTTCTATTAATTTCATTTCTATTATTTCAACATTGCATCAACCTTAGTGCCACATATTGCTTCTTAGGAATATATTAAAGTTTTAGTGCCAAAACCAAGTTTGATTTCACTAGTTACCTTATGGGAAAATTTGATGACAAAGCATAAACTGTTGCCTATACATACAGCAAATGAACATATAACACATTCCAACGTTTACTGCTAATCCATTCACAAAACCACATGCCTCTCTACGGAATGGCGCAAGGCTAGACAACCCTTCCTGTTTCTCCTTGCTTACTGTCTTTCCTCCTCCTCCTTCACCTACTTCTGCATTCATATGATCCTCTGACAAGATGATTCAGACTACAAAATGGCCAAAAAATTTTATAGTTTTATAATTATTAATGAACCTGAGTAACTCGCCAGAGGGGAAAAAACACTACATCTCAGTCAACGGATAGGGCAAGAAAAGCTCCCCCTTTAGCAGCAGCAGTTAAATAATTTGATACATTCAGTGTTTTTATTAAAAGGAAAAGAAAAAACCACAAATCTCAGTGGTGTTCAAGCCAACCACCAAATGATCAGAAAGACCTTCACGAAATTGTGTCCTGGAGCCTTCTTTCCATTACGTTCCTCAACACCATCCTTAGAGCTGCCCTCAGACAACCAGATAACGTCACACTAACTTTCTATACCCACAGCACTAGAACCCAAGCGTTCTTAATGCTACACTTTGGCACAGTTTTTACTTAACAAGGTCAGTTACTCTGACAATCGTATTTACCATCACAAAGTGTTCATAGCATCCTCTCTTCTTTTGTAGAGTGTAGAGCTTTCCTCTACAGCAGGTGAAATCAAAGTCAAGCTTGTTATGAAGCTATCATATCCTACAATTTTCCTAAGGTGACTACAGAGTATTTCCAGTTACGAGATTTAAATTTAATCACAATCACTTTTACAAAATAACTTGGACATTTTACTCAGAGACCAAGAGTGGCATCTGAGACATATATAATGGAGCAGCTGCCCTTGCAGGAATGGAGCATATAGAGATGATGGGCTTCTAGAAGAACTGGTAGGACAATGCCAATGGTAACTGAAAGGCACTGAGCGGACTTGTATTATGAAACCAATGCTAAGGTCAGAACTAAAACAGCACACAGGTTTATCTAAAATGCAGTCATTTAAGAACATCAAAGGACAGCAAGGAACACCCTGCCAGCACGGCAGTAAGGCAGATACTTCCATACTCTAACAACATACTGATGTAAGAAGAGTCACTAGAGAATTCCTGATAGAGATCTCTGTTGCATTTACACAGATTTTATGGCATTACAGCTGTACTGTATGGATGTGGTATTTTCACCTTCCTAAATATCACTATGCTAATGAAACACTGTCAATAGACCTGGCCTGCGTAAAGTCTAGAGATTACACTATGAAGTTTCTCTTCCCTCTGTAAAAGCTACCTGGATTGTGAATATTACTTTTATATATATATATAAATTTTACTTTGGCAATGTTTCTGTTTTTGCTAAATATGATCCATTGCTTAGTGCAAAAGGGGTCACTCTGGGATTGTTTTTCTCCTGTGTGACTCAGAATAAAGTCTTAGAATTCAGTAACATGAGGAAGAAAACCAGGCAAGCAGGATTTTAAACTCTGCAATTCTACTCAGGCAGCTCTACGTAGGCACCAAGGAACAGAATGCAGAAATACAGCCTTGCCGCAATGCAAAAGGGTAGGAGAGAGTCATTACATGTTTATTATGTATCCAGGGAAAGGGAAGCCAGAATTGCTAGTTTTCTCTCTTCCTGAGAGGAAGGAAGAAATGGCAAAGAGCCATTGTTGACAGAAGCACTCTATTCCCTCCATCCCAAGGAGGCTCTGACTGTAAAGGATATTCAGATCATCTACTGTAAAATGACTGTACATCTCTGGTCACTGACCCACCATTTATCTAGTCAGAACTTTAGAAAAAGAAGTATCAAAGCAACTTCTCAGAATGTGCTTCACAAGCCCAGAAAATCTGCAAGTAGCATCTCTGATACAGCACCAATTCACTAACGTATTTCTGGCAGCAAAAATACACTATCACCCAAAAAATGCAAATATTTTCTCTGCAGGAGTAAAAAGCTTTCCACTGGGAAGTGCCAGCTATTTAAACTATTCAGTTGTTGTATACAAATATTTTTATCATGCAGAACTTCTCAATTAAATTTATAGGGAAAGAAAACTCTGGAAAGCGACCTAGGCATTTGAAAGGCAATTATGACTCTGTAATCCATGTAGAAATTTCATAAGCAGAGCAACCGCACACATTTATTTAAATGCCTTTACAGACAGACTGCCAAATCTTGAAGCCTTTTCTTTCACTCCACACTTTCCCACCGCCATGAGAACTATTTCTCATTAACAACCAAATTGGTTTCAGATGCTCTGCTATAAGATGTTACCTTAGAAACCATTTGGTAAAAGACTGTGGCTTCCTTCCATAGAAATCTCAAGCAGTGAAAAGGCAGATTTTCTGGCATAAATCAAATCCAATTTCTAGGGTTCACTAAACCTTTTCTCCTCAGAATAATGTTTTGTGACTAGATCTTAGCAGTTAATAGTGCACAAAGAATTGCTGGTGTGAACCAGTTTTAAATGATTTTCATTCTATTCCCTTTGTTAACTCAATTGAAATTACTTCCAGTATGTATCATACCTTGATAGAATTTTTAACTTCACAACTAATAAGGATATGTACTATGTACAGCAAATAAATAGAGTGAATAAAAATATTAATGCTATTTTCCTCCCTTTTAATAAATCTCCTGAAACTACTCTACCTAATAAAGATTGCATTAATTAACAACTTCAGACATTTGGAAATACTTCACAATAAATGAGACAGACCTGTGACAATTTTTCTGTCCTCCAAATAACTACCACAAAAAAGAACAATCAAAAGAAAAAAAACACAACTAAGCCTATACTCTGTACTTAAGTAGGACATTATCATAATCATTCCTGCTGTGAAAGTTTGACTTAAAAATAAGTCATGTAAATAATTTAAGATTAAGCATAATCAACATACAATTACGTAGAGGGACTGCAATTTTAAAAGCGTAGTTGACTACGAGATCAGTAATTCAAAAACCATTTAAAATATTGTAAAGATAATATTATAGAAAAAGTTATAGAGAACTGCAATTTATAGTGACTTGTAGCTTACAAGATGAGAATGTACATACAATTACTCATCATTGTAAGGTCCCAATTCAAGATGACATTCAAGCTGATGGCTAATTTTCAACATCATAACAGTGCCCTTTATACCTACCAGACTACTCGCAGAATAAGTGCAATTATGAATCATAACAAGATCCTACCCTTGCAATACCACGTGTCAGTGCAAGGCCTGACACTTGCAGCGTCCCGCTGCTAACTAATTGTGTTCGTGAGTTGGAAGGGCAGCAGCAACCCAACTATCCGTAGTGCAAACTCAAACTGGACAATAAAGAACGTTTCTGATCAAATGCGCTTTTTACCCCACAGTGTTTAAGATTTTAAAATGTATTTTCTCAAAGTTTCCAAGACAAACAACATTTCTTGTAGCCCCTCCTCTCACATCTTGCATTCAACCTTAGAATAGTATCTATTAGAATGCAAAGCACTTCCATTCAGGCATTAAGCCCGGGGAACAGAGCTTACGGTTATGAAACTGATGTAAAGCCAGAAAGATGGCTTTCCCCTCTCTCTCCACCCCTCCGTAAAGAGGATTTTGTATCACACTCTGTGCTGGAGGTCCTTGGCATAAATATTAGAAGAACTGAAGAAAGTTTAGGAATCAGTACCTCCCTCCTCCCCATTTGGAGGCTTGAGGAACTACTGCAATTTAGGTTACAGCAGCATGCGACATCACCATTCAATGCTGCCAGAGCTATGCTAGGGAGCTCTGGCAAAGAAAAAAGGTACAATGACTAAAATCTGCGATATGAAGGTTGAAAGATAAAAGTCAGCTTTCTTTTTTTCCCCACAAAGTTTGGCATCATTTTTCTGCATTACCGAAACATGGTAAAAGACCAAAGTTAAATACACTGGAACTTGCTTCTCCCTTCATTTCAAACTGGTTTCAAATAATTTGTTCAGCTATTGAGCAATTAAGCTTGTACCATTTGAAAGTATTAATGGCAGCACCAAATTTAAAAGCACACACACATGAAGTGCTTCTGCTTATACTGATAAAAGCTTTACTTATTAAACAGCTATAGAGATCTAACTTTGTTTTTTATTATTTTTACTTAGTGATGGACATTTAAAATTTATCTGTATCACACATCAGCAACACGGTGATTAGAAAAAAGAATCCAGCATGAGAAAGGAAGCTGTCTTTCTGCTATTAAAATCACAGTTCCTATGTCAAAATATAAATACGGTAAAATCCACAGCAAAAATATAAAACGCTGAGCTCATAGATTTGCAGGTGTACAAAAAGCACACAGACAAAGCAGCAATTGCCCCCAGAAAAACAATTATTTCTGTACTGCGCACGCTCTGATACAAGCAAAAATTGGAATAGCATTTTACCCCAGATGTATTTACTTTAAAACAGTATTACATTCAGTTTTTTCTGAAGAATAAAGCACCAGCAGACTGGAAGCAGGTGAAGTTGGAAGCAAGGAAGGAAGGTAGGAGCTCAGCAGGCTTAGTTAGGTTAGGAGGGGATACTGCTTTGTTCCACTGTCTACAAACACACAGCTGCCTGGGATATGGCCATATTTTGTACATGAGAGAAGTTAAATATCTAGAGGCCCTCAAAGCTCAAGTACAACTTCTCAAGGTCAGATCTACTGAAACTGTGGATGAATTGAGACAGAAAGATTTATAGATGTGGCATTTTGTTCATCACAAGAGGCTATTAAGGCAACTTGGTAACCATGGGTGAGAAGCAAAGTCCTGCCAGAGTAAAAAAAATGGTTCAGGCATAAAACAAAGGGAAGAAATAAACAGCCGATTCTTATTACAGGATAAGATTAATAGGGGGGAATGCCATAGGTCTTGGTATCAGGACCGCTGTTCCATAAATTTCCCTAAGAACTGAAGCTATGAAGAAACAAGAGCCATGAATAAAAAAAAGGGCAGTAACAGCGGCGGATGACAAAAAGTGAAGGCTTGATTCTGCTGCCATTGAATTGAAAAGCAAAATACTACTTGACTCCAGTCCCAATAGGACTGGGTCTTTTTTGACCACAGCTAAGTTTCAGAATGAATATAAGCAACTCCAGGATGAATAATTAAAAGTAGGTAGCTGGATTCATAATATATAATGGAAGGAAATGTTAAAATACTTCCACTCAGCATAAAGATTCAAGTCATATGTAGCATTTTGATTAAAAAAAAAGTAACACAACCTGATGAAAATGAAGTAATCTGATTCTATGCTTTTCTCCAGAAAAAACCTACTTGTGAAAAGAACTGGGAACAATACATGAAGTCTTGCACGGCTACAATGCAAATGATGCAATGTCTTAACGCAATCAGCAAAGTCAGTAAAAACTGACTTTTACGACTTATGTACTTAGATAAAGCTACAGCTGAATATCAGTCTTATCTATGGAACACCCTGAAATAAGAACAGGAGAGATTCTAATGGTTTCCCTTAGGTACAGAGGGATTCTGTATAAGTGTCCGTGTGTATTATTCTGTCATGTTAGCAGTGCAACATACTGACAAATGCAGTTAGTAGTGCTGTAAGTTAACTGACATCATATTATTTTAGATTGATTTTTATTCCTCCCAGGCTTTGGCTATTTGACTAGGAGCTGCTCAGAGCAGTACCTGTCTGCTTTCCCAGTTAGTGCTGAGCATAACAACATTGTTCATTCTTGAATGATCTCCTGTAAAGAACATCATTACTAATAATAAAATACTGTGTGTGACATGGGTAAGGCACAATGAGTATAAAGACTTGATTATTTTGTGTAGTAATTGCTTGTCCTTAAGTTTCTTCCCAAACAAGCGTGCAATTAATTTTATACTTTAATAGGAGAGGATCATTAGAGAACTTTTTATCTCATCAAGTTGTTATTAATTCTAGCTACCCTAAGGATTACATAGAAAGCAACTTTACAATAAAACATTCTATGAATTTTTGGTATCATCAGCACATCTTGTCAGGAAATCACATGCTATCTGACCAACTCCCCCGAATTTCATTATTACTGGGTCCCATTCTCCCCCACCCCAAAAAAACCAAACAAACCCAAAACCCACCACAAAACGCCCTGTTCTAATGGGACTATAACTCCCATATCAAACAACAATAGCTTCGCTAAAGAGAGCCAGAACAAGCTTCAAGAGATGTCTATAACTGGCGTTTTGGGGACCTTTTGTAATAAGGGATTTTATTTTTTTTTAATAAAATAAAGCATTCAGAGAAGTGTATTTGTAAAGTTTATGAACGAATCAAATAGTTTTTACCACTAACAGACTTTATCAAGTTTCCCTCCTATCACGAAGTCTTCCAACAAAGACCGATGCCATGCTGAATTTAACCATTCAGCACATGGCCTTGAAAAAGATTCCTAATATTTCAGTTACAGGAAGAAAAGCCCTTATACTACTGAATTATATACACAAATGCCTCACACGGTAGCATTTTTACTCATCAGACTTTAAAAGAAAAAGAAAAAAAGATGAAATAAATTATAGCTATCCTACTAGCAAGATAGTGAATATATTCATTTTGTAAAGCTATCTAAAGCTGTCATGAGGTAATACACTCTCTGGAGTTTATCTTGCTTATCTTCACACTTGTAGCTAGTATTAGGGCCAAAATGCCAATTCATTTTAGAGTTAAGCTTACTCTAGTTGAAAGCAGCCTTTGTAATGAATATTATCATTGACCGTAAACATGCCTGACCCTCTGCATATGAGTAATATTGGGTAACACAATTGTTACAATCAAACCATAAGAAAGTTATCGACAGGTTTTTTTTATAATCATACAATAAACAAAATGTAGATTACTTTTATTTGTTAATTAAAACTTTAGCTATACAGCATATTTCTAACACAAAGGTGGGCTGCCCTATAATAATTGGGAGGTGTCTCGGGAGAGTCAGCTTGTTTTACTGTTGGTAGTAGACTTGTCTTCCCGCTGGACACAAGACAAGATACAACACAGTATGAATATGCATGTAAGTAAATACAGGATTTTGGATGTACAGAATTCGGCATGTTATTCCCAGTAACCTTTCAGACTGATCATAAATTATGCACACTAGTCTTCTCTGGTATACAAATCCATCTTTCTCACTAGAGATTTTAAAAGAAATTGATCCTCCTCACCAAGAACACTGTGTATGCGCACACAGAGCGCCAGAAAGAGAAGAGTAACCTAACAAAAGACCGCTTCGCCTCCTCCCTTCCCATCTCCCCTTTTGCATCAAACCTCGACCAACTTACTAAGCTTCTCCTATACAACTCTGGAAGCTAAAGCAGCTGTGACATGGAAACTCATTAAAAAAAAGAAAACTCAGGTAAAAAACCACCACCACCACACCTTTTGACAACTGAAGCTTGAACAGAAAGAGCAGGTATTTTTGACAGAATGCTATCCTAGACTGCTGTTGCACTCTCTCTCCAGTAACACGTTCTGGCTGAGAAACACGTTACATGTCTCCTACTCCAGCTCTCAGTTGCTATGAAAGGGGTTTCATCACTTGAAAATACCTTGCATATCTATCTGAGCTGCCTTCCAGTTGACATGACTAGATAGCTGCAACCATCTTAACACAGTATGTTTATCTCCCTCTGAAGCTTTTAGAAAGATTGTCTAGCAAGAAAGGCAACGTACATATCTGTCCTCTCAAAGATGACCTTCCATAGATAACAATTATGTCTGCATGTTTAGAAGGATAAGAAATGACGAAAAACCAACCAAATCTTGAATACTGCAGAAAACGGCCCTTCAGAAAAATGCACGCTCGTTTGAGAAAGTTCTCCTCTAGCTTTATAGCTGAGTAAATTTTTTGCGCTACAAACATTAGTTAATGCAGTAAGGCTGTAGCAAAAATAAGCTATTAATTTGTAAAAGAGTAGTTAAGTGGGAACACCTACCACAGATAAAGGTCCCACTGTGTTAGGCTGCATATCATAGCGTTTATAGCTTGACCACAAATGCAAGTGTGGTGCGTTTTGAGCTCTTTGTTTCCCCCCTCCTCCTTTTCTTAAATCTGCAATGCTTTGTGGCATACATCCAAGGATTTCTTAAAATTACATGACTAGTTCTTGTCTATTACAAACTCAAAAAGCTGCAGATACTTGATACATCAAGTGGTACGCTAGTAAGACAAGACTAGGCAAGTGAAGTCAAAGAAGCAAATTCTGCTGTTCATAACACCACCATAAGTCAAGAGAAGCTCCTTGAAAACTAATACCTGACAGAAGTTATTGAGCCAGAAAAATTCAAACTTAATTCTCTTGATCTCAGATATTACTATGTACTTTGGTTTGAGTTCAGGCTTGACAATCAACTACTCAGTACTTACTAATATAACGGAAGGACAGAGAGCAGCATGCTATTTGGTAGAGAGTACAAAGAAGTCTTTCTGTCCATCTACTTTGTACTCAGCTTATTCTTCCAATCACCTAAGAAATGTATTGCAACCTCCAATAAAAAAAGGTGGTTCTGCAGATAGTCCGAAATACAGTTCAGCATACACTGAAACAATGGACATAAGACAACTGAGTCCATTCTCTAAAAAAAGACTACTCACATTTATTTGATTTTTATAAAGTATCTCCAAGGGAATGAAAATGGCAAAAAGTGGTTAAAATAGGCACCACCACCCAAAAAAGATATTTTTGAACAACATAGGCCTTTTTGCTCATTATCTAGGGATTGCGTAAGGGAAAGCTGCATCAAGTATCTTAAAGTTAACAGATACGAAAATAACAAGTTAACACATTTTTGCATACCACATGTTTACAAACATGTGCGTGCATGCATGTAAATACATGATAAAAGCAGTTATGAACATTTCGTAGACTTTTAAGGTTTTTTTTAATCTTTTGGCTGATGATGCTGAATTGCTAAGACTTCAACTAATATGTGCAGCTCAAATGACTTTGGGTCCTCCAAAACAAGCATTACAAGCTCTACCTATTCACTTAGTGTTTCTGAATGAAAAAACAGCTCGATTAAAACCAAAAGCCAACTCCTATTGACTTAAATGGCTTAATATGCTCTAAAATCCACAGCTCCAATTTTGCCCTCCTTTATACCAATGAAAATCCTAAATAATTGCTCTGAAGTCAGTATACATTCTTAGGATAAAGATGAAAAGAGCACGAGGGTCATTTTATTTTACAGCTTAGCTTGGTACTTATGTGACTGATTAACTCCAGTATCACAGACAAAGAACATAAGTGCCTTTGCTTTATATGTTTATGCAAAATACTGGAAGATTTGGGATATCAAATTGACCCACGATAAAATTGCATCACGAAAGACTGATTGGGATGGGTACTCATGTTTTAGAATATGTTACGAACGAAAAGAGGCTTCTGGAGAGATTGTTATGAAGATGCAGAGAGAGAAGATCAAATACTCTGCCAAAAGAGTCTGAGGGTTTAATCAAGAGATAAATTAATGCCTAACTTTTAGAAGAAATGAAAACTAATTGATGTCAACTATATAAAAATATATTGGGATACGTATGGTATGTGTTTCCATCTTTGTGGCACGCTTTCCAGGCACTCTTTGCTGTATCTTCTATTTTGGGAGAATTAACAGTCTCTTTCTCTGTCATGCCTATGGCGCGGACAGTGTTCTGACACCACGGAATTACTGGTATTAACCCTCCTCTGCTCACACAGTCCTGTGCTGTCTTAGAAAACAGCCTTTAATCATTTAATACTTTGGTTCTTTTGAACTGTTAGCAAATCCACCAATTAAAGGGATTTGGAATTCAGAATAGTATAAACCCGATATTCTTATGTACAAGTAAAACAAGTATTCCGCTGCCAGCCAAGCTTGTGCATATACTATCTACAGTTCAGTAAAAAAGAAAATCCTTTTCCTCTTTTCTCTAACGGTTGAGGAAAAATGAATGCTTTGCTTGCCTTTTGGGCGGAGGGGGAGGGTGGGAAGGAGGTGGGAGGGAAGAAGACAAAAATCCTTCTTTCAAATTTTATGGACACTTTCATGCCCAAGTTCTCATTGCAGAAGTGTATTCTGGTTGGCCTGTAGCCTTGTTTTGCTTGGACAGAATGCAGTAAGTTTCCTGAACTATCACTAGCAGCATCTCAGAAAACTAACGTGATCTTACAAGGACTTGTAATTTTTCCCACCATGTTCACATTTTAGAAAACAAATTCTTTATAGCGTTTAACCAATTCTATTGCAGAACTTCTCAGTGCATAATTTATAGTGAAAGTAAATTATAGAAGAGTTAATGTCCCTTTGTGTTTTCATATTTTCAGGCAGATACATTTTTTTCCTCCTAAAAACCTATTAAAAATGTCATAGACACTGGTGCGAGCAACAGCCAAAAACATGCGTTTGCTAAACTTCAATATGCCACTAAACCTGGGTTTTGAAAAAGAAAAAAAAAAATAGAAAAAAAATAACCACACACCAGATTCTGATGCATTGCCAGGGTTTAAGAGCATTTGGAATTTTTCAATATACACACAGGCCACATGTTCCTGCAAACACAAGGCACAGGCCTTCCAATTCCAACACGAAGCCGAGATTCCTACACAGGCTTTCGACTGCAACAGGTGCAGCTGACCAAAAAAAAAAAAATATCAAAAACCGAACCCTTCCAATACTTCAGGCTTGAAAGCCTCCTTTAATGAAAAGCCTGCTCCCAAGCCTCACAGAAAACCAAAACCCCAAACCACCGAGTAATACCTTGGGGGAAGCGGGAGGAGGGCATTGTCCTCCCAAGCAGAAAAGGGCCTGTTCCCCAGCTTGCCGTGCTGCAGGGCAGCAGGAGGAGCCCCAGAAGGCCCCATTTAACAGGGCCACGAAGATTCCCCAGCACTAACTACACCTCCGGAGGAGCGCAAGGGCTGCCCGCCTCAGCGCGGACCGCCTCAGGCCTACCCCGCGGGGAGCCGGCCCAGCCTGCCGGCGCGCCCCGCCGCCTGCGCAACGCCTCTCACACAGGGAGGCGTCTCCGTCCCCAGCTTCGTCCCAGCTCGGCCGCCAGGCGCGGCACTTACCGAGCCCCAGCACCGGGATGCTCCGGCCGTTGGCGAGCGGCACCGCGGGGCAGCCGCGCACCCCTCCCCCCTCCGCCGCCGCCGCCATGCTTTAACGGCCGCGGCCCGCGCGCGCCCCGCCGCGGCGACGGACTACAACTCCCGGCAGCCCCCGCGGCCGCCGCAAAGCGCGGAGGGCGGTGGCGGCGCGGCCGGCGGGAGGCAGGTGGGAGCTGGGCCGTTAGCGGATGGGCGCGCCCGGCGGTGTGTGGGGAGGGAAGGGAGGGAGGAAGGGGGGAGGGAGCGCCTTGGCGTGAAGAGGCGGGTGAGAGGAGCGGGGAGATGTGAGGCGGCCCGGCTGATCCCCGTTTCCCTCCCGCGATAGGTGGCGGCGTCGGCGCTGGGCCTGGCGGCTGTTCGGGGCCTCCCCCAGCATGCTGTACCTGGTCGGGCTGGGCTTGGGAGATGCCAAGGACATCACCGTGAAGGGGCTGGAGGCGGTGAGGCGGTGCCGCAGGGTGTACCTGGAGGCCTACACGTCCATCCTCACGGTGGGGAAGGAAGCGCTGGTAGGTCTGGGCGCTGGTGTGGCGCAGAGCCCCGAGACCTCCCCTGCAAAGCCCGAGGGAGGAGGGTGCTGGGGCTGGTGGGCCAGCAGCGCTCGCAGGAGAAACTAATGGCGTGTGTCCTCCGAAAAAGCGCCTTCGTGGCCTTCACGTGTTGTATTTTGTAGGAGAAATCCTTTCACTACTTTGTGAGAAGACTGGAGTGAAAATAAATTTTCCTTCCTACAAGTAACATGTGTATCTTAAGACAAGTTTTCGTCTCAAATTCTAGCAATGTGGCAATCCTGAAAAGTGGCAGAACTCAGTCAGAAAAATGTCTGATCTGATTTAAAAATACATAAATAAAAGACCAGAAAAAATACATGTTTTGGAGCCTTGAACCTCTGTGTCAGCCTGAAGTGTTATGGTGCCTGCTGGGAATAATAATGGGAGTGTCACAGGTTTCCACGTTTCTTTGCGGGCCAGGCTTACCATGTCTTACCATGTTGAGACATCCAGAAAATACACGGTTCAGTCAGAGATGGGCTGTTGAACAGCATGGAGGTGAGCTTGTAAAATGTTTAAAAAGTAAAAATGTACAAATTAGAATGGATGGGTTCACTCATCGTAGATAAAGTTTAATCTTGATACCAAAAAAGGGCCTACCTACCCAAATAACGGGGATCTTGCCTCCAAGTGAGCTGTGTAGTGCTATACAGAGGTGGTGTCTGGGTCTTCTATGCTGTAAAGCCATAATACACTTGTATGCATATCCGTATGTACATACAGCACATGAGACTTTTAGCTTGTAGTCAGCATTATGTGCTTTCCAGATACAAGCTAGGCTAGAATTTTTGGGCCCGTTTCTGGTATATGCGCTGCATTTTGAAATGAAGCCATACTCCATGTTTTTCTGTTTTTTTCAATGTGCTGAAGCAATGGAAATTGAAATTAATCCATTCAAAACAAAATCTTATTTTGTTGTTGTTGTTGGATAGTTGGAAAATTGCAAAATAGAAATGATTACTTAGATATTTTTACTTTGCAAAATCTGCATTTGCTATTAAAAAACAAAAAAAAAAAGAGGGATTCCTAGCCAGCTGAAAGTAAAACACTGAATAATAGAAAAATGCTGAATGTTTTTAGCATGTTTTTTGGGTGGGGGTTTGTTTGGTTTGGTTTTTACTGTTTTAAGTCTTTCGGAAACTTTGAAGTCCCAAAGATGAGGTGATTGGGAAAAATCATCATTAAAAACAAAGAAAAGATGCTGAGTCTTACCTGAGACTGCCTAAGAGGGAGTACAGGAATCGATAACCAAGTGTGAATAATACAGCCCAGTTTCCATAGAAGTGACAATGCTGAATGGTTTATTTACTGATCTGAAGGTCAGTCTCTCTTAAGCAACATGAAAAATTATGGGAAAACTCTCAAGAGAGAGAAAACAGATTCTTTCCTGCGGGCATTTTCTAGAAATCCTCCTGTGCTGACGCTTTTAAAATCAGATCTCAAGATTCAAATGATGTTACTTAGTTTATCTTGTTGACCTAAAATGTATATTAAAACATTTTTGATGTTGACTGTCTAACTAGGCCCTCAATTTGGCGACAGAACTGTTTGGACCCAGTGACCTCCCCGTGAGTCCACATTTTAGTTTGTCAGGAGAGTGCTTTTTATATATTCTCTAATTAATGTGCTTTGATTTGCATTGCAGAGCAGTCTCAAAGCATGCAAACAGGTTACATTAGATGAAAACAAACTGAAACGTGTGCTTCTAGGAAAGCACCTAATAGGTTCTATAGTGTGCATTCGCTCACAGTACTGGAGTATAGTTAGCCTGGTCCAATGGTAAACCCACCAAAATGTATGTAGCATTGTTACTGAGTTCTCGGCACCAAGTGCTTTGCTTTATAGATCAGCTCCTGTTGCTGCTATACTCCTTGCTAATCTGCACATAGTGTAAGACACCTAATAAAAAACAAGTGAGGTGTCCAAATTTGTTGTAGTTTTAGTATAGACCTCAGTGGTACTCCAGGGTGGCTGTCAACTGCTCTGAATCACAGATAACAGGATTTGCTTACACATTTATCTGGTCCCCTTTCTATCAAATCTGTACAGGTAGCAGTCTGTTTCTCAAGGAAAATACCATCTCCATTTTACAGAGGTAGAGAAACATCCAAAAATTATGGGGAAGTCATCTTTAGAAAAGGGAACTGAACCCAGTAGCTGCGGTCCCATGTCTAGTACTCTAGCTATTGGATGGATTGTTTTATGGAAGTACTACTCCACTTCTGTACAAGTGTGATAGTTCTCTTGTCAATTCACTATTCTTTGTGGGCAAAGATGAAACTATCACAGAAGGAGAAGTCAGAGGAAAATCTTTCTGGACCATAACTGACTAAATAGTTTTATCAATCTGTTAATATTTTTAATACCACCCAACTTTTTTGAATATTATTTAGAACAAAACCACCTTTTTTGGTCTATGCCCTAGGAAAAAATCTTTATCTAATCACGTAAAGAGCATGTGAAATGAATGGGGAAACATGACTTACAGAGACAAGATATGTGCAGGATGGTCAGATTTCTAGAACTAACTGAATTTTTATTACACGTGAGGTTGATTCTGAAAATAAAGGCATTTAAAACATACAAAGGGACACTGATTACTGAGGAATTACTGCTGAGGAAAAGCAAAGAACACAGTCAAATACATGTTTACTTGTATACATGATAAAGTCTTTCTTACAGAGAACTGAAGCTGAGGAATTAATATGAAATCATTCCTTAGATGTGGTTTGTTACAATGTACTAAGTAAACAAATCTAAAAAACTAGATTGTGGTACATCTAGTGTCATATTTGTATCTGGTTTGATGTATTATAACTAACCTAAGCAGTTAGGCTCAGACTTGTGAGAGGGCATGCCTTATGGTAGGATGACCAGTTAAATTAACTATACCTGGAGCCCACCCAGGTACCTTAAGTATGCAGGTGTGATTAAGCTACTTTTGGAGCAGCTCCTCAACTGTTCAACAAAAGGCATAAAAATGCCAGTCAGTATCACAGTAACATGCTTGACTAATTTTTGTCAGCTCAGGAGCTGCTTTATGGGACGCTCAGGTGTCCTTGCAAGGGGAGGCAGGGGTCTCTAAGACATGGGTCACGCTGCTGGGGAGAATAATAAAGTTGGCCTTTCCAGTGTCTGTCGACTGTGTTCCTGACTGAGCACCCAGAGGGATATGAAAACACTCCCAAGTGTCTTATTTTGGTGTTTCTTACTAATTTCGATTTCTAGGAAGAGTTTTATGGAAGAGAATTGATTTTGGCTGACCGAGAAACAGTGGAACAAGAAGCAGATATCATTTTAAAAGAAGCTGATGTTTGTGATGTCGCATTTCTTGTAGTTGGTGATCCCTTTGGGTAAGATAAAGCAACATTTTAATTATTGCTCTAGCTTGATCACTCTCTTTTTTTCAGTAGGAAGGAGCCATACTCTGTAAGTGTAATTCTTTATGTAGAAGCTGATTTTCAGACCAGAAGCACTTTTTATGTCTTTGTGTATTTTTTATTGTGTTAAAAATATACATGCAATTGTCTATACTTTATCTTGCTTTGGAGTTTCTTTGCCCAGGTATCCATTATAGATAGGAATGTGGACCCTCCAGGATGGATAAATCTTTCCTTCAGCAGTCGCTTATCGTTTCATTCTCCATGCTAGCTTTTATAGCCAATATTTTGTTCCAGGTTTTATCTTCTTTAACAGAAGAAATTCTAGGATATCACATATTAAGATGTGCTGTGTTTTGAGAGAGTAGTATTTTAGTTGCTATTTGTACTTACAAACTGCAGCTTTTATGCTCCGTTGTTTTATAATGAATACTGATTGTTCGTTGTACAGTGCTTCTGCTTTGATATATGCTCGTTTTTAAAATCACTTAGGTCGTTATAAATTTCTTCTCATTTTGGTTTATTAAGCCTTTTGTTTCCACTTTTTATTCCTGCTGAAAAGTATGGTCTTTTTCTATCACCAGAAGGATCTCCTTCTGTCTTTTCTATCAGGCATCATCAATCTGCAATGTCAAGCCATACAGCAGAGCCTTTAGTCTCCAGCTGGTGATTCAAGATTTATACCACAGTGTTAAGGGGCACAAGAAAAATCAAATCACTGAGCACCCTATTTGTGAGTGAAAAAATAGAGAGAGTTTATGAAAAAGAGGAGCAGCGTGCACATCTATCAAAAGCGGATAATTTATGTAAATACAGGTTGAAGGGAATTGGCAAGAGAATATTATATTAAACTAGTAATTATGGGCAGATGATGCTGTATTTCGGCAATATTAATTGTACTTTCAATGCACGTTAACATTAAAATCAGAATTCATGTAGAGTGTAGAGCTACGTTGCCTGTACTCTTGTGCTCTGATCTAAGACTGATATAAGTACATAAAATTAAAAAAAACCTGATCTGCAGGTATTGAAATGTAATTTCTACTTGTAAGCAGTATCTTGATCTGCCTCAGTTATCATTAATTTCAGTGTCAAAAATACTTCAGTTCTGATTAACATATTACATCACTGCAGAAAACTACCCTTTTTTTTTTAATTAGTCGCTTCTCTCTAGATGTTTATGTTCTTAGCTCTTGATATTGCAGTTAGAACTACTCCTATTCCCACACAGAGCCTTAAGGATTTAGGGGTTCAGGAGTTTACTAGGAAAGAGTACTGAACGATTCTGTCCTAAGAGAAGCCGTGTGGGAGGAGGAGAGAAGCCATATGACTGCAGCTGATCATAGAGTTTCAAGTACATTTGCAGGTCAGAAGAGTACTTGTCAGCCTTAGGAAATCTCAGGTGTTGGTGGTTAATGGTAAAAGTGATAAAACAAGCTGCGCCTGTGTCATTCTTCTCGCCATTGTTCACTGCAAGTTCTTATATGCGTATGTGGTAACAGTTATGGATGTGCTAGCAGGAACCTGACAATTTTAGTAACATACTGGAGGACCCGCCTTCGTCTAGCCTGGTGCTAACATTCATGTTATTAGTACCCATAAAGCCTAAAATCTGTATAGGTGACAGAAAATACTAGTATAGCGCTGGGTGCAGAGGGCTGACTCAATGATGCCTTTGCTGGTGTTACCTGAGTGCTCATGAGGGCACTTTTGCTTTTAGCCCCAGGCATTATGGAGAGATCTACTGGGAGCAAATACTGGCTGGAGCAGATTTCAGTGCATACAGCCAGCTGATCTTTTGCTCAGTATTAGCATAACCACAAAATCCTCCAGTGCTCCTTGTGCTGTGTCTATGAAGGGAGTAATACAAGGCGGTAAAACTAGTGCCCTCTTCTCTTAGAGCAGTCATTCTTAAATCCCCTGTGCTTGTGGAAGTCCAGAGCATAGTTTGTTCATTAACCAAAGTGATGGTCTAGATCACTGTATTGCATTCTCCTAGGTCTGGGAGCCTGTTGTATCAGGGTCTCTGATTTCCCAAATTCAGATCCCTCTGTCTTTTTTTCCTCCAGTGAAATTGATTTCTTTTCTAAACGATTGATCCTTCCAGCCTTGCCAGCTGCTGCCACATTTGTATTCCAGTCTGAAGCACCTGATCAGATGGTTGGTGCTGGTCAGACATGCAGTACCAAAATTATCAGACTAAAAACCAGGGGAGTTCTGTTAGGGTAAGTGAACCAGGTCAGGGTGAAAGCAGTCTTCATATTTAATTATTCTGATCAGCATATGCTATTTCTTTTTTTGCTTCCTTCTTTGGAATGGCTACACAGAAATGTATGGCGCATCTTGGGAACGAGATGGCTAAGGCCGTTGCTCAGGTTTGATAAATTTAGGCACTGCGGACTGTGTCTAGAATGCATGTAAGCATAAGAGCAAACTAGACACATACATACGTAAACATCATTGCCGTTCAAAGGGTTTCTGGACCTATATATCCTTACCATCTTAGAAGGACTCTAATCCCACCAGCGTTAACTACAAGCCCAGTAACGCTTGCAACAGTCACTGCAAGGTGTATACTGAGCATTAGACCTGGAGCCAAATTTAGCTCAGTTCTAAGCTTAACTAGAATTTTCTTAATTATTTCAGCATAAACTTGATCACTCAAACTTAGGCATTGTTAATTTGAATAATTTGGCTTAAATATTATAAAAGTTGATTTAGTCCAAGGATGTTTTTTCTGAGTACTGCATGCAGCTTACCTCAGTCTGTTTGAAGTTCTTGTTTGAGCTCGTTGCTTTCCTAGTGTGCGCCGGCGCAGATGGGAGGAGGCCTGGCTGTGCAGTGAGTAAGGCAGCATTGGAGTTTTGTTGAAGCCTATGCCAAGCAGAGCTGACCTTTACAGTTCAACAGATGTCCAACAGACACCTGCAGAGGCCAAAGGATAAATGGAACTTTCCTTTTCAAGTACTTGCCAAAGCTACTTTAAAAAGTAACAATTGTGTTGGTGTTACAGTTTAAATGATGGCAGAAAGCTGCAAAGAACTGTAACGTACTGAGGATGCCTATATTCTCAGGTAGGGAAGATGACATATGGAAGACTTACTGGAGTTTTTTTACTTTTCCATAACAATCAGTCAAGTTATTGTTGCCCTTTTGGCATCTCTGCATTGCCCTAGTAGTGAAGGGTTTCATTTTACTTTCAAAACAAACTATAATGCTACTAACACTTGGTCACTTTATCTTTGCTGTCTTTAATTCCTTTCTCTTCTTAACACAGGGCCACAACGCACAGTGATTTAGTACTACGTGCAGTAAAATTGGGGATTCCATACAAGGTCATTCATAATGCTTCAATAATGAATGCAGTGGGCTGCTGTGGTTTACAGGTAATATTTTCGTATATATGCTACTGTACAACTGCTAAACTTAGAATTGGTGAGCTCTTCTACTGCTGGAGCAGTGCATGTTGCAATCTGAAGTTTGAAGATCTGTAGCAACTGTACACTTCTGTTGTTAGAATTTGTTAACACTTCCTTTTCAGCGTGTTGCATGTCAGCAAAAATCCCTTTTGATGAACGCCTGCGTAAAGAAATAGTAACACTTCTATTCTTCTCTACTGTTCAACTTCCCCCTGCCTTATGAGACTTTGATATTTAAGTTATTTTACAGATAAAGGATTGCTCATGTTGGTTTCCTTCTACTACTGATGGTCACCTGATAAGTTTATTCTTAAATTAGGTTGTTATCCTGTTGATAAATACACTGGTCTTGTTGTAGAAGGAATACATGCACAAGCCTGTCTATATGTCCAATTCAGATCATAACTAATTCCAAAATCTTGTGTATGATGCATCCTTTCTCTCCGAGGTTTACCTGTCTTCACTTTCTGCTCATCTGCTGAGAGGAGGGGTTTGCCTAGCCAAGGACTAGAAGAACAAATGACAGTTTTTTGTGTTTCTTGAATGGCTAAAGCAGAAAAGGTCTAGTATCCCCCAAGAAAATACTTCCTATTACACATACATAGGTCCATTATTATTTTTCCTGCATGAAAACTGTTACAGCAGTGTATGTATCATAACTTATCACATACAAATTAGCTGAAGCTTCCCCCTCTTGTTTTCATTCATTACTTTAATAGAGAACCTGCCCTGTCAAGGTTCAGAATGGTTCCCTGTGTATGTGCACCCCTAAACCAAGCTCCCACTTTACCAAAACTGAAAGAAAGCACGGGAATGTAAGGGTACTACAGACAAGAACTGAGTGTTTGAACAGTAAGTTACCATCACTGAAGGAGGAAGCATTCCTCCCTAGCTTAACATAAAAGAACCCCATTTCTTAATTTCAAAAAACAAGTGACACCTTCAAATTTACGCTGACAAACTCCAGTAACCTTATTTCAATGCTGCCCAGCGGCAGAAAATTTGTTGCAATAAGTTGTGTATTGTCTCTGGCTTTGATCTCATCGCAGTGGTTTAGAAATGCGAGAGCCCTGTCTGGTCTGGCAGTTGAGCATCACTGCATTGACACCTGTTCTGAGATGTGAATGCTAACGCTGAAGGGAAGGCAGCATTGGATTCGCATTCTTTATAATTCTTTCCATGAGCACTTTCTTAGTGATACCTGCCTATTGCTGTTAAGACTTGGGCAAAAATATCTTTTAGGAAGGAAATAGGCTCCTTGGTGTCTAACATCTACATGTACAGCACACAGATGGCAGCTGTCGCATGACTGCACTTACTGGGGCGGGTAACACAAGAGTTGAGGCTGGGGCTCACCCTTTCCCCTTTTGGCTTCATCGTGGTGCAAAGTTTGCTTCTGCTGGCAAACTGTTGACAAGTAGCTGCTATCTTTTTGCTGTTTTTTCCTGTTCATTAGGAAGGAAGATGCAAGGCTCGTATTCCCAAAGAGAACAGATGACCAAGTTTTCTGAAAGTTTGCTTCCCCCCACAACTCCAGCTAGGCATAGGAAGGAGAAGTATAGACCTTCTAAGTTAATTGAAAAAAAGAGCAGAAAACTAACTGGGAATGTATTGTGAACAGTCCATAACATTTTTCACATATGCGGAGTTTTAGAGATTAGTTTACTATTCCCTTATCCCATGCTGAAGGGAACAGACCACGAAGGAAATGTGATGATGTTCACTCTGGCATTAGTCCCCTTTTCCATTCTGGCTTGGGAGGGGCTGCCTTCTCATAAGTCAACATTCCTGTTGTTGTATAAAGCATTTTAGGAAATAGTGATCATTTTGTATTACCGGACAGGGTATAACCAGCTGTGTGTTTAACTCTTCATTGCTCTTTACAGACATAAACAGTGAGTGAGGAGTATCTTACAAAAAAGTAGCCTGTGATTTAATTAGAGTTGTGGTGGAAGTTTATAATTTCTTTCAACAGTCTTTACATTCACGGCTGTCTCCTGCCATCAATTTAGTTTTGGAGTTACTGTGCTTCAAATTGAAAAGTTGCTGTCAAGTATAGCAGGGATTCCTCTTTTGCTTCACCACAGAAAAGGCTTGGCTTTTTTTCTTGTTTTAATCTGATTGTGATACAAAACCTCTTTCTTTCTTACAAGAGAAAAACAGGAAACACCTTTGTATGCTGTTCTGAAAGCCATGTGCGTAGTGAGCTGTAACTGCTGATTAGGCCCTCAGTAAAATGCAGCTACAGCCCAGTCTGTTCACAAAAGAACATGTCTCTTGCCATCAGAGCAATGTTCCTGTGCACCTAACAACATTCTTGTAGTTGTGCAGTTTTCCTGTACAGTAGTGAGTTACTGAAGTCAGTAGAGCATTAGTGATGGTTTGTCACCTTCAATTCATAGATGTATTTCTTATCGAATTGTAAATAAGGGTGAATATGTATTTTCAAATACTACTTTTTTGGGGGGGTTTTTACTGTTCTGCCCATTTCACGGAATCAGTGCAGCTGTTTTAAAGGCTGCACAGGTGAAGATTGCATTTGTATAAAGAACAGGGTGTGTTTTAGTTTTGCGAATTAAACTTTTTGAACTTCTAGGTAGCTCTCAGATTGATATAATGAGCCATAGCTATTGAAAGCAGGGGATAGTATAACTTAGCAAAGTATTAGTCTGACAGGGCATAATGCTCTATGACTTGCTGTTGCTCCCTCTTTTATGAGGTTCTTGCTGTGCTTCACTGTGTCAGATTTTTTTTTTATTTTTGTAGCTGAAGAACCTCTTTTCCCTCAAAGACAAATGATGCAGCGGGAGGGAAGAAGCCAGGAAAAGTGTCTGTGTGCGAGCACACCTCTTAGCACATTCTCTGCAGGTTCACGTCTTTTGTCTGGAATCTGACATGTAGGTATATTCATCGCTCTGACTCGTGTTGTAGTGGGGAACAACCACCAGGGAAGAAATTCATGCAGTTTTGTGTCTGTGCACACTGCCAGGGAAGTCAGGGAGTGGGGACAGAAGTCCCCAGGGGAAGGCTGGAATTCTCAGAGAGCACTTCTGGTAGGTGGTAACTAGCAAGGCAGTTCAGCTTCCCTCGTCAGCAGCTTTACTGTAGTACTGTAGCTTGGAAATCTTAGCATTTTCGGTACCAGCCCTACCTCTGTTCTACCACTGCTCAGCTACCCTGCAAGCAAGACTTTGCCTTGGCTCTGTCTGACTGGGATTCAGCGTTGCAAGCTGAGAACAAAGGGAGAGCCTAGCCTGACTTCCATGGCTTTATCCATACCCACACTCAGTGTTTCAGAACAGGGCTGATTGCTAAGGCTTTTAACCCTAAAATAAAGGGGCAGAAAACTCAGGATCTCTTAATTTACACTTTTTTCCTTCCTTCCTAATCTGCGTGGCTTGAGATAATGGCATCACTGTAAAAAAAGAGGATTGAGAACTAAAGTTCAAAGCTGAAGGCAAGCCATGGGGTGAAAGAAAAGACTAAAATGAGCCACTAATTTCTGGGGGAGCGGTGTTGCTAGTTTTGAGAGCATTTACTTTTTATTTTGGTAGGGTAGCTAGGAAAAAACCACCCATGTCATGGCAGAGACCTGACTTTCTTTTGAGACATACCCACTTTCCACCCGAATAGCTTCAGAACAAACATCTGCATGTCCCCTTGTTTCTTTGTGACTCATATTGATTTATTTTTTTTCAGTTTGCAGTCCAGTTAATTCTTGTAAGACAATTGGAGTTATAAGATAATTTTGTCTTTTCACTACTAGCTGATCACTTGATGCAAAAGCAGTGCTTACTATGTTATTTTTGAGTCCTTACTGAACAGGCGAGTACCCTTTCAGTGTCAAATAGAAAAATACTACTTATAGGTGAGGAAGCTGAAGGATGCTGTCATTACTTGTTGTACTCATAGTCAAATAGAAAAACTGTAGTAGCTGCAGGAGCAGAACCTGTGAGTTCCACCCTCTCTCGGTGCTCTCATTTTCAAAAATACTCTTTGCTCTAATAGGAGGGGCTCTATGCAAAATGGTTTTTATTCACTGACAGTTGGAACAAACTGTTTACCATCACTGGTTGGTTTTCTCACTACCAGCTTCTGAGACTTTTAGAAGTTGGCATTTGTTTTTCAAACCAATTAAAGGTTAAATCAGTGCTAGTCACACTACTTTATTACTCAGAATTGCTATTCAACTCAGCGCCATTTGTCACCAGCACATATGTCCCAGAAACATTAATTTAATTAGAGTAGATTTTTTTCTCCATTTAAATATCTTAATTTCAGATTAGTAACCCAAGTAACGAGGGTGGGAAAGAATCATTGTTTAATAGTACTGGGAATAGTCTTAGGAGGTTGTTGAAGATAAGGAGACATTACCTTGGAGGGAAAAATATGTCCTGTGGAGTTTCTGAGTCTTTTGGTAGCTAAATTTTATTCTGCTTGTGGAGTGGCTATCTCCTAAGTGAGGATACAGGAAGCAGCCAAGAGAAAAATGTGTTCTTCCCTTCAGCTGCTTTTATGCAATTTGTCTCAGCTGCCTTCTGAAGACTGCAGTCAGGTGGAGTGGGCTTGCCTCAGCCAAAGATCCTTTTCTTCACAGTTCCTTTCTCTCTGGCATGTACTGGAGGTTTTTGGGACAATCTGAGCCAATCTGTTGGTTTGCAGTACAAAAAGGAGTCATAGCTCCATGCATATGGATGGTAAAAGCTTTGAATTTCATGTGGAAGTTCTCATCAGAGGCATCCAAAGTTGCTAAAGGTCTGTCTGTGGTACTAAATAAAATAGTGTAAAAAGCTAGAGCTAGGTTTGTGGTTGGTTCATATGACCAATTACGAGCAAAAATGAATCATAGAATGTTAGGGGTTAGAAGGGACCTCTGGAGATCAACTAGTCCAACCCCCCTGCCAGAGCAGGTCCACCTAGAGCAGGTTGTACAGGGTGGTGTCCAGACGAGTTTTGAATGTCTTCAGAGTCGGAGACTCCACCACCTGTTCCAGTGGTCTGCCACCCTCAAAGTGATTCTTGCTGCTCCTTGCTGATGATTGTCCTACTTCCTAAGCGGTTCTCTGGCAACAATATATAGTATAAAGCACAGCAGGAATCCTTTAATCTGATGTATATGGTATGAAGGGTTGTTAGCGTGTTATGGAGCATCATGTCAAAAGTCTTATGACAAGTATAAAAAACCCCATGTCTTAGCTTTTCTGTGTGTGTTCATTGGGATTTATGAAGAAGCAACCTGGGATAATGGAAGGTGCTCTACAGTCTCCAAATTCCATTGAGGAATAGCTTTAGGAGAAAAAGCCTCTTGGTGTCTGTCAGTGGATGTGAGCAGACTGTGCAGTATCTTCATTTGCAGAACACATCTGTCCTGTGAGAACTGTCTGCAGTGTAACCTGTGACCATCTCAACACGGAACACAGCCGAGTAGTGTTTCAGTCGATGGGGTTTACAGGCATTTGCATGTGTATGCAGGTGCCAGGTCTGAAAAATACAAAGATAAGATGACTTTTTTTCCTTTTTACCTTCTTCCCCTGACATGTATCCAGTTCGGAAGCTCTTTGAAATTTTAGGAGAGGAGGTAGGCTCTTCAGTGAAGAATTGCTTTGTCACCATTGCAGCTGATACAGCAATAATTCTGGGAAAGATGCTGTAAAAATAAATGTCTCATTTTGAAATGTTTACTTCTTTCTCTGCAGCTGTTGCCCTACTGACCTTTAATATTATCTTGCATCTTCTCTCCTGCTTGCTTTAGTGCTTTTTAGAGGGGATGGGGGAATCTTCCTTTTTTAATTTCCCTCTTTAGCCTCAACTCGTTCCTTCTTTTTATGCCTTGTGTTTTTGTGGTGATAAGCCACACCAGTATTTTAAGTGAGGACTGTTGATCTGGACAGCTTGAGGTGTCTGATGTCATTCAGACTGGCCATTAACAGAGTTGCTCAGTAGTTTTGTTGAAATTTCACTTGCATACAGGCTTTCCAAGCTGAGATCACAGTACAGCACTTTTTCTCTCATAGTTTATAGCAATTGGTCAATTCTGCTTGTATAAACAGTAAGTAAAATAAGAAAGATCATTAGCAAAAGGGTTAAAAATACTAACTGAAAACAGGCACTTCCATATCAAAAGTTGTCAGACATTCTTTCATATTATGTGTGTAAATAAAATAGAAAGTTGTAGCTTGTTCTGAGGTGATGAAAGCCTGAGTTAAAAAACAGCTTTCTGCAGTATTTTGTGAGAGTTTGCAGAGAGAGCATTGCCTCGGAGTAGAGAGTTCTGGCTTCCTTTCCTGACTTCAGCTATTGCATTGCAAAATTTAAGTGCACAAAGCTTTGCTTAAGCCAATTACTACTTGGGCAGGGGGGAGGGGTATTTCCAAAGACTGAGGTCTTTCAAAATGACCTTTTGAAATTTTTCAGTGAAGTTTTTGAACATTAGGGAGAAAGTAAGAAGGTTAGTTTCCAAGCTGAGAGCATGAAATGTCTGTCCAACCATTTCACTGAGCCCCTTTGAAATTCTGGCACTTTTGTGCCTGGGCAGAATGTAGGCACTCCAGCAGATCTGATGATTAGTGCAAGTGTGATGCTTGAGATGTTTTAGCTTGTGCAGAAAAGATCTTGCCCAGTCCTAAACCTCAGCTGCTTAATGTAGAGTGCAGCACACAGAAGACTGCTGTGAAACTTCATTTACTGTTGCCTCTCTAAAGCTGTGCCAGCAACTGTACGGCATGATCGTTTCACTGACAATATACAGAGCTCCTCATTGTCTTATTAAACTTCTTAACAATCCCAAAGCATGACATTAATCCTTAGTTGTGTTGTAATACACCTTGGTTAACAAACGTGTCACAATTTTATTCCAATGACAAGCATGACTTCTGGAATTTTGGGCCCCCATTCAGTCTTTTATGGCTGGTGGAAAGAATCTTTTTTGATTTCGGTGGGCTCTGGACCTGTTCTCTAACTACTGAATCCTTAGGGTAGTAGTGGAATTTTTGATACTTGCTGCTCTGTCTGCAGCAAGGCTTTTCTTGAAAGTCTGATACTTCACGCTAGATTTCAAGAGGTAGAAATTAGAATACAACACAGGAAACTGTATTAGGAACAAATTGAATCTGCGTGAGGTACAGGGAGAGAGTTAAAAGTGTAAGTTCTGATACAGTTACGCATTGCTTCTTTAATGCAGGCTTGCTGAGGTGGAAGAGCAGTGCCTGTGTTTGCATAGATGTCACAGGTCTGCAGAGATCAAATGCTAGATGAGAAAGAAATACTTGTTTGTGTCTGTAGAAGTGCTTGTAAAGTAATTGGTTACAAGAAGTCAAGCACAATTGTGGTATCCATTTATTGCTTCAGTTCCACAGCATTCACACATTGTTGGGGTACCAGAAAGTTTCCAAAGTAGTATTTTTCCCTTTTTAATTTAAAGTTTAAATATGTATGCATTAATGCTAGGAAATCTGTTCTTTACAAGTTTAGTTAGTAGAGGGGTATAGGTTGCAAAGACACTTCTAGGAGGCTAATAAAATATGCCCTGTTCCATCTTGTTGGTGTAGAAGCCACTTCTGTGCTGTCCAGGTGCTGAGAAAACAAGTGTATTTTTTTGAGACTGTAAGTACAGTTTTCTATGATATCAATACTTCATGAAGATACTCTGAAGTTATTTCTGCTGAATAGACAGGCCATTTCTGACAAAAATGTTTTGTTCATTTTTTGACATTCAGACTTCAGCTTTCATGCACAACCTGGTAAACAAAGGACAGATTCAGTGAATCTGACTGGCAGTGCTTGCACAGAAAGGATAACTTGCTTAACTTCTCCTTGGCAAAGATGATGGAGAATCTTTGTAATGATCAATAGAAAAGCGAAAAATAGCTATCAGAAGTGCTGTAGGGTATAAAGTTGAATGCCCAACTTGTTTTTATTATGTGGCAGAGTGGTCTGAAAGATCTGATGTCCAACAAAATACTTACCAGACAGTAACATTTTACCCATTTCTGCACATCCTTTTCTTTGCTAAAAGGCTGAGGTAGAAGCTTCTCTCCTTCAGGTTATCAAAATACCAGGGGGACTGGGGTAAGAATTGAGGTTAATTGAGGCCACTTGCTCTACGGAAGGAGGGCCGCTGCTCTTTGGGAAATGACTGCAGCGGCTTTCACTATTTGCAGGTGGCAAATAGTGAACTAGTTAGTTAGGTTGGGACCGGACATTTCAGCAGTTGTTGATGACTGAAGGTATACTACCAATGAGATTAAAGGTTAACTTGCTCCCAGGTCCTCTAACAGTGAAGAGGAGAAAGAGAAATGCCTTTTTCTAATAGTTTTTCTTCAGATTTGGTACAAAATGGAAAAAGTTCTAGCTAACCGCATGAAAAATAAGCAAAACACAGCTTGTTTTGTTTCTTTTTCTAGAACACAGCCTTGGAATAGTTAACAAGTTACACCAGGAGCAATTCATTTGGTTCAACCTATATTTAGTTTACTGGAAGAACCTTTAGATTGTGAAATGTATGCTGTGTGTTCTTGTCCTTGTGCTAGAATGAAATATTTAAAAGAGGAAATGTTTTCTGTAATCTTCCAGGAATCTTCGAATAAACGTTGTTCCTGTCAGCATCAATGGTTAAAATTTGAGCTTGTGGTCCCTTGAAAACATCTTTCTGCTTTGATTCAAATTCTGCTCTGCCAGCGTAAAGGAGTTAAAATCTCAACCTAATGCTGCAGTAAAATCAGTCTGTATAGGGGAATCCCCAGATGGCACAGAGCTGCTGGAGCTGCCTGCTTCTGTGTAGCGTCCTCTTCTCTGCTAACAGCACACACGGTGCCTCCTGGAGTGGGCTTGGAAAAGCAGTTTTTCCTTCCAGGTTTACAGAGAAAGTGGGGAGGTTAGTCCATATAGCTGTTGTTTCACTGGTGGGCTTGAGCAGACAGAATATTGGCAAGCTGTAAAATCCATCAGGAATGGCCCCATTCCAGAGCTGAATTGACCAAAATTGATGCATGGTTTTGCCCTTTTTTAAGTTGGTTACAAAAACTTCCAAGCTAAATGGTGCCTTAGGTTACAAATGACTCGCTTTTGCATCACTGGAAATGATTGGCAAGGCTATTGCTTCAAATGTCTTCACAGAGATTAGGGACTTAGAGCAATAAATAGTGTTAAGACCTTGAAGGAAATCAGTGAGCATGTTTGACATAGAATTTGCTAGCAATATTCTTCTTGTCATATGTGCATAAAAAATGTTGCACCTCTCTTCTTCACACACAATCTGTCCCTGGCTTCAGATCTTTATATCCACTGTCTCTTTAGACTGTAACTTCTTTTGCATGGTACAGCTGGAAAGTGCTGTTTTAATACAAATACTACTATATCAGTAGAATCAAAGCATTGTAAGTATTACAGCATTATTAGGAGTTGCCTAGCCTTAAACAAAACAAGAAATAAAAAGTATGAATTTTCATGATAGTCTTACAAACTTTTGCCTTTAAAAGGACTTCAGAATTAAGTAACAAAGAATAGATGGTAGATTGAAAGTCAGTTAATATACATTGAAAAGGGGGATGCAGAGATAGGTAAAAACCTTACAGATAGTTCATTAGTTGTTCTTTACTGATTGGAGAGTAAAAGAACAGGAGCACACCTCTATTATGAAGTTCACTAATTACAGACTGATAAAAAGAAAGGAGGAAATGCAAAGGAATGCACTACAACTAGTCAAGAGAAGCACAGGGGAGCTTTTTTAAAAGGAAGCATTATTTTTAATGCAATGTTTAGTTGCGTATTTATGAAAGAGCAAATTTAAGCCTTTTAAAGGAGAGTACTCTCCCTGTGGTATGAAACTTACTTATTAACTAGGCTCAGGACTTTTCAGGGTTGCAAATTGTTCATGATTTTCATAGCATATTTTTGTATGCTGTACTACTTACTTTTTTCTTATTGTGTATGCGTGTTACTGCATTTGCTTTGTTTTACAGCTGTACAATTTTGGAGAGACGGTTTCTATAGTTTTCTGGGCTGATACGTGGAAGCCAGAGAGCTTTTTTGACAAGATCGAGAAGAACAGGCAGAATGGAATGCACACACTGTGCTTACTTGGTAAGCAGCAGCTATCCCGGTTCCTTAGCTACCATCTTCCGCAGCACCCAGAGACAATAGTGATAGGCATGAGTTGAAGTCTATGATTAAACTAATGTTCTTAGCTAGTGTATATCTTTGAAAATGTACCAAAAATTGGAACATTACTCTATGTGTACTCGAGTCAGTTCAGCAATTGTTCATGCTACAGTGGCCCGGAATTTCTTAATTGTAAGAAAAGATGCCTTTGCAGAGGTCAGATAGGAACAGGAAGACCATATTTGCTTTAAAGATCGGTGCGATTTTAAGCTAGATCAAGTTCAGGATCCAACTCAGATTGCAGTGACCAGCAGCTATCTTTAATTGACTTAATTAGGTAAGAGTTCAACACACTTGACTTTCTGGGGAGCTAAATTGTACATTTGACCACATTTCTGTTTTGTAAGGCGATTTCCCTTTTCTGAATTATCTTATCTAAGGATGTTTTGGCAAAAGGTGATTGAAACATGAGAAGCTTCAGCGCTGTAAAAAATCCTTGCTGATGGTGGAGCTCAAACAGAATACTGCTCCTACCCAACCGCTGGCCCCAGGCTCTCCCATGGTGCTGCCTGATCTTTACCCTACCCAAAAATCCTCGGCTGAAAGCCACTTTCAGAGTAACTCTGCTGGTCTAGGTAACTCCTTAAAGATTATGGAACTGCCTGCATATAAACTATAAGACAGTTGCATATTTGTATATCTGTCTGTATTGTCTTTTAGACACAGCTGAGATCGGTCAGCGCTAAATAAATTAAGTAAAAACAAAGTCTGTGGTAACTGGAGGAATCCTGAGCAGGAAACAATTTAAATGTGTAAGCATCACTGCACATCAAACTTTCCAATGCCTTGAAAGTTGTTTGTTTTCAAAAGTGCGCTAAAATTCAGAATTTTGGTAATTTGTTTTAAAGAAGGATGACTTCACAAGTGTTTTAAACAAGAATAACAACTATAATGTTAAAACAAAGTATTCTTTTGCTATTTTGTATAATTTCTATGATCTCCCTTTTTAATTTTTTTTATACAGTAGCGAGAGTAAAAATTTTGGAACTGTAAAACTGGATTATGAATCTCATGTTTGAGAGACAGTTGTGGTACCTGCATCTAATTGTAGTTCACAGCTGAAAACTACCAATTTCCAAGTTAATTGTTCCCTTAATACTACTTGGTCATTCCAGTCTATGTATTGATTGTTTATCCAGCTAGATGAGATTACCAGATAAGCAAATTGGACGTAAAAAGGTTAGTGCTTATAAACTTCCGAATTCAAAGCGACTTCACAGACATAGAAGCAATTTGGTAAACTGTGCACAAATAATCTTGCAGCTTTGCATTTTAAACCTCTTTCTTTACAGTCACTTTGTTTTAGGGCTTATCATATAACTTAAGCAATACATTTTTTTAAAATCAAGATTAAAAATGTATCCAGCTTTTACTATGAAAATATTTTGGGGACATTTGAATACAGAAAACATTTGATTGCCTCCTGGAGAGATTGTGGTCAATTGGAGTTTCATAAAATTGCCGATGTGCAGAGTCTTACCTGACCCCTTCTCTTTTTTTTTTCCCAAATTATGATGTTTTTTTTCCCATAACAGAAGATTGTTCTAAATTTTGATTGGCACAGGAAGGAAGTGCTAACGAAAGTCAGGTTCCTGCACAGCAGTGGTGTAATCACTGTCCATCAGTCATACTGTTTCACCTTTTGTGACCATGATGTACTCATCATTTAAGAGTAGTCCCGATACTCTGAGGTGCTTAAACGTGCTGGCATTTAGCTACCCTGTAGTTAATATGCCTGCTACTTGTGTACTTAGCAGTATTTTTATTCATCTTTGTTTCTCTGGAATCCGTGAAACTTGCCCTATCTTTGGGTAAAATCACATGCATAAAATTACAATACTTTGTGATTAATTCACGTGTGATACAGTAGAATGTAATCCGTATTCCTTTTGCCTGGACTAGCTAAAATGTTGTTATAAAGTTTATAGAATCTGCTAACTAAATTGAGCTTTACCTACATAGAAAACTAATTGGGAAGTTTGTAGGGAATCTGCCTTTTAATAGCTGTTTTCTTCTACAGATATTAAAGTGAAGGAGCAGTCTCTGGAGAATCTAATGAAGTGAGTCACCATTTTGAAAATATATAGAAACACACAGTCTACTTACAAAGGATTTTATTGTACAAGGAACAAAGGCTCTTTGCCTATAGTCTAATACTGAACTTACCTGCCTTCTCCTCTTGTACTTCTCAGTGGCCATGGTCTTTTGTTTCTTACAAGGAGAGGAACTTTTTTGTTCATTACAATAGGACCCGGCTTTATTTACAGTAATTGAATGAAGTTGCATCAGAGCACAATCGTTTTTTGAACAGTCCCTGTGAGGAGCGTTCAGTCAGAATGGGGTGAACTTTCTGCTTGGCAAATGAAGTGTTATTTTACTACTGTTCTGTCCCACCCTGAAAGAGATTAGTAGCTGAAACAGTGTTCTGAATTCATTCGTCCTTACACTGGCTAGAAACAGCGTGAAGTACTGAATACATACCACCCTTTCTAAACAGCTAAGTAAGCAATATGCAGAAAATGCTTTAAAGTTCATTTAACTGTATTCAAAAAAGCTCTTGCCACATCTTAAGTCATCTCTTTGCAATCTGTATGTTTTGACAGTGGTGAATATAAATGGTTACTTTATACACATGCTGTAACTCTGGTCTAAATTAACATTTGTGAAGGCTCACAGTATCATTGAGGTTTGTTTATTCTGGAGTTGCAAAATAAAATCTGTTTGACCAAATCCACAGTTGGCAAAGAAAGCAGCATTTCATTTAAGAATGTATTTCTAGTCTGTAATCATCTGTCTATAGGGCATTTGACAGAAAAACAGTAGTTTGCCCTTGAATTTAAGTCCAAAGCATCTTTCAGGAGTAGCTGCAAAACCTGCATGTTGCTTCCAGCAGCTGAATTTGCTTTTAGGACTCAAATGATCTGCTGGCTGGAGGCCCTGCTGTTTCACAGGTGTGGTGAGAGCACAAGAGACTTCTGTCTTCTGTAAAAATTCCACTCCTGCCTAAAAGGCCCAGGTTCTCAGGCTTGTTTAAGTTCCATTTGCTGGTCTAGAGGTTTCTTGAAATAAACTGTGAGAACGCAAAGGGTAACGAAATGGGGTTATGTTAAATTTCTCTACGCTTCTTTCCCTGCAGAGGAAGAAAGATTTATGAGCCACCGCGCTACATGAGTGTGAATCAAGCTGCAGAACAGCTTCTTGCCATTATTCAAAACAGGAGGCTCCAAGGAAGAGAACCAGGTACTGTTGCTGCAAGGTTTCTGTCTGCTTCTACCCCTCTCAAGTCACACTTACTGATGAGCCTCCGAACTCTATTCCCTTCCTCTTAATCTTAGCATTCTCTTGCTCTGCAGCAGAATCGGGCTGCCTTAAATCCTAGTCACGAGATGGATTTGGCAGAGCTTGAACATAGTGTAGTTCAGTGAGCGCAGATGAACGAGCGCTAGTGGCTCCTGGAGGTTTAGTCAAAGCCTCAGCTTGGTAACTCTGTAGTATTTCTATCCCTCTTTAACTGTGTGCCCTTTGATCCATTAGAGTTGCAGAAGGCAGAAGGATTCTGAGCATTTTAGATCAGTCGAGCTTCAAAAAATCTCTGCTATGTTTTATTTAGACTGGTCACACTCCGCTCTACGTGAATACCAGCGTGAATCTAGGTTAACCCAAAGATGCAGAACTGCGATTTTGACCTTCAATTCTTAACACTAGTCAAGAGCAAACGCTGAAAGATCTTTATCGAGACCAAGGGTAAAATCACAGCAGCTATAAAGATGACTCAGTTGGGTTGCAGAAAAATTCTAATAGAAATTAATCTATATTCCTCCTTTTAAAAGTTTATTCCTTAAATACTGTCAAGATGAAAATCCTTTCATTGTGTCCTTTATGTGGAATGAATCAGAAGCTTCCTCCAAGTGAACACAGTTCCTAAATGAATTTCATATTCTGCTTCTGCTGCCGTCCTATTCTTGCTTATGAGCATCTCCAAAAATACGGCTTTCTTTTCTTTGAAGAACAAGCTTCTTTCTAGGCCACTCCAATGACTTATTAATTGGAGGTTTAAGAAAGCAGGGTTAAGGTTTAAACATTTTGGGTACTTTTTCCTTTATGACAGGAGTTTTAGTCAATAAGTTGAGCATTTTCTCTTCTTTCTTACAGAAATTACTGAAAACACAATATGTGTTGGCCTCGCACGTGTGGGTGCTCTGGATCAGAAGATCGCTTCAGGCACGCTACAGGAGATGTCCACAGTGGAATTAGGTGGCCCACTACATTCCTTGATTGTTACAGGCACTATGCATCCTCTGGAATTAGAAATGCTGAAGCTCTTTTCTGTAGATAGCTCCAGTTTTGAAAATAATGCATTTCAAAGGACCACTTAAATAAAAACAAGGCATTTAATTTTTTTTTATTCCATCTTGAATTTCTTGACAGCATAAAGTTATTCCTGGGAATATTCAGAGCTTGCCTAAGTGCAGGTCGATTATGTATTGCTTCAAAAACCAACACTGTAAGAACATGGACCTGCTTTTACCTGAGGCTACAAACTGCAAGCTGCACCTGCTGGTATCAGCTTCTAACACACAGGCACCTCCAGAAACCTTGAAACTCCTTTGGTCTGATTCAGTTCATTGGCATCTCCACCAGTCTGAGGCTGATGACTAGGATAAGCAGCACAAGCAGGTAACTGACGCGCCCCAGTTATCTGCCTGCCGTCACTTTTGCTGGAGTACATAAACCAAGCCTACTGCATACATTATTGTAAGTGCATTTTAGGTGTTAGATTCTGCTTTTCAACCTTCCAGAAACTTAGTAGTTCCCTCGCCAACAGAAACCATTAGTGTGCAAAACCTATTAGGTTCCCATCCGTCTTTACACTTGGGAGAGTGAAGGCAGACAGGTGAGAAGGTTCTTTTATGTCTAAACTAACAAAAACACCACCACAGCCTTTGGAGGGCTGGTGAAACAGAGGGAGAAGCTGCGCAGAATTTCTTATTTCAGAAGGCTGCAACTGGATTTCTTCATATGTTACTGGCAGCATTTATGAAGTGCTGGACACAAACTGCAGCAAACACTATTCACCTCAAGCCAACGCTCAGAAAACAGACTGCAAAAATTCTCTTTAAAATCAGCCAATGGGTGATGGTGTTTGAAGTCTTCACAGTATGTATGACAACAAAGCAGACCTGTGTGCATTTATTATTTTTTTTTAAACTGAAGATTTATTGGAAAGAAATTTGATCCCATATCTTTTCAGCAATATAGGACATTTAACATTTTATATAGACTGTATTCAAGTAGAAAAGATTACATTAAAAATTTCTAATATTGCACTTGGGACAAGTCATGGCTAAGCTACTAACATTAGCATTCCAGAACAAAATCATACAGAGTCTTCAGAATTTTAGTGAGCTGCCTTGTGTTATCATTAAGATTTCTTTACAGGTATTTTGATATACTGTTCTAGTCAACTTAAGCTCACTGCTAAGAGTAATTCCTGCAATTTAAAGGTAAAGGCAAGCAATATGCTGAATGCAAGCAATATGCTGTAGGCTACCAGGAATGATTTTTGCAATTTCTTCATTCACAAAATTTCACACTTCAGCCAAAATACTGTAGCGATTCATTTAACTCTTGTACAAGATCCCAGCATACACATGAAAGACTTCAATGCACATGGGAAGTGAAATACACAACTCTTTTTACACATTACTTCCGCCAAATTACCACGTAGGCAGGAATCTTTTGTGGCTCACTGAAACAGACAAGTAGATTAACCAGTATTTGCACACAGTGAGACACGTAGTCGTCCCACGCCAGGCACAGCAGAAGCACAACTGGCATCTTTTCACATTATAGCAGTCTCTGGCCAAGGAAGTCCCCAGAGGAATGGTCACTGCAACAAAGCCTGGATGGGGGAGAAATCCAAAAGGGAATCCTGACAAATCACAGATGGGGATTTTCACAGAAGTGTAAAGGAGAAATTAACCACCGAGTCAGTATTAGGAATCAGAGAAATGGATTATTAAAAAAGAAAATCCCTCTATACTCGTTCCCAAACATGCTTAAAGGGTGGGATAATCAAGAATCACAGCAGTGGCAGTCTGATGGCTGTGGGCGAAAGCGGGACAGGGCTTAATTAGTAACTAAAGCTGTTGCTCTGAACTGGTATTTGAAGATCTTGTTACATGAGTATTGATTAGGATTTGCATTTTATAGAAGCAGGAAGGTTTCTGCAACTGAAATCTGCACCGTGAGAGAAAAGCCATGAACTTCACAATTTGCTCGCACTGTGGGTGCAAAGGGTGGAAGACTGCACTTCAGCAGCAGCTTCTCTCGCCATCTTCTATCTTGTTTATATTCCCCAAACAGGTTCACTTACAACAGTTAAAAGGAGATGCCCTTTCTTTCACCTTTAAACCCGGCTTTACTTCTTCAGAAAAAAAAATAATTAAGAATGGTAAGAGTCACTAAGGTCCAAGTTATTAGTAGCAGCAGATTCAATTTTTATGTAAAAATAGTGTCAGCAGCTCTTAGTAATAATGCAATTAAACTTTTGTTTTAGTAAGCAGTATTACATAAAAAGCAGAGTCATTTCTTTGGACCAGCACTTTTTGCCTTAGTTTAGCGAACTGCACAAGTAATCTAGCTCTCTGCAGGGGCCCTGCTGATGTAAGGAACAAGTCTATCCATATGCACAGACTTCCAGGATTAGCCTAGGAAGGACCAGTCTTCACTGTGTATACTCTTAGGAGTAGTTTTCTCACGCATTTATGCACCATGACAAACATTTGGGGCATTTTAATACAGACACTCTGAAGCACTTGTTTTATCTTCTTATTTTGCTGAAGGTCCTGTAAAAATCATGCAGTTTGCAGGCTTGGTCGTTGGGACAATGTGATTGTAAGTTACCGTTTTCAGTCACAGAAAAAAACCCCCACAAAGACAGACCAGTAACCCCACAGTAAGCTTCAGCTACATGAAAACATGGAGAAAATCACACTTTGAAAACTCGGTTCAAAATTAAGTACTAGATACCAGAAAGCTGAGTTTTAGCAGATGGTCTGCAGACATTCATCCAGCTCTGAATGTCAGTCATTCACACAAATCTTTGTTTAAATTATGTGATGCATTGCAAATAAACTATTAAAAGCAAACTGTTATATAATAAGCCAAGTGCTAGGTAATTAGCAAAACACAAAATAATGGAGCCTTGACTCTCAGGATAAGAAAAGCTGCACTTCCAATTGCGCGATTTGTACTTCCCTAAAACCTGAGCAAATATCCCCTTAGTAGGTGAAAACAACAAATCGGATGTCACACCGGTTACTGACATATTAGATGTGACTGTAGTTACCTACTGGACACATCATTTACTGTCTTTTGTAGAATTCTGTGATGATCATCCTTTTTCAGAAAGCCTAGAAAGGCTTCAAGTCTACTTTGAATCCGAATTCCCTATACTATCCTCAATTACATTTAACAAACAAACGAGATATTTTTTACTGTAAAAACATCAAGCTGTTCTTAAAAATAATGAAGAAATTGCTACCTTGGTTAGGGAAGTCAGACTTGTACATATGCTTCCAACAGTCAGCTAAGTACTCATCAGCAAGGAAAAAAAAGATGTCAAAAATTATTAAAATCAATATTGTGTAATTATAACCAGCTTATATGCTTTTTCAACCTATTTTCCATATTTAAAAAGTTAATCGTTATACATCTTAAGAAAACCTAAACAAAAGAACAACAAACCAACCCAACTGCCACTCTGGCAGATTCTCACTTGGAAACAAACTGTAATAGTTGTCTGTTCATTAGGAAAACGAAAACAGTGGCCAAGCTCAGCAGCTTGGGCAGAACTACAGTACTTCAGCAAGTCCAGGAATACTTGGTCCTGAAACAAGCTAGGATAAAAATGATACAAACCAAAGCCTGCTCTTGGCTCATGACGCAATGAAGTTGGCTGGCGCCTGCCTTTAAAGTGATAGCAGTTGATATTCTCTAGCCTCAGATAGTAGTAATATTAACTATAAAAAAATAATTAAAGATAATCAAGAAATCATGCTGTCAACCAACAAGAAGCAATCTATATGCAACATACTACAAAACAATATGAGGGATCTCCACCCTGTAATCACAACCTTATTTTAATTACCTTTTCTGTGAACATAGATGCAAGTGGTATCTTAAACTGAAATACTCAAATCTGCTCAGATTCCTGCACCCTGCCCTGCGCTGGGTAACTTACAGATGCCGTCCTGCAGGCAGGAACTCCAGGCCTGGCAGAGCATCCCCCAGGTGAGACGGGGTGGGAGCCTGACGGCGTGCCAGGCAGGAGGCCAGGAGAGAGAGGCGGAACAGTGCAGCCAGCTGAAAGCACGATCAGAAACCGGCAACGGGGATAAAGAAGGACCTGAAGACCGCAGCAGACTGTAAAGCTTAAAAGCATTACGTGTGTGGCTTTTTACTGCTATTCTTCTTTACACTCACTTTTCAGTTCCAAGCACAAGAGTACAGCCCCAAGCTTTGCACAAAAATCAACATTCATGTTTCAGTATCTCATCTGGAAAACTCAGGAGCCACCTATCAATTTGGCAACCGTCATGTTTTCACATGAAAACAGATCAAAATTCAGGAGCTATGAACAGAATAGAATGAGCGCAAGAAACTCTTCAGCTCTATCATGAATTTAGCAGCAGCGGCGGCAAACAAACTATTTCTGCAAATAAATCTTCGGTACTTTCATAGTGCCTAGCACTTACTACACAGACATTGTCAGCTTCAGAGGGCCTTGATTTTAGTATTACCACATCTCAGATACCAGAAGAATACTTAAAATCCATACCAGTTAGTAACAGCTGTGATTTATCGGAAAAATGCCTGTCTTCTTTTTTACTCCACATTGTTCTGTTTGTAAAATATCCTCATATAAATTCTTCCTTAACTACTACAAACATAGCGGAATTATCATCTGTAATACCAAGTATAGCAGATTGTCTTTGAAAACAACGCTCAGATCTGAAAGTGTAAAATGATTATAAATGTTAGAAAAATATGACGGACTGATGTTTCTGGAAAAAACAACTTACTGCACTAAGATTTTTTTTTTTCCCCCCCCATGAAAACACATTACTACAGTAAGACAGTAAAAAATGCCAGACTTGTCAACCTGGAAAAAGCTTAATTTTAAATAGCATGAACTACGGTGCTTATTTCCATTTCAGGTATAACCACCAGGAACAACTATTTTCAGTATTTGGAAAGGCAAAAGTTATCTCACTAATCACTTTAATAAAAATTATTACAACCTGTTAAAATCAAGGAGATTTAAGCTTTCACAAACAATTTAGGGTTTTAATTTTTCCCGCCACATACTCTGCAAGATAAAAAACTTCAAGCATTGCTTCCATCACCAGCATCTTCCCTCAGCTGCCTGTTGTTTGAGTGACCGTGAACATGAGTAGCATCGTGTAATGCCTCATTAGTAGCAACAGTATGAAGAGACAAAGAATTGGCGTTAAATCTGACATTTTGACTAAAATAATTTCCACAAGATATTTGCAACAAAATATCCAGCTTGTTTTGGAAGGAATTGTCTTCACAACGCCTTTGCCTTTTACATTTGGAATTTTTCTGTCTGTTTGGTAAGATGCAAGTACAAGGGAAGTCTAACATCTACAGTTACGCAAGTACACAACCCCCTCACATACATCACTAGTAAATAATCAGACTGCATACAAGATATTTGTAAAAGTAATAAACCCCTTTGATGCTTCATATTTATGCTGGCAAATACCTCTTCTGATATAAAAGGCACTTTGAAAACCCAATATGGTTTGGTTCATTAAGTTTGCAAAGTACAAACAACTGTAGAAACATACAATTATATTGAAGCATGTCAGCCATTGTGACATTATCTACAAAACAAGTTTCCAATTGTTGATAACACTGGTTTTATGGGAATGAGCAGTGGTTTCAGCAGCTTTACTGAAGACATGACAGGGTTTCCAGTACCACAATCTTAGTAAGTAAAAAACCCTCAAAACCCTACAAGTTTAGGGGCCACAAAAAGACAAGACCTGAAGTCCATAACATTCATTCAATATTTACTCCTTAGAAGTGAACTCCATCCATAGCCCGAGGGCAGAAATCTATTCAGTCAATTCCAGAGCAGTGGTGGAGGCAGGCTCTGTCTTGAGAAGTATGTTGTTATACCAGTACAGTACAGAAAACTTTGGTCCAACAGCACGATTTGACAAGTTCACTACATGGCTGCAACATCAATCTGTATGTAAAGCTGTCGTACTCCTGCCTGTGGAAGAGAGAAAGAGAGTTTAAAAAAAACCTCTAAGGCCAAAGCAATTTAATTGTCCTGAACACCAGCGCACATCAGTAAGTTACCTCATAAAAAAACTCCGTATCTTATTTTTCTCTAATTCATTTTCTACATTTATCACATCTCTCACTAAGATACTAGCAATTTGGAAACCTACAAACTGTGAGAGCGCTGAATACATAGTTCTTCACAGTCAAAATTCGCAAATGCAAATACATACGTAATTCTATGCTAACATCAGCTTTGCTACGTTGCCTTCTCTGATTCAGCCTAAATAACTGTCACACGTGAAGCTACAAAAGCGATTCTTATTTTCTTTTGTCCAAGTTTAACTTCCTGAAAAGCAAGCTGCTTGAAGAGCTGTCAGTTTAATATGGAGCTAAGCACAAGAGCATAATACGGATTTGTTTTTCGAACTAGTTTTACACTAAGATTTTAGCAAGAAACAACAATGGCTAGAGTGAATTGACATGACATCGTTATCGCTAAAATAACTTTTGGCAAAGGTGTATGAATTATACGAAAGCATTTATCTCATCAGAAATCCTATTAAACTAAGCTTAGATGGACTTCCTTAGTTTTATTATCACTCCGTAAACAGCAGCGTTAAAAAAAACCCATTTAGTCATTCATTTTAACCTCCGTGGCAGGCCAGCAACAACGCTGTGATGGTCACTGGTTATGCAACACGACCTTGAAACTTCAGGCTGAACGCTGCTTAAGATCAGATTGTCTTCAACTACCAAAAACCTGCTTTTAGCTCAGTTGAGTGGCAAACCCAACTATCGATTATATTAAGATAATGAGGGCCAATTATCACTGGGGAGAAAAAAAACCTCTATCTGCTCCAACTGTTCCTCCACTTATTACTATTGGTTAGTTAAGAAAAATGATAGACCTTCCTAGACACATGGCTCTTGATATCTACACGGCTACAAAACAGCTGAAGGGCTAATGACTTGCTTGCAAAGTGCGACCCTTTGGAGACTTGAGATGTAAAATTAGTTTTAATGTAACAGAATGTTCTGCATAGTCCTTCCCAAAAAACAACTCTTAGTTTCAAACTACACAATCTGTGGAATAAGCTGTACCTACTGAATAATCTAGAACTGATAAACATCTGATAAACATCTCAAAAAGGACCAAACTTTATTCGTAAAGTTTGATTTCAGAATATTTCTAACAACAAATCCTCCTTCCACAAGTCTCTAACATAAAAACAAGTATGTGTGTTTATTTTGATTTGGTTCCCCGTGACTGACTACTTTCAAATTCCTTAAACTTCAAGGAGTTCAAAAGAATTAATGCACTCAGGCGGCACATTGTAGGGTTGGCTTCAGTGGTGTTTCTCCTGAGAGACCAGAAACTGAGTATGCAAGATGCATAAAAAACCCAACCAAACAAAAAAAATCCAGTCTGGAATTTCTAATAAATGTTATAAAACAGTTAATAAAAGGGGCACTTATTAGATGTGTAAACAATTCACTAAGCCATCACAGACACAAACTGCCAGTGCAGTAGGCCAACAGAACTTTTAGAACAAGGAAAAGAATGTGCACGTGAGCGTGCAAGGACTTCCCCTCTGTAGAAAGCTTTGAAAAGAACGTTTATGCAAACACTAATTAAACTGTTGACAGAAGTGTTTTTTATTTACAGTATCAAATATACCTGATCAGAAGCCCCCTTTCCTCACTGTCCAACAGACTTAGGGAAGTCACTCATTTACATATCTCCAAAATACTACCCTCTAGCTGACAATATTTTGTTACCTAACACACTGGTTATAAATTGGAATATTTGTCTCCTGTTCAGCTACAGAACTCTCCGTTGCTCAAAAGCAGACAAAGGACATAATGGAAAAACGGAATAGTTTTCTCAAATACAGTCCTCCAACATCAAGAATAAAACCAGGATGTTTGGCTCTGGATGGTGTGAGAGAGAGAGGAAGTTTCCAGCTTTATTCTTCACAAAGTTCTCCTGCTGGACAAGAATCTTCAGTTTTATATTGATGGGCTCTAGGGTCTACCTGTAAACCATTCATATCCAGTAGCTATACTGGAATAGGCAGCCAAACTGAATTTCATGTTTAATGGTTGAAAGTATAAGGAAGCAACAGAAAAATCTTTCTGAAATTTGTAAGATTTTAATCTTAGGGCAAGAACTATCAACTTCTAATAAAGTTTCTGTTGTTCAGAAGAATTCCATCATTTCAGGTCAGCTACAAGTGCTACCAAATACATCGCTATCTATATAAAAAAAAAAAACCCTGTAGGGAAATAAATGGGAACACACTGGTCATATACAACATGACAACTGATGGTTACGTTTTAACTAGTGATCACCACAGTATGAATGTTACTAGAAGACAACAAAATATGCAAAGACCATAGATTCTTAGAGGTATAGAAATGAATGGCAAATACAGCATCAGCACAGTGAAAAACTGAAGTTGGTCCAGCCTGTGGTCCGAAGGGGGAAGCCGCATCTTGAGGGAAGCCTCATCTTTTTTCTTGGTTCCTCAGAGGTCAAGAAAGGTTTATTCGATACACCTCAGACAACCACAGCTGTTACTTCCATTAAGTGGCATAAAAAACTAGTGCAGAGAGGTACAGCAATTCCATCTATGCTACTGAGTATTTTGAAATTGTTCTACGCTGCTGGAGCAGAGAAGCATTTCAAAATATAGATACCAAAATCAGAAACATTTAATTTTTCTTGATAAGAATTACAACGCCACATCCGGTGACAGACAGTTGACACTTTGAGATGTGATTTCCACCGATGAGACATACCTGAGTAAAAATGTTGTGAGTCTGGCTTAGAATCCACCTTCCATCAGCATCAGGAGCTACTAATAATTTCAAAGTCCCTATGTAAACATCAGTACAGAGGGTCCAGAAGTGTGGATCGTGTAAACTGTAAACTCCTTGCAACTGCTGCACCTAAAAATACAAGCAAATTTCCCAGGAAATGTTTATCTGTACTATGGGGTTTTTTTACAGAAAATACTATAAAACTCGATACATTCTTTTACTTCTAGTTCACTGCGCAATTTGCGATATTTCACTTAAAATTCCTTATTACTACCTCAGTAATTGTAAGGAAGGTGAAAACATAGAGGTGGTAAATATGGTCACGATTTTGTATCTTGCTGCGTTTACATTCTACGCATATTTTACTGAGATCATTTCTGAAAATAGGTGTCCAAGACAGACAAGTCAATTATTAAATTTGAGGGCATTCAATTAAAACAGCAGTTTTTGGAAATGCAGGAATTTTCCCACGAAACAGTCTGTAAGAGATTCTAACTATTAACAGAAATATATTCATATTTCTGTAAATATTTTGAGGGCTTTTAGATTTGTCCTGTCAAAACCCTTCTTCTTCCTGTGTCCAATTTTAGCAAACTCTCCCCATGACGATTACAATTGTGTCACTTCCTAAGGAAAGATGTCAATTCTACAAGTGCTTTGTATTAACTTTGCAAAAGCACTTCAAATGTTCAGGTCATGACACTGCAACGGATAAGTTAAACAGGAGTCCCAGGAGAGATCAAATCCAGAGTAATCTATGTTGTCTTATAAATATACCGCCAATGTTACTCCACCTCTTTTTCCGAAAGACAGAAGTAGATTCTGAGGGAGACAAAAACTGAACAAAGCAGAAAAGCAATATGCACATTGTGTTAGCATAAAGTACTCTGGGAGGAAAAGCTTAAGGACCTCGTTTTAAAACACAGAGTTGAAGCTACATACAATTTAGGACATCAGAAAGATACGAATCAAACTGGTACCTCCTTTTGTACAGTTTAATGAACCTTTCACAGGCATTACTGGAAAAACATCACAAAATACCCTCATACACACAGCTGAGGCTCATTCAGTCAGCCAGCTTGACCTAAAGCAAAAACGGTCTAAGAGCTCACCCTCTGGTAGCACTGAGGCAGGGCATTTTCCAGGGAAGGAGGAGTTCGCTGCATCAAAATTCCAATGGATTCTTTTAAAAGTGGAACGATACTGGAAAGAAAAAAGAAAGTTAGCTAGTATTATACTTTGAAAAGATGCAGAACAAAGAGCAACATAACATTCCTTAATGCTCTTGAGGAATTCTTCTTCAGTTGTTTCACCAGAAGCCGAGAAACTTGCCATGAAAAGCTGGTCCAGAAAATAAATTGCTATGGTTTCTTACTAAAGGCAAGATTACTCCTCCCCCAGATTTTCCTCAGAGACAACCGGTGGACAATCACAAAAGATTTATAGGTTAATCACAGGATTTGAGATGACATCTCTTTGTCTTTAAAGCTGTATCAGAAAGCAGCTGATAAGTATAGTTCAAAACCAAAACCTACTTCAATGGCAATCACTCACAACCAACCATAAAAACATGCAACTTAAATGCGTTCTGCTTTTGTGTTTAGCTTAAGGCATATTTTTCTTATGAACTAAGATAATAACGGGGATATCATAAAACAAAATTAGTATGGACCAGTCCAGCTATAACAAAGTTATTTTGTCCGAAACAGACAACTTAGCATATTCTTGAAGTGAACTAAGTGTAGGGTCTCATCCAAACTCAAGGATTAAACATGTGGAAGCGATTAGAGGTTCCCTCCTGGCCAAATGATCTTGTTTTATCAGCAAACTGAGATGACACTTAATTTTTTTTTTTTTTAATAAAACCAAGAGAACAGTAAGTCCATACCCCGAAGCTACCACTAAAAATTTATACTCAGTATAAATAAAGTATTAAGTATAATATAAAGTATTCAGTATTGTGATTTTTTTGTTTAGGAGTAGTGCATCGTGTCTGCCTTAATAGAGCACCCTAAAATTTTCAAGAGGATGACAAGTATCTATAGCCCAATAGTGACACTTAAATACCAATCTAATTTCAAGAGCAAGTAAGTCACCTAACACTCTAGACCAAAAGTGATGATCTATTTCAGAAATTGTAATCTCAATTTCAGTGTTCAGCACTGGCATCAGAGCTGGAGTCCCCAGAGTGATGGGATTAAAAGCAACCAGGAAACACTTGTAAGAGATTAATTGGGCTCCCTGTTAAGAGGAAACTGCAGCAGCTTTGTTTAAAATCTCATGAAGTGCTGTAGAACGCACTGCACGGATCAGCTGCGTATTTGCAGATGGAGAACAGCAGGACCTAACCATTCCTCCCCATTTTTGAAGAGAGGGTTCCATTTGTGCACGGAAGCAGCGCTGATCGATTGCTCAGTTCACTCCTTGGCTAATCCTTAGCCAGGGGTGGGAGGGAGTTAGAGGGTGCATGACTCTTGTCTAATGAGCCTCTGGAAAAACAACCACCCTAAAATTAAGTCTCCTTGCAGGCACACTAGTTATTCCAGTCAAATTCACTGCCTGATGCACTTGATCGCGTGGCCTCACACAGTGGCACTGCTACCAAGGAATCGGTTCAGAAATAGGAAGACGCAGTCAGGAGCAGGCAGGAGTTGCCTGAACTGGACCTGTCACCAAGACAATTAAACATTCAGTAATGCAATAACTGTCAATCTGTCTAAAGGAAGCTTAATTAGAGTGTCACATTCTACAGACAGTGGATTACAGAAGTTTAGGGAAAAAGGTTCTCTTATCAATGGACCCATCTCACTAAATAATATCCATGTCACAAGCATTACATCAAAGGGAGCTGGAGCTGCCAAAATACTCCATTGCTGAATTGATTTCAGTTTAACTCACTATTTAAAATGCAGGTTTGTTTCTTCATGAAAACCTTGAAAGACCAATACACAAGTTCAGGACACAAACTGAATACAAGATTTTTTAACACTGACTCCATCCCCATAAATTTAACAAAGCCCCTCTAACATATGCATCCAAAGGCTTCAAAACAGAGACACATACAGGCTGTGTATTTTTTTCCCAGGGAAAGGACTAAAGGAACTGAGAATGTAGGAGCTTGCCTTTTTATTGGAATATACCAAAAAAAAATCCAGGCAAGAACTGTAACCCAAAAATGTCTGATTTGCACAACTTATGTTATTTGATAAAACTGATGCACACTATCTGATGGAATGGAAATGAATTGGCAAGTAGGAGGTTTGCAGAGACAAACTATAGAAATTTAAGACTAGCAGGCCAGTCATGTTAACCCATTCCAAAAAAGGATTTGGTCAGTGAAACTGGTTGATTCATTCTGGAACAGGATGCACATTGAAAAGAGGAAGTTAAAACCTCGTTAGAGAGCGCTTCAGCTGAAGATGTATTTAAAATTAAGATCTGCTTTATTCTGAAAAACTTGTTGCCTAAGAAACTGGATCTTCCAAAGTTAAGTCTATGCAATCAGCAGGGTATGTACAAGCACCAAAGACTGTCTCTCCTTACCAGGCAATGGGGTGCAATTTTAACCATTAGCTCAAAATCAACTAATATACAAAAAGGTGAACAGGGAAAGACTCCACTCCCAGTGTAGGTGATACAGCTGAAAAGATCTTCCTGCCTTCACCTATTCGTGTTTTTATAATGGCTCTGCACTAAAGCTTTGAGAAAGGAACCTCCTGTGCAAGTTTTTGGCAATCATGCTGCACAAGTTATGCTTTTATCCAAACTTCACAAAAAAGCTAAAGCTATGGTGTTTAACTGAAACAGCGACATCTGAAAAGTCCAAAGAATAAAGGTATATCAGGATGTGGCTTGATACTGCAGGTGAAAGTTGAAGCATATCCCAGGTCACACCTCCCTCCTCTAACTTAGTGTTCAGCTACAAATTTCTCTTTTGCAAAGCTGAAAAGGCCAAAAGGCAGCTGCAGTGAGGCGATACGCCCTCACAAACGCTGTTAGAGCACAGAAGCCCATGCACGTATCTCTGCATCCAAAGGGACACTACCTTACAAGGTAGTCTTTTATTGTAAGCCAAACTGACAGACAAACTATAGAATACACCTTCCTCATGTCTCAGATTTTCCACTGTTTCATGCATACTACTGAAGTACAAACCTTTTAATTAAAAACCTAAACTCCACACAGCACGATCTTTTCTCAAGCACTAACTAAAAAACAGTATTACTTAATCACCAGGAGGCACTAGAAATATAAGTTCATCTCATGTGACTGAAGAAAACACTAGGAAAGACGATGATACCAAGCAGGCTGAAAATGTGGTTAGAGAATTTGACCAAGCTTTCTTTTTTTTTTTGATTAGTCATTAGTGCAAAGTCCATGTGGTTGTCCCTGCAACAGCTATTGCACTGGTACTTCCCCCCTTTTTTATTTACAAAAGATTACTGAGGAAAATAAATAATGCTGAATTCTCACCAAGCGGAGAGTTTTTTCATGCATAAGCAGTCTGTAAATTTTGCTGCTAAAGCAGACGCAATTTTCCAATCGTCTCTGATTATTACCAAGCCTTGAATGTAGAATATCACGCTCTTTTACAGGACAATGGAATCTCAAAGAGAAACTAACCCACAGCAAGACTCAGCACATAAACATACCCTCTACAAAAGCCGTAACATCAGAAGCAGCTAATGTGTGCAAAATGAGTTAGCAGCACATCACACTTTCACATACACTGTTACGGAGGAAGCGAAAGGTGTTCAAACAGATAAAAGCCATTGACATGAACCTGATAAATCCAGCCTGCCACTACGACACACAGCTCAATTAACAATGAAGAGTGGGAGCATCAGGCTCTTAATCAACTTGCATCACATTCAGATAATACTTATGCCCATTCCAGTCCCATCCTGTTTATGCCACCGTTCTTGTAGGCATAGTTAGCAAGACTCTGGCATGGTCATGATCTTGGACAGCAAGGCTGAAAACAGCTCTGGGGTAGAGAACCCTTTACACAATCCCTGTAGTCAGAGCACAGCAGGAAATTCATTTAGTGCTCTCAGCGCTATAGAAAACAGACGATACTTGTGATAGATTTTTGTGGAAGGCAAACAAATACTGCTGAGACCCAAGACCAGCTACGGCTCTTCAAGTACCATAGCTGAAAATCTACAGCCAGATTTAATTATTTTTTTTCCAGTCACCATCCACATCTGCAGTGCCAAGACTCTCAGACTATTTCAGAAATTTAACTTGAATAAAATTTTTCTATTAGGCAACGGCAATTTTAATCTGACTGCAGGCTTTGCTCAAGACAAAGATCACAGGCTTAACATTTACTTTTCCAATTTTAAATCACTTGTTTCATAATAATGTAGTACTTTGATTCTCAAGCAGGGCTGGCAGGTACTGTTACTCTGCAAATAAAGTTAGTGCATCCCGTTTAGCAACAATGGCTCAAAACAACACCAATGACAAGCATGTGAGTTTTGGGGTGTTTTGCTACAGAGCTTTCCTTCCAAATCTTAGTGGGTGCAACACTTCATTTTAAAAAGCCGGGTTTTTTACACTCTTATGCCCCAAACATTACAGGCATATACCCGCAATGCTACAGGCATGTCCTCCCCCAAAGCTCTTTCACATTGTATCACGTTCAAGCAGCTCTAGACTTTATGTAGAAATGATGTAACCCATGGAAACAACTTCTCTAAATGACTGAACTAAATTGTTTCATTTCTTTAACCACTTAATATGTAGTCTGCATGCTCTATCCAATCTAGTATCATATTTAGTCTATGATGCCTTTCTAGAAACATGTGGCTCCAATAGTGGTTTCGGACAAACTTCTTGCTTTTTATTGGAGTTGTGGCTTTTGCTTGATGACTAATTTCAGATAGCCGATCAAAATACTAAAATTGCTTCAACATCCCAGAATAAGGTTTACAATCCTAAGGCTAAAAAATAAATGAACATTTAGTTTTAAATATTAAAAGCAGTTTAGAGACTTGAGAAATTGTTTACTGATTCAGACACATTAAATTATGAGGGAAACACCTTGGAAAAAACTTGAAGTGTCAACCGGAACAACTATGAAATAGCCAAGCTTTTTTTTTTTAAAAAAAAGACTTCAAAAACATGCTAGTAAAAGACTCGTCTATTTTAAGCATGTCCTATTTAAGCTTTATAACTAAACTGACACTTGCATGAGATAGTACAGAAAGTAATCAAAGGAAGATTCATCAGATACTAGTGGTAGCATCCAGGAACACTCAAGAGCTACAACCGCCAACTCACACCAGCTTCACCTTCAGAACTGGCCATAGATCTATGTTGCAGAGATTTTGAAAGATTACAGGATATGGCCCTTCAACTCAGAAACCACAAACTACCAAGCCCGCTGCTTGTCAAGGCTCAACAGATAAATACATAAATGGAGAAAACGCAACTTTCTACAGCAAGTAAGAGCACAATGAAATCTGCAAAATGGAAAGCATCTGATTTCATGCCCTTGCTTCTATGTATCAGAACAGTAATACGTGGGCTATTTTTCTTCCTCCAAAAAGATAAATTTTAAAGCATGAAATGTAATAGGTATTAACAGTATTTCTCTGTAATCCTACCAAAGACGGGCTTTTACTGGGATGTATGCAGACAGTCTACTAAAGGGAAGTGGCTGATCTTACCTCTCTATACTCTTGTAAAAGCTACCTGATTTCTGCTTCCACTAAGCTTAGAAACGTATTTATTTGTCAGTGAAAACAACCTCAGAAGAACCTCACGCTGGATTTGCACTGTGGAGCCAGAACGTTCTGTGTTAACTCACAAGGAGTTAGGCAGAGAGTATGTCACCTTAGAGTAGCCTTAGTGAAGGACCACAGGAGCAACACAGAGCAACCATGTCAGTAGTTGACAATTTGCACTAATTAGAGTTGTTGTCTACAGGAAGGCTCAACCATTTGAATTAAAAGCACTGCTTTGACTTCTCTGAAGAGGCGTTGCTCAACCCTTCGTGCATCTGCGCAAGATAAAATAGGTTACAAATTAGAGGCTGCACAGCTTTATATTGCGACAATAAGTTCTTTAGTCATCTTACACAGATATTTTCATGATTTCTTTTGGCAAATGTTGCCATCATTTCAGAAAACTGAACAGAGCCAAAGACCCACTAATAGGAGCAGGCAAAACTCGAGTAAATCAGAGAGAGCTGCCCAACACTGAAGCAAGCAAATGCTCAATATAAAATGAATGAACAGTTATTTCTTCTAGACACAAACAATCTTGGATTAAGAGCAACAATTCCCCTCTGCACTCGCACGCAACTGCTTTGATATTCTACTGGATTTGTGTTCTGCATTTATTCCGTCTTCGGATACATACGTATCCCAAAAAGCATACAGATTTATTTTTTTTTTCCATCTGCAATATTCACAACTGCTTCCCAAGATACCTCCCTGATAATAGAAAAGCACCTGTACTATAGGCAAGTCTTTATCCAATACAGTAATTCAGCATTTGAGAACAAGTGACAGAAGGCCAGCACAACAAGAGTGCAAAGATATACGTACATAAAAAGACATCCTCCGAGGAAAGAAGTCTCCCTCCCAAACAGCAAGTTGACAACCAAGAACAAAAGCATTTCCATACAGATTTTGACATTTCAACTACTTTATTTGAAAGCTTCAGTGTACTCAAAGACATAGAAGATGAGCCAGGCTCAAGGTTTTGCTTTCACTAAGAGCTGTTGGTTAACAATAACAGCAGTAAGGAGAGTATTGCCTGCTCTAGTTCATCATTTAATAACCAATACATTTAATGTAGAACCAGAAGTCTAAGCAGCTAATTAAAATGGAAATGGACAATTTCATATACTCAAAATGTGTAGTCATGCAGAAGAGCTTTGGAATATCAGCAATAAAACACACTACTATTTAGATTTAAACCAATCAACTAAAGTAAGAAGAGGCAGCACCTTGAGGCTTTTACACAACCCTATTTGAAAGAAGCAAAGCTGTACAGTCCCAACTCGGGCAAAGTCCCCAGACACCATTAAAACTTCTGGACAACTTCATCAGACGGGCTTTTGCATCTCTGACTCAAAACTATGCTTGTTTATTACAGTCACAAAGAACAGATCCCGATTTTTAAACACGCATGCACGGGTCCACTTCTTGGGGCATACATGTACTCTTATCCCATGCCACCTCAATAAAGTTGGTTTAAAGGGGCATGAGTAGGCCTTTAAAAGGGACATGATTGGGCTACTCTGCACAAATTGACAAATATTCCTCTGAAACAGCAGACAGTTATTTAATCTAAAGTCAATCTCCCCCTCAAAGTTATTCACCAAGGCTGCAAGTAGGTCCACAGAAGTAGCCAGGAATTCCTGTACTGGCTACAGACCATCCTCCTCCTCCCCACCTCAAACCCACACGCACCCCATCAGCAAACAGACAATTTAAAAAAACCCTAGACACAGCTCTTGCTCCTATCAATTTAAAGTCTTTTTGTAAACGTTTCCCCTCTTTAAATGTCACAAAATTTCAGTATCACCTTTTTTCTAGCTTAGATTTACGTGACTTGAAAAGATTAAGGACAAAACTGGGTCGCTGTATTATTATTACAAAAAGATCACCTTATGGGAAATTCTGAAAAATCTTTTGCATTAATTCTAGAAGAGCACTTCACACACACAGTAAGGCAGAATAAACAATGCTTTTATGTCCAGATGTGTAAATGAAGATTACTAAAGTCAAACAACACAAAAGACGACTGAAGTTCTCAAAGAATATCCATGTGAAACTGCCAGTCATCGTGTCTATCATCTCGTCTAAGTGCATTTCAGTAGTTAAGTCTGTTGGACTGCTTGAAAAAAAATTAAAAAAAACCAACCAACCCTGCAATTAGTGTTTGCTCCACTGCTGTGCCAGGATGTGTCAGTCTGGAAGAAATGCAGGCTTGCTTCTACTGACTACGATGCAGCTGACTGCACTCGGTCAGCATGATGATTCCAGAGACCATTTATAGTGTTGTGAACCAACAAAATAATATTACAGGCCGAGGTCTGGTATCAGGTCAAAAGAAACACTGAACTTCTTCAGCATTTTCAGCACAGAACGTGGACCTCAGATATTCCTCCTAACTGTGCTAGAAGACTTACAAACAGCTTTATTATGAAACTTCTCTTATGGAAGGTAGTCTTCTTCCATTCTCTGTATGAATGGAAGAAAAAACCCCACATTCTTATTCACGTGCCATTTTTCCACACGTGCTTTGCTGTACACGAAGCTTGGACCCTTAAAATACCAACTGTACAGAAACCTGTGTTTTACTCAGCTATTACCTCAGCAACGGTTTCTTTCCCCTTGGTAACCTGCACATTTTCTTTCCCATGTTTTGAGATTTCAGTAATAGAATTAGTTTGTAATAATGTGTCCTTTATGAAATGACAGGAGGTTTAAGTAAAAATACTAAGTTTTTATTAAAGTGGTAATTTAACAGCGATCTCTAGCACACGGATTTCTGCGGGCATTTAGTGCCTGAAGCATGTTGCTTCTTTGATAAATAGGGAGATTCACATCAATAATTCTGTGAACGCTGCCGTGCCTACGGCATAAACGTGCCATATATGGCATAAGCATAAGTAGCTGCAGTTAATCAGATGACATTCACCGCTGCTGAAGAGACAAAGGTGTTCAGTTATTAGGTTGTAACTGGAGTTGTGGCACTCTGCCCTATGCCACTATTGAAACTGCTGCCAGCAAAGCCTCAATAACAGCGTCGCTGAATGAGACATTTGGAGAATTAAGACTCCAGCCTAATCCAAACAGTTTCACATTTACAGCGATCTTGGTAAACAACAACCGGGAAAGCCCAGAATTACTTGAAGCATTTCCCTCCGATCCGAGGAATAAGGGTATCTCAGAATACAAATACAAAGGAAAAGACAGTTCTTGCCAGGGGATAAAAAAAAAAAAAAAAAAAAAAAATTAAAAATTTGCCAGCCTTGATTTGTCAAGGACAAGGGCACATCCTGTGCCAGCAGGCTCAACTCTGCTGCCCTGAAGCCATTCTGCTCCATTTACTGGAGTACATTGGTTTATATAAGCATGTACTAAATACAGAAAGGAAGCTTTCTACAGTTTGAACCTGAAAGACGTTTTTGTAGTATTATGCTAACAGGGGTAAAATTTGCATATTGAAGAGCAAAAGCTGTAGCTGTAGGAAAGGAAAAGAAAGATAGCTCATGTAAGAGCAGACCAGAACAGCTATACAGCACAGAGGTAACATACTATTCTTGGAAGAAAAGCAAACCTCGAAAGTCATTAGCACAACTGACAACCCTTTTCTGCTGGGCTGTAATTTGTGCTGTAACTAGAATCAAAACGACTACCAAATATCAGTGTCGGCAACGCTTACCTTACACCTATAAGTAGTGCTATCAACATTGAACAAATAGGATCGGCTATCATTAGACCATAATTCTGCATCAATATAGCAGATATGATTACACCGATACTTCCAAGCGTGTCTGCAACAATGTGTAGAAATACACCTGTAAGAGATTAATTGATATCATTACAACTTGGCATTCTTAAAGTAAGTCAAAGACAGTCTACGGAGGAGAGTTGCAAGAACTAGATAACATGAATTACGCTTGTTAAATTTGTGGTCAAGTTTTGGTCAAACACACAGAAAGTGATCACAAGATTTCAACGTATTTGTAGAATGTAGAGCATTTGAAGAATTTACATTATTTTCTGTAGTGAGGGGTATTTCATGGCATGGCTGCCAACTTAAGCAGTGATTAACAGATGTAGCTAATTTTTTTCATTCAATACCCACCCTTATTACAGTAAAGAAACTGTTGTTTCCTGATGCCTACAGACAATAAGTACTGTAGAAGACGGAAAGACTTAGCAGAAACAGCACTGTAAAGCTTTGAAAGATGCCAATGTTTCATTGACAGTATCTTATAGAAGTTATTTGGCAAAGAAATCCAAGATAAATAATTCTGAGAATTAAGCAGCACTGCAGACACAAATAACTTCACTCTTATTTTGAAGAATAACACACTTCCCTAAAAGACAAAGAAACAAGCTCTTTGCAGCTAGCTAAAACTTAGCCTTTGGAGCTCTCTGCTGGCAATGACAGGAATGGTCATTCAGAAACAGCTTTTTGAATACAATTCTGCAGACTCAAGATAATCCCTCCTCACAAAAACAACGCACAATTATAAATCAGCTCTTCAGTGATTTTTCCAAGTCTACATTTGTACTGGGTTTAGTCGGGACGGATTTAATTTTCTTCATAGCAGCCGGTATGGTGTTGTGTTTTAGATTTGTGACTAAAACTGCGTTGATAACATTGCACAATGTTTTAGCTATTGCCAAACAGCGCTTGCACAGCATCGAGGCCTTCTGTTTCTCACTCTGCCCCCTCAGCAAGTGGGCTTGGGCAGGTAAGATGCTGGGGGGGGTACACAGCCAGGACAGGTGACCTGAACTGGCCAGAGGGACATTCTATACCATAGCACATCACCCTCAGCAATAAAACTGGGGTGTCATCTTTCCAAAATAGCTGTTGCTCAGAGACTTCCTGGGCATTGATCTGCTAGTGGGAGGTGGAGAGCGAGTGCCTCTACATCGCTTGGTTTGGGGTTTTTTTGGTTTGGTTGTTTGGTTTTTTTCCCTTCACTTAGTAAACCGTCTTTATCTCAATCCAAGAGTAGTTCTTGCTTTTACTCTTCTAATTCTCTTCCCTGTCCCCCTCCAGCAGTGAGCAAGCAGCTGCTGGGTGCTTAGTTTCTGGTCAGAGCCAACACACTACAGTATTGAAAAATTAAAATAAAATGGTACAAAACTGAGTCTTTTTAATACACTTCAATTACAATGTGCCTTTCATGAAAAGACTGACTTTCAAATATCTCATACTGAAGTACTGAGTAAACACATATGTAATATGGTATATTTTAAATTCTCAGAGAGGCTGAAAATGTTCGTTTTCAAGGACTACATACAAGCCAGAAAATCATTCAATAAGAAAAAACAGTATGCACATTTGGGTATGCCAAATAATTACTACCTCTTACATTACATAACTTCATCAGTCTAACTTTTGCACACTTAAAAAAAATAAAAATTAATCAAAGCTTGAAACCGACATCTAAATGATCAGTAATTTACTTACACTAACGCTCACAAGACCATGGACTCCAATACCGTGTCAAGCAACTTAGAATGAATTACCATCTTGTCTAAACCAACTGTAATAGCTTGATGAAATGCAAGTTTTACATTCAGGTAGCCTTTAACAATTATATCAATCTGCATTTTTCAAATACATTCTCTTTTAATAGTGCTGTTTTTCATTTTCCAGAGCATACATTGCAATTAGGCTCCTTAGGTTTCTGCTGTTAACCACTCTTCTAGATTTCGATTACTTCACTTCTCAGCATCAGTAACAGAAACGAAATCCCAGCTTTTGGGATCTCGCTTTTAAATTGTCTTTACACTGACACTGCATCACACTTACACTTCAGTGAATGTCTCAATCCCACGCCACGCACAGGATGACACTAGTCCGTTTACAGGTATAACAGGACTTCATAAAACAGCTCCTCTAAAAGAATTGCATTTACCCAATTGTTGCATTTACCCCAAGGCTCCCTCTAAAACAGATGGGTGACAAAACAGTGACAGGCAGGCAGACCAAGACAAAACTAATAAACCACTATACTTCTTATCATCATACCTTGTAAAATCTGTTTGCTGGATCCAGTCATGCCTTCAAGAGAATGGTCATCTGTGAAGACAATTATTGGCATATTAACCTACACAAAGGCTCTCTCTAGTGGTATACTCTGATACAGCCTTCCTTTCTGAAATTTCTTGAACAGACAAGCTGCTACCAATGACTAGCTTTTACTCTAGCTATTGTTTTTTTAACACAGCAGTTAACTTAAAAGTCTTAAAATACTTTTTTTTTTTTTTAAGAAAATGCCACTTTACACCATGGATTTTATATATGTATACATACAAATAAAAAGACCAACTTTTTTTTTTTTAATGAAAACAAACTGAGAAATAAGACTTTTCTAGTATTTAGCAAAATAAGGCTCTCTCAAGAATACAAGCCATACACACAAGCAAGAAGAGTAAGGTGAAATAAATTTGCTAACCAGAAACATTTCACTTAAGGAAGCATTTACATCTAACGTAAAACAACAAGGATCAGACCTGGAGAAGGTAGAATTAAGTAAAAAAAATCCTCTCATCCAGGCAGATTAATGCCTCTGTGGAACACATCAGAAAGATATTTTAAGAAAAGCTTGTTAAAGGATACCGAATGACTTCTAGTGAAGATATATAATAATTTACACAAAAGTTTATTTCAATATCAAACTGCACAAAACAGACAGCTATATTTGCTCTTCCACTGGGGTGGGGGGGCACAGGGAGAGCAAGGAAGAGGCCGGAGAGTGGAGCTCCTGCTTTCCAACCAAACTCCAGGAGAATACTTGGGAAACAAGCACCAATTTTCTACTAAAAATAGCAAGGAAGCGACAAGTAAATATCTTTATACCCTTTGTCACCTCCTGTCTGCAAGTTGCCACACTATTCCCCGCTCTGAACGTGCACATATTCAGTCACATCAAACTCTAGTTTATGGCTTAGGCAGGAAGGATTGACAGCCCTGTATTACAGAAATTTGCATTGTTTCAACCAGGTAGCAACCACACTGTCTCTTCTCCCGTAGTGAAGGCTGATGATCACATTTTGCAGAGATATCTCTTCAGAGACTGTCTCCCTTTACAGAAAAGATTTAAGCACAGCTAAGATACCGAGTACCTTTTTCATAATGAGCTTTAAAACAGATTATGACTACACAAGACGGGGAAAATCTTATATTTGAGATCAGAAGCCAAGTAGGACATATCAATCCCTAAGTATCCAAAATAAAATTCTTTGTTCACCTCTCCTAATATCGTGATCTGTAAAATTATTCAAATGGAGAACACTAGCAAAGCAGCTTAACTCTGTCTATTGACTTTAATAAAAAATTGAAACAGCACTTGGTAACTAATGTCATTATATTCCTATAGCATACATCCATTTTATCTTTTGCCAACATATAACATCACTGGGAATATCGAAAAAATGAGCCCCAAAACATGGTGGTGGCACAGCATGCCATGCAACATGCTCTTCCAGCAAGCTGCCAGAACCCTCTTTTTTTCAGTAAATCATTAACAGCCAATTTAAATTGAGTCAAGATAGTCTATGACATTAATTAAGAACTTACCATGACAATAGTCCTGACCGTGAGAGTGTCCATGGCCGTGGCCATGATCATGAGTGTGTCCATGGGCATGTTTATGTTCATGGCTGTGACCATGACCTCCGTGACTGTGTCCATGGCTGAGACCACCATTAAATAGGGAATGGCTGTGTCCATGCCCTATAAAAAAATATCACCATCAGAGTATAAATTTAAAGTACTGAATGAAAGTATGCTTACATTTGTTTCTAAGTGCGCCTTGAAACCTATTCATCTTTTAGGTCATCTTAAGGTAGGGCTTTGAGTAAGTTAAGGAAATTAACCCAAGCTGTTTGTCATCTAAATCTACGCTGTGCAGCCATATAAAATAATACCTGATTTGAGAAGTCAAGTGCTTTTATACATTCCCACTTCCAAACCAAGTTGTGCTACACTTCTAGTACAATTTGAAAAACGTACACATAATTAGATACGAGCACACTAAAAAGAGCTGTTTTAAAGAAACCAGAAATTGGCTATCATTCACACATTAAAAATTCACATTTAAGTTGCTGCTTAAAGACCAAAGACTATTTTCTTCCACCAGTCTATATCAGTTTATATGTTAAGCTGAAAGAGATACCTATTAGCTTTGCAGAAAAAAACAAAACTCAAAGTGTTCACCATATAGGCAAATAAATCCTGCATTTAAATTCAAAAGATTGGGAAGTTGGGAAGCACCTGAAGCTGAATCATCCCATACTTAAAATTTGGTTTAGACACCATTTTGTAAATTTTCCAGCCAAGATCCCACTTAACTCCAGCTTAATTTTGTCCAAATGACACTCTGCAAATCTCTTCCAATAAGGTGCAGAAGAGAGCACGTTCCAGAAAGCTGATTCTGGGGTTTTAGGTCTTACAATTAATAGATATTAACATGAGAAGTACAGAAGTGACATATTAGGGCGACATATTAGGGCCGGTGATAAAACATAAAAGCCAATATTGCAACAAGTCTCATATACATTTGTCTAGGACTGCCACTAAAGAGACATTAAAAATTTAATACTCAGGCTCTCGCTGGAGGATTATATGGCCCTGGAACACAGGGTGCCAAGAAAGGAAACAGTACTGAAAATTATAGACATCCTACCAGAGCCATGTGAATGCCCATGACCTCCATGTTGAAAAACAAATATTCCTATGAGATTTACAATGAATCCTAGGATAGAAACAGGAAGAAGTCTCTCATGATGCACGTCGGGAGGCTCAAGTGCTCTCTGAAAAAGTCGAACAAAGCAAACCAAAAAGCAAATGTAGAGTTTTACAATCTCTTTACATTATTAAAAGGCACTGAAAAAACAGGAGCATTTTCATACATACAGGCATCTGTAGAGACATGATTAGAAATTACTCCGGACTTCCAGTTTTTAGGATGGTACACTGACCAATTCTTACTGTCTGAAGTTGAAGTTTTATTATCAAAGCAGTGAAAGTATAGTAGAATATTCTGACAGTCTAGCTAACTTTTATCATAAGATTTCATTATGCTGTGGGATGTGGCTTAACACCATATGAAAACATTCATGTTTGTTGTAGTACGTGGATTGCCCAGGTTATCCAAACAACTTCCAAGAGTCTAGAACGCTGTTTCTTCCTTTCTCCTTACAAGGGCGAGGGGATGAGGGCAATGAAATGAAGACTGAGAACAAATTGTGGCATTTTTTAAAGCTTCTAAAATCTAGATTGATTTTTTTAATACTCTGTTTTACCCTTTCTTTGCAAGTTTGTTTTTTTTTTTCCAATGAGACATTATAGGCCCAACACAATTTGCATCTGAAGCTAAGTGTTGAAGACTGTAAACTACTATTGACCAGGCAGAGAAACGTTCACCATCTGTCCACAGGGATGAAAGGCACAGTTAATAGCAAGACAATGAAACTTTCAGCAGATGTAAAATTTTGAAGTGACAGGGAGAAAAGGAGTCACCATCACAAGCAAAGGGAATACTGAGCATGGAAGCTAAGACCAGCAGGAAAAGAATGATGTTTCAACATTCCCCTTCGTCCTTCCAGCAGTAGTTTTTAATTTTTCTAGTAAGTTTTGTTGCTGTTTCTAGATTTGGAGTGAAGTTTTCCCAAGCTTTTAGGCAATTTTAGCTCAGTTTGTACTGATTTTGAAGTATTTACAGGCTTATCTATGTGGAGGATATGTTCCTGAAAGCTCCTCTCAGTTCTCTATTAATTAAACCCCTCCTCCCCCTATAATGTATTCTGAACTACAAGTCTAACAAATTCATAGTACACCTACCATTATAAAGAAAAAGCATTAATGCAAACTGATCAGAATCAGTTATCAATTTTACTCTTAATCCTACCACACTTCAGCACAGACACCTTTGATGTTTAAATTTTTAACCTTGAAATTACCACCTGAACCATCTTGTTAAAAAAAAAACAAAACACACGCAAGCAAACTGCCCTTGTAATTGTTAAAGCTATTGCTACTTGCCATTTATATCAGACTTCAAGATTTGGATGCTAATGCTCTTTCTTTAATCAGTTAGTCCAACTTCTTCATATTTCCATTTCTTATGACTACCTTCTCTCCCCTGAGTGACTAGTTTTTTTGGTCTTTCTTTCTTGGCCTTATTTGTCCTTTAACAACAAGGAAAGATCTTTCTATGGCCTACTTAACTGGCTGAAAAAAGGACAGAGTAAATCTCACAGAATCCTTACACACAATGAAAATAAACTATTTAAAAAGCTAGCACAGATAGACTGAAAAAGCTGGGTTTCTGTGTCACAAAACAGCAATTTCAGATGCCCCTGTTCTCTGTTCGAATCACAGATTTTTAATCAATTACGAACGTAATCAATTTCAATAATTTTATCTCCACTAAATATGCTCTACAAACAGAAATGTGACAATTGATGGTGCAATTGGTTTCATAACGTACCTCAACACCTTCAGAAAAAATGAAGAATGCTGTAAAGATGAGGAATAAACCATTTACAAAACCAGCAAGTACTTCTGCTCGAACATACCTGCAAGAAAAAAGCAATAGCAGGTATTACCACCTCCATTTAAATGCAGAAAATTAAATTGGAACTTAGAGACCGGAGTACAATTTTCTAGTTCTCAAACAGTTGTATTCCACAGGGATTTGCCAAATGGAAGATGCAGTATATAAATTACATGTAAGTACATGAAATTCACTATGTTGTATTTTGACAGAAATTACCTGATCTAGATCAGACATTACCTGATCTAGATGAAAGAAAACTTTCAGTATGTCAAAATCTTCCCATTTAAGATGGTCTCTGATGAAAGTTACTGTATAAATGTATATTTGGAAGCCACAAAGTAAGATAAGCATGTGAGATGTAACCAAAGTCTGATGATGTAAAGTTCTGTTTAATATCAAACAGCCATACATGAATTTGCTCCCCCTCTAGTAGGGAAATTCTTAATAAATTTCTACTTAAAACTTTCACTATTTCAGCTACTAAAGTTTTCAAATAAAAAACAGCCAGGTTAGAGTAACGCGTAATTCCAATGTAGCAAACACCAGACTTAATAAATTGTGGCTGTTCTCTAATAAATGGAACACCAGCTGTTTAAATGCAGAGCAGTAATTAATACAGAACCTGCTTTCATCGCAATTAGTTCATAGCACAACCAATTCTTCCTAAATTGATTTCTAGGCACACTGGAGTCTCCACCTTAATTAAACAGTGCTTTAAGTTTCAAACTACGTGATCCATACTTAGGCAAGACAGCTGAAGCCAAGTGCTGGCATTCAGGTCAGTAATGCTATGGGGAATGCAGCAACCCATTACAGCTCATTTGCCATTAATTAATCAGTATCACCAATTAACATTGTATCACCAGTCTTGTTTTATAGGGCACAACTGCAATGGGCAGTGGGACCAAATGCCCTTGAAATAGAACCAGCTGCAGCACCTATGTCCGTGAAGGGCGGTATGGGATGACACACCTCAGCCTTGAGGATCCGTGTCTAGAGGATCTCTGTCGAATCCTGCTGGTTCCAAGAAGCATGGCTTATAATCTCAGGTGCAGCACCACCGAGACTTAGCTCCTTTCAGTTGTCACCTTCTGTTCCAAAGAAGGCACGGGGCACCTGCAGTCTGAGATTCCCTGTGACGCACCTCACTGCGTTGTGAGGACAAACCCATGATGTGGCTGCTCTCACTTCACTGGTGCCATGAGGACATGACAATTCAGGGCAACCTTCTGCTGTGTAACTTGCTTCCACTAGTATAATCCCAGAGATCTTCGAAGTGATAAACCTGCTCCCCAAAAGCAATGCCTGCATGTTTTTACTGTTTCTAGGGGGGGTATTAACTTAAAGGTTTACATAACTCACCTTAAAAACCCACACTTTCAACATAGCTTTTCCATGTTCTGCAAAAAAAGGTTTTGTTCATACAATGAAAAACTACCACCCAGACATTTGCTAAAATACATTAAGGTAACAGCCTGAAGTTTCTTACCCATATGAGAAGGCGTCGTTTGACCTCCATTTTGAAATAACTGAAGCTGCTAATCCAGCCAATAGAGCAGTACAGTCAAAAAACATATGAAAAGAATCTGATATTAGACCTAAACTGGAAAAGAACAGGAAAAAAAAAAAGTTAGGTTCCATATGCTACGTGTTGAGTATGAAAAAAACACATTTAAACTTTTACAGACTAGCAGAATACACTGTGTTTCTAAGCTTCAGACATGGCTTCGCCAGCACAGGGAAACCCACGCTAGATCACCAACACAAATACAATGACAAAACTGCTTTTGTCAGTTTAGGGAAGGCACTTTGGAAGACTGCTTAGCAAAAAATTCTCCTAGAATATGATTTTGGTGGTAGTGGGGGGTGGTTTCCACTGACACAAACCAAAGCCCCTGAAATAGATATAGCCACAGCCGCTTCTCTCGCCAACGTAATTCTAGTGGCAGGTATTTGTTCTTACATTTCAATTTACAGTTTGACTACCTGAGCAAATTCATCTAGAAAAGTGTATACACACAAGTTCCATTTAAATATTGACCCCACGTAAGTTTGTAAAAGTAGTATTTCACATCTAGTTTAAAAAGATTGTGCTTAAAGATAATGCTTTTGAGTACCTGTTATATGCAGTGAATACATAGGTTAACGAGTGCAGTAACACTAAAACAGTTCTGCTGAAGACTACCAATACCACCATAGTGATGGCACTAAGCACTTACAAAAGCAATATTCTCAAATCCATTTTCAGACTTGATACTTTGGAAGAGTTTTCACACACAGGGAAAATTGGTCTTTTCAGTGGTGCCCAGTGATAGGACAAGGGGCAAGAGGCGCAAACTGGAACACGGGAAATTCCATCTCAACACACGGAAAAACTTCTTTTGAGAGTGGCAGAGCGCTGGGAACAGGCTGCCCAGAGAGGGTGTGGAGACTCCTTCTCTGGAGACACTCCAAACCCATCTGGACACCATCCTGTGCAACCTGCTCTAGGTGAACCTGCTCTGGCAGGGGGGTTGGACCAGCTGGTCTCCAGAGGTCCCTTCCAACCCCTAACATTCTGTGATTCTTTAATGTCTGCAGTAAAACAAACCCCAGAGAATCAATCAAAATGAAGCTTCATAAAATTTTGACCATGTATGCCCATGACAAAACATTTTAGGCCTCTAAAGACTGAAGTCTTCCAGTTATAGTTTTAATTACAACAAACATTCCAAGATTGTAAAGTCTGCTTCAGTGTAGCAGTCTTCCTCTCAAGCATCTTATTTCAGAACTAATGCATCATCAGATGAGAATTTGTCTTTGATGTTCATTCACACTGCAGTAACTTGACAATTTCTATGAGTAGGGCAGGCCGAAAAATGGAGTTTCAATGCACAGGGAATTCTAAGATCATATTTGATTTTGCCTCAAATAAAAGCAGGACAGCAAACAATATACTTGTTAAGTAATTTTGACTACTACACACCTTTTCTAAATAGTCATCTTTTATGTTTATATCTGTATTTACATTTTACCTGAGCAGAGGAGCCAGTCCCTGATGGTACTGCCAAAGCACCAGACCTGCATTCTTTTTAATTTATTGCTGCTCAGTCTCCAAATTTCCAACCACAAACCTTCAGCCAGTGTTTTAACCTGAATCATGAACAAGTATAGAATTTATCCAAGATGCATCTAGTTCTTCTCGCTATAACAGTAACTATAAGTAGTCTGTTATAAGGGATAACTAACTATATTATTCCACAACAAAAAGCAAGGTCTCCAGCATCCTGATCTCTACTAGGATCACACACATCTGAGGTTAAAATACTGTGGTGAAGCACACTAAATCAAATGAAGGAACAACAGTACTCCTGAGAGCACAGAGCTCTAGAAAAGATTTTAAAAAATACAAGTGCAGACAAGAGTGCTAAGTTGCTATGGATGGCTGCTTCTTCATTTTGCTAAGTGTAAAGATAGCAATTATTTGCTCCTTTTGCTGGTGATCACCATTACTCTTCTAGTTTGACTGGAATACGTCCACACAGAAATAAAAGCAAACAAATACTTGCTCCGTCTGTGCTTTCAGCTGAGTGGATCCAAGCTAATTCCAGTTCAAAAATGGTAGAGCAGTATTAGAGCAATTATAAGTCCCTGCTTGTAAACTTTATCAGTCCTCAAATTTTTGCCTTATTAGCTGCAAGGTACTGACTAGAAGATACATACTCCCCTTTGATCTAGACGCTGAAGGAAGCAGAGGCCGAAGGACCACTTCTTAGATGATTTATTTCAATGACCAATGCACAACTACAATCTTGATTGACAAACACAGGAAAAGTGCAGCATGCTGGTTTACCCTACAGAGTCCAAAGCAACTTAACTTAGATCACGAGTTACCCCATCAGTAGAACTTGTATCAGTTTGTAAGCTGTATGTAAATTGGATTTAACATCACATACAACTGTTGCCAAATTTTATCAAGTTACTGATCATAAACAGGTCCTGTAAGTCTGCAAGGAAGTATGTACATCCAAACAGAGAAATTGCTTCATATTTGAAAAGACATTTGATACAGAGGTACTGATGAGCATTTGTTATTGCAATTGTCCCAGAAGCTCCATTTTCCCAATCCTTTGGTTGTCTAAGAACAATTGCGTACGCAACTCAGTTCTTGGAAGCTGAAGAACAAAAAACCAGGTTCTACTGAGGAACTCACATAGTTTCCTAAAACATGTGAGTTCAGGAAACAACTTATTTGGCAAACAAAAACTAAGGAGAATGTAAGAAGAAAGAATTAAAAAAAAATTAATTCAAGTGGAAGACTTAGAACTTGCCAACAAAAATCTGGGGAGCTGAAATCACAGATTTGATTTTGAAGTAAGAATATCCTAGTCAAAAAACGCACAGCAATCTCCTTAAATTTAAAGGGATAAAAGCATAGTCTTCAGAATCACAATCAAAAAGAAATTCCTTAGTCTGTGGAAGCCAAGGGAAGAACCACCTGAAAAATCACGACAGCCGGTTAGCCTTGCTATCTTATACTCGCTGACATCATCAAGGACACTACAGAGAATAGAATTCAAAATCACGCCTCTAACAATTGCAGCATCAGGCAGTGGCCATACCCAATCAAGGATAGGACACAGCGGAATACAGAAGTGCTCCAAGATGATACAGAAAATTCCCTTTACAAACATCCCATTTCTGCATCTCTCACATGGAGAGGAAAGGAGCTGTGCTTTTCAAACTCAAGAAATAATTTTCCCTGTAGGGCTCCTTGTTTCCTTGTTACGTGTTTGTTCTTCCAAGGCATGAACTGTCTGCTTTGACTGGAGGCATCCGACTCTTGATTAAGAGTTCCAGTAACCTGTGTCCATGTTACAGCCTTTGATAAAGACAACTTTAAGTTCCATATGGAAGGACACGCTGGTGGGGTTAAATGACATTTCCATGCCCATCCCCTTCGGTCTGAAGTATTGGCTTAAGAGACTGAAATACCACCACAAAACAGCTGTACCAAGAATGAAGCATGATGGAGATGGTATTACCATTGTCTGTTCTCTACCTGTACACGACACATCAGTACCACAGTTATTTTGCGTTTCTGCTTATATTTCACTACAGATCTTTCAGGAGAAAATTAGCCAAGTCCCTCCCGGTTTTTCCACCTCAGTGAATTTACGTGCTAGGAGAAGTACCACTCAGCTATACCAGGCCGTGTTAATTCCCGTTTCTCACTCAGCGACGCGGATGTTGGAGGCAGTGCTGGTTTTTACCACCCCGCTGTCGACGCATACGTAAACGAAGCCACCTTCCCAGACAAAAGATCCCCATGGCAGGCGGCGGGCACGACACGGTGACGGCCCCAGGGTGCTGTAACTCACGCCACGGCCCGGCCTCCTCCTCCTCCTCCTCCTCAGCAAAGAGCCGAGCAGCACAGCCGGCAAGGCACCAGTTTCGGCCGGCATTCCTCCGTCATCCCAAACGGGAGCGCCTCCCCCCTGCGCCGTCGGCATCTGGCTGAGGGGCCAGCAGAGCCGGTCGCTCCCGGTGGGGGGCAGCTCTCCAGCAGCCCCCCCAGCTCAGCCGGACGGGGAGGCCAGGCCCGGCCCGGCGCGGCCGCACGGCCCCGGCCCCGCCGAGAGGGAGACGTGGCACTGGCCGCGGCGGGAGGCGCCGCTTCCTGCGCGCTGGGGCCGCTCCCGCCCCGCCGGCCGCCCCCGCTTCGCGGCCCCCCCGGCTCGGTACCTGTTACTCCAGATGCCGTAGAGCAGCTCCACGAAGGCGAAGGAGAGATTGAGGCAGAA
>VZSF01006093.1:2042991-2121491 GCA_013398295.1 Chionis minor | reverse complement strand
GACTACAAACCGGGGCCTGCCGGGAGGAAGCGGAGGGACGCCCCGCAGGAAGCGGGGTACGGCGACGCCGCCGTAGCGCTGCGGCCGTCCCGCCCGGGCCGCCCCTGAGTCACCGGAGCGGCCTGCGCGGGCGGGCCGAGGCGAGTCCGAGCTGAGGCGAGCCGCGCCGGCACCTCCTCCTGCGTCCTCTCCGCCGGCCTGCCGCCGGGAAGCACGGCCCCGCTGCGGGGGAAGCGGCGCCCACCGGAAGGTGACCGGGAGCGCGGGCGGGGGGCGGCGGGGCGCTGTGCCCCGGTGGCGGGGGGGTGTGTCTCTCCGCTTCTGCTGCGCCTGGCGATGGTGAGGCGCTGCTGCCGTTGCTGCCCGCGGAGAGAGGGGAGCCCGGTCTAGAAATCCTCTTCTGGGAATGAGGATGAAAACGCGGTATTTGGGCGCGGGGTTTTTTATTTCCGTCGGGTGTGTTTCGGCCAGGTGTTCGCTGCGGGGGCGTGGTGTAAGAAGTTTTTAAGAGGTCAGTCTTGCGCTGAATTTGTCAGAATTGGCAAAACCGATGGGTGTTTTCTTAACTGGAAAGTGCCATGATGCTCACTTTATACAGACGTTTATTTTAATTAGAGAATATATAATAATATCCTTACTTAGCATTGCAGCCTATTGTGTGTAGTGGCATAAATTCAAGACTATATAGTAAGCTGTTTACCACTGTAAATAACACTTATACTTTCATCTTAAGTATGCTTGTAAACTTCAAACTAATTAATCATTACAGTAATGTTGGTATCGTCCTGTCTAGGTTGCAACTGGGGAAAGAGAATCTAAGGTTCACCTTTTTAAAAGCACATACAACCAAGATGTGGTGGTTCTAAGATGTGCTGAGTAGCCACAGCTGCCAGTCAGTTTTAGCAGTCAGGTGTGCTTGTCTACACCTCTAAAATGAAGTGACCAAAACAAGTGATTAACTTCTGGAAATAGTTTCAATGAGCTCTCCAGCCTCACAAAATAAGTCACCAATAAAATTGGAACTCAAATTTGGGAAGCACTTCGTATGTGTGGACATAGTCAGATTGGTAGCCACACAAATTGGCAGTTCTGTAGTTTTAAGATGTAAGTTTACATAACCTAAACAAATTACTCTTACAAAATTTCACATAGGTTCAATTATTAAATTCAAGCACTTGCTCTCTAAGCTTTCATAGTACCATTCCTAAATCAAAATGAAAACCTCCTTTTCTTTGTTCATCTGGCTTGAAAAGAACAAAAACCGCTCCAACAAGCTGGGAGCCTTGAGAGAGCCAGGATTCTTAGGCTGCAGCTCTGCATCTTCTGCATCCTTCCCTTTTGTGCTACACTCATGTTTGCTTTCCCTTCTGCCAAGCTGCCGAGCCAGATGGGAAGAACAAAATGCTGTGTCTTAAACCTCTACCACATCTGGTAATCTTGCTGGAAAGAGAGTGTGACGGGAATGAGCTGGAAAAGAGAATAATTGTATTGGGGCTACTTAACTGAATGTAGTAGCTCTACGTGTATTTTAGTGGTGCCTGCTGAACAAAGCAACAGACACTGAGGTTCTGGAGACTTACTTGTATCCCTGTAGTTGCCCGTAAGGATGGAATACTTAGGCATTGCATTGGTACAAAGCAGTAGTTTTACAAGCAGAGACATAACACTGTGTTTTTCTTTCTAACCAACTAGTGTAATAATTTCTTTCGTGTTAATTGAAAGGCAGAGACAATTATTCAGCCGAGCAATAGGAAAAGAGATTGCATAATTGCCAAGAACACGTACATCAAGCGGCAGTTGAGAGGAAGGTTTACTTGTAAAAGAATGCTGGGTAGCATGTGGGATAACTGTTGGTCTTCAGTTATAGAGTCCCTTTAATTTCCAACAGATTCGAAGATCACAAACAACTGTCCTGTGAAAACACAAGGGGAAAAACAGTCCTACATGGCAACAATGAGGTAAGTTGAGAGGGTTTTTAGACTAAAATAATTTGTATTACATTTTATGTTGAGTGGGCTCAGAGGAGGGCCACGAAGATGATCAGAGGGTTAGAGCACCTCTGCTATGGGGACAGGCCTAGAGAGTTGGGGTTCTTCAGCCTGGAGAAGAGAAGGCTCCGGGGAGACCTTATAGCAGCCTTCCAGTATCTGAAGGGGGCCTACGGGAAAGCTGGAGAGGGACTTTTTACAAGGGCATGTAGTGATAGGACAAGGGGTAATGGCTTCAAACTGGAAGAGGGTGGATTTAGAGTAGATCTCATGAAGAAATCTTTCACCGTGAGGGTGGTGAGGCACTGGAACAGGTTGCCCAGGGAAGTTGTGGAGGCCCCATCACTGGAAGTGTTCAAGACCAGGTTGGATGGGACTTGGAGCAACCTGGTCTAGTGGGAGGTGTCCCTGCCCATGGCAGGGGGGGTTGGAACTAGATGATCTTTGAGGTCCCTTCCAACCTAAACCATTCTATGGTACATTATTACTTTCAAGCATGGTGGAAAGGAAAGATCAAAACCTCTGTGAAAAACCACGCTGATACTCTCTCAAAAATTATTATTGATGGGGCTGTCCTGGATCACTTAATTTGATCTGCATTCCCTGCTTGAAAGCCTAGAAATGACTGATGGAGTAACATGAGTAATATGTATAGATGAGTTACTGTTTAGTAGTAAGCTTAGAATATTCATCTTGTATTCGGTTTATACTGTGTGAGTAAAGGAGGAACAGATGCAGATGACACATTTGAGGTGCAACCTATGGAATGAAGTGGCTGCTGGATCCTGCTGAGGTTACAGTTTATAAATGTCTGGAGAACGGGGAGTGCTACCAAAGAGACACAAATGTTGAGGCTACCTTTGTAGGAGCCTGTTTTTAAGACCTCCTGCTTGGTTCCAAAATCAGGAGGATCCAGAACCCCTTGCCTTATACTAAGGCTGCTCCCCCAGTTAGCTGATACATAGCACCTAGCATCTGACACTGCCAATTTCTGCTGAGTTCTAGATTTAGCAAACCAGCTGTTACTGAAGTTGTTGTATTCCTACATTACTCCATTTGGCATGTTTCTCTTGCTCCACCTGTGTTAATAGCCTCAGTTAGTATGATCAGAATCATATTTTCCACATTAATAACCATTACCAAGCAGATATACAAACTATTGACAAAATGTCCAGCAAATCAGTGATAAAGATCATTCCTTCTGTGTGTGGTGCCTGAGCAATGGAAAGAGCATTTAACTTCCTCCTTTTTGCCAGAGCCCTTAAGGGTGCACCTTCTCTCCCTTTTGCTTCCCAGCTAACGCAGAGCTCCTGCAATGCTGAAAATACTGAATCTCGGTACAAATTTGCATTCTAATTTCAGCTGGATGGATTTGGTGTGCAATGAAAAATGCACTACTGAGAAAATAAGAGATGATGAACAACCTAAAGAATTACTCCAGATTCGTTTTCACCAAACAATGAAATTCAAAGTTAACCAAAAAAGTGAAAAGCAAGTAAACCTAAAAACTGAGTACCAGAAGTATCTGTCTTGCTGGTTGAAAGTAATTGGCCAGAGTCCTAAAGTCCTTCTTGTTTATTTACTTAAACAAAAGTCTACTTAACATTGTGGGACTTTTGCTCAAGTAAGGGAGACAACTGTACATGGCATTAATGACTTTTCCTTTCCTGTTACTTGTTTTAAAGGTATTTTCACTTCTGTAAGCTACCAGGAAGAGTGATGGGAATCCGCCTACTACGCTTCACTTCTGTGGTGATCATTGTCTTACTTCTTGTGGCAGGTGCTTTAACAGCTTTGCTTCCCAATATCAAAGACGACAAAATGCCCAATTTGAGAAGGGAACCAAAAACCGAGAGTCAGTCTGCCTTGGATTCATTTACTCTTATTATGCAGACATACAATAGAACTGACTTACTGCTAAAGCTTTTAAACCATTACCAAGCCATTCCCCACCTACATAAAGTAATTGTTGTGTGGAACAACATTGGTGAGAAGATACCAGAGGAAATGTGGAATTCCTTGGGGCCTCATCCTGTCCCTGTTGTCTTTAAAGTTCAAACTGTAAATCGTATGAGGAACAGACTCCAGAATTTCCCCGAGCTGGAAACAAAAGGTAATCAGCAGTTCATATCGCTACTGCTAATATTAATTTCATGCTTAAAATCTGAATGTTAAAAGAGAGATGGATTGAGTTATACTATGCCATAAATCCGTGGATCTGTTGAGCCACTTAATAGATTGTGGGTAATACAGAAGAAACCTATGTTATTAGATGCACATCACTACCAGCAGCAGGCTACAGGCTGTCAGTGAAGAGTAAGGAAAAACAGAGGGATGTCAAATGTATTTCATGGGCTTTTGCAACTCTGTCTCTCCTCAATTTCCTTTGTCAGGCAAACATAGGTAGTTCAGCCTCTCTTCCCTTTATAGTCTTAAACTGAAATTCACGGTGCACGTATTTGTTGAGTCTCTGTGTTACTTTGGACTTAAATCATCTGGTAAAGACTTGATTTAATCCATTCATTTTAGAACTAAGTTCTCAAGCGTGTTCTGCTCTTCAGAGACACTTCCCTCCCTAGCTGTCTGGCTTTCTATCTCAAATTATGCATCCTTTTTAAGAGTATTTTCCCCAGTCTTCTGGCTATTCATCTAAATATTCTTCCTAAGCTCTTTCCAGGAGAAGCACAACAATAAGCCCTGTTTGTTTCAAGTGGAAAAAAACCCTATATGTTGCATTACAGACCTGACCTTACTCATGATTAGTAAAGGTAATTCTATTTACTGCCCTCTTCCTAACATGCCTTGCTACTCAAAACCCATGACTTCTAGAAAGATGCTAGAAACTTGCTTCCCAAGTGTTTTATTTGCTGTAATAGGATTTATTCTGACTATGAATTTAAAAAGCTTTAATGCACCTGGAGTTCTGATCTAAGAGTATCTTTCCTTTTCTACTTCCTGATAGTCTTTTGTCTAAAATTTAAGGCAAAGATTCTTCCTTCTGTAGTTAATCATACTGAATGTTACCTGTGCAATTTATTAAGCTTGCTTATTGAGAACTTGCAAGGAGTGAGGAGATGGGTAAAATGTTATTACTAAGAATCCCGTTTAAATCTCATACACTAAAGAATGGTATTTAACTCTTTATTTTAGTTGTATTTTTACACAAGATTAGTGGATTTTAAGTTGCTTTGCCAAACACTCCCAAGTTTTCTAACACGTCAGTCCAGATGCCCTGTAGATGATCAAAGGTTGCTGAGTTTTGTTGCGGCTTGGCAAATAATCGAAAACTCATGTCTGCTTCCAGTTACAGCAATGCTGCAACCTTGCTTTAGCGTTGAAATTGAAATGTTTTCTCAGTCTGCTTTCAAAGAGTTAAAATTTAGTTCTGCAATTCAACGTAATGGTTATAGAATTTTCACAGCTAACTTGTCAAATACTCTGCTGCATACTGTGTTCGTGTATTTAATCTTTTGATAAGTTAAAAGTTTTTCTTTTTTTTTTTCTCCCTTCAGCTGTTTTAATGATGGATGATGATACGCTAGTCAGTGCTCATGACCTTGCTTTTGCCTTTTCTGTTTGGCAGGTAATGTTTTGCACCTTGGCTGGCAGTATTTGCAAGTTACAATTCAGATTAATGGCTTAATTAGAGTAATACTATATCATAATGTTTTACCATTGATTTTTCTAGCTATAAATTTTAGAAGGACTGAAGAAACTGCAAAAATATTCTTCAATAGTAGCTATACATGCATGTAATCTATAACTTTCAAAATTTTAACTGTTCTTGTACATGAACACTGAAGTTGCTGACTGCTGAATTTGGTAGTAGGTTGCAAAACAAAAGTGTGTGGGTTTTTTCTCTCTAAGAGGAATTGTCTGTAAACTTATCTTGAGTGCCAAATATACAGCTGCAAACTGTGGGTAGATGATTCTTGGGATTGCATGATGTGGAATGAGGCATATTGTGTGAGTTTTACAAAACTGTATTTAATGGCAACACTTACGCAGATCAAAGGACCATATGCTGACAGTTTCATTGTTTCCTGGCAATAATCTTGTGCTCCTCTCATTTAAAAAAAAAAAAAAAGTAAATCTCTCTTAGGAAAATACTTAACATGCATTTCACAGCATGGGCTTCATTTTAATTTTTTAAATTTCTTTTTTCTTTCAGCAATTTCCAGAGCATATAGTGGGATTTGTTCCTAGAAAGCACATTTCTACTCCTTCAGGTGTATACAGTTATGGCAGCTTCGAATTGCAAAACCCTGGATTTGGAAATGGAGATCAGTATTCTATGGTTCTTATTGGTGCAGCATTTTTTCATAGTGGGTATTTAGAAGACTTTCAGAGACAGCCAGAAGCTGTTTACGCCTTAATAGATGAAACTCAAAATTGTGATGATATTGCCATGAATTTTCTGGTAGCCAAGCATACTGGAAAGCCTTCAGGAGTCTTTGTGAAGCCTGTTGATATAAGAAATTTAGAAAAAGACACTAACAGTGGCTATTCTGGAATGTGGCACCGAGCAGAGCATTTGTTACAGAGATCTTACTGTGTAAATAAACTGGTTCATATTTATGATGGCATGCCTTTAAAATATTCTAATATCATGATTTCTCAGTTTGGTTTTCCTAATTATGCCAATCACAAAAATAAAATGTAAGCCGATGAATTTAAGTGGTTAGATGTTTTCACAATACTCAGTGGATTGTACTGAGTTCAAGGAGAGAAGAAGGTGTAATTACTGCATCTTGGCCATCCTTATTTGTAGCCTCTGAATTTTTTCCATTTGGCTTTTTATGCTGGGGTTTTCTTCCCCTTTCTTACTAATTCTCCCAGGTAAGTTTTGAGGAAAATTTAAATATACTAATGTTTAGCTGTGATAAAATCATCCTCTTTCCTTAAAACTTGAAAAGCTATTACAGTTAATTAGGCCAGTTTGTCAGAAATATGCACGCAAAAATGCACTCCTACCCTTCAGTGCTTATGTTTTGATTTTTTTTTTAAAAGTACATGTATCTAGTCAAATGAGTTCTATGCATATTTTTGATAGTTACATGTTGAGATGCTTCCTTGCCTTCCTGTTCCTCTTCTCGCCTCCTTCTACCTAGTTCCCAGTGAAACTATAGAAGGGCTACAGTGAACTGTTGGACAGGCTTCTAGACTCCTGTAAAAAAACCCTTTGAAGTTTGTATATAAGCTATTCTGTATTCTGAGATGTTCCAGAAGCTGCTATAAAAGCAAGCCAAAAAAAGAGTACCTCACCTGAATCTCAGATAGTCCTAAAACCATTGCCTACAGTATCTATGACTGCCGACACAGTGGAAGACAATCTCTGATACGGATTTTCTTCCTATTGTGAATTTACCTAGAGTTGCTGAAACACTGCAAGCAGCCAAAAAGTAAAACTTAGCAGTTGGAAGTGTAAGAAACGTGAATATATGAAATATGAAACTTAACAAGCACCAGAAGAAATGGATGGGAGATTACTTATTAGTACTCTTTTTAGTACTTAGTTTTATTTTGATATTTTGCATGTACATAGTTAAAAAATGTGCCCAAGAAAATCCTCACTTCTTAAAAATGTCTTATTTACGATTCCTAATAAGAGCCAGCTATTCTACATTTATTACAGTGTAAATTTTTTAGTAGTACAGGTTTACTGTTTTTTTTTTTAACTACTCTTTCAAAACAGTATTTACTTTTTGGTTCCTTTCATCTCTGTTTTTGGTGGCTATGACAACGAACTTAAAATGTGTAATGAATGGGTAAAGCATTATTTTTTAAAGTACTTTAAGGTACAGTGATACTTGACAAGGCTGGACTGTCATCAGTTTCTGAATTCTCTGGCTTTGTCTATAGCAAGAAACAGAGCTATTATTAACAGCTTTTGTTGGATTGGGACTCTGTAGTTCTGGAAATGTGTTAACATAGACAGGACAAACCTTTTCCATTGCAGTTACAGAACATTTTTGTGGTATGGAGGAAAGAACAAAAGACAGTGATTTTTCTTGGATCACAGAGAGGAATCAAATCTGGCATCCGAGGTAGATTTCATTTCATCTGCATCAGCTTTTAATTGGTTCGTAGTATCAGTTCAAAGCTATCTATGGGCAATCGATAACAGCTAATACCTAGTACACAAATAGTGTCTGCACAAATGGTGTATAATTTTATCATTTTTTTGTAGTAAGTTACGTGGAAAAAAAAGTGGTTGAAAAATGTGACAGGCTCTTTACGGCAGGGCTGACTGTGGGTGTGAGTCTCTGGGTTTCTTTGGGGGAATAGAGGATTCTCTTCCCTTGTTCTGTCAGCGTTAAAGGATTTGGTTTCTGTTCAGTGAAGTCTTCCTAGTACTTTTGCAAGATTTAAAGGACAAAATCTTAAAATGGCAATGTAAAGTCTGCTTAATTTTGTTGTAATAGTGAAAAGTAGCTTTTAATTATTGTGCTGTAGTGATGATTATATAAACAGGTCTATGATCTTTCCAGAAATGCACCTTTCTTAGTGCTAGTTTACTACATCTCATTTACTTACTGGTCTTCTGTGATTTCTATTCTGTGCTGTATCAAGTAGAATTGTGAAGACTCATAGATGTTGCTTATCTTACTTTTAAAATGTGAAATGAACTGTCAAAAAAAACCTGTCAGCCAAATCTTAGGATTGGGTTCCTTGTTGGGGGGAAGGAGTTGTTTTGGGTTGAGGGTTGGGGTTTGTGTTTTGGTTTTTTTTTTCTTCTGTATCAGTGAAAGAATTAATAGAACAAGCTTTTGTTATACAGTAAATTTAATTTGTACCATTGTCAAATAAAATACATTAAGCAGATTTGTGATGTATTCATTTCAGACTGCTGACCAAGTTTTTCAGTGTTAGATGTGTAAAGTAATCTTACAGTTTGTGTACAGATGAACAGCACCAAGATCTCATTTTTTAAAAAAGGTGTACTTGTTGGCACGTACATTCACTTAAATTAGGTAAGGCCCATGCATGAGGGGGGGGAAAAAAGCCGTCAAAAAACACAGCTTTCAGTAGTTAGGCTTAGATAGCAAAGGAAGTTCAAAGATGAGACCGTCTCCAGCCATAATTCATTGAGCTTAGGAACCAAAAGGGTTCGTTTGTTTATTTTTCAAAGGCTGGTAACTTTTTATCCCATGATGGCCATTCTTTAATGAAATCTATTACTGAGAATTTATATTGTTAACAAAATAATATGCATGTGATGATTTCTTCAAAAAGATTATCTGGATGTGATTTGGAAATATTTTTGAGTCAAATAGTTTCATCACCACCTCTTCTACAGAAATTAATGTTCATGCAAAACAGGATTTAAAAAATGGTATCTAAAAGATATATTTAAGTCCTTGTTGAAAAAAATCGGGATATAGTCTTAAAATAATGCAACAGGAGTAAAAAGAATTTGCTTCTTTACCTAGCGTTTAAAAAAAATGCCACAAGATGTCACTGTAGTCTTGATATTTGACATCATCAAATGTTAGTAGTAATTGGAATTGATTATAATAACAATTGTATGAGGTGGAAACATTCTTAAAGCTAGCATTTTCCCAGGTGAAATTGATTAAATAATCATACTAAAAGCTATGAGAATACTGGAACTGAAAAAACATCGAGGTTATTTTGTTCATATTTTTACAGGGAAGAAAAGAAAGATTAAGTATTTTTCTATGCTTATAAAGGCTCTAGCTAATTGCCACAAATGAGACCTTGCATGGAACCAAAACAATGTTTGTAATTTTGTAGAAGGGACATAAGCGGTATGCAAACAACATCAGACAGTGGGGCTTCAGTTTCTAGTCGTGTTTGCCTCCTAGATTCACCAACCTAGCTAGATGCATTTGCAAATAATAGGCTTTAACACAAGCTACATATCTGGGGATTCTTTATACTGGAAAGCGAGCCTGTTACGCTGTTCCATCTTTACTTTTGTTGCCAAAGATGCCGTGGTTAAAATTAATTTGAGTATGCTTACACAAACTACCCTCAAGTAGTGCGTGGCACAGACTTAGAAACGTACATTACATTGAGCTGTAGTGAAAGTTTAAGTAAAAAAGGGTGTTAGACTATGGTTTTGGAGAAAATATATTGGTGTATCTTTTCTACTTAAGGGAAACTACTTAAATACAAGTTAAAGTAATATAAAACAGTACAGCAAAATATTGATAAAGACAATGCTCTCCATAAAAAGCAAGTACTTCCAATAACTTTTATTTAATTTGCTGTTACAGAAGACTATGGTCTCAGTCTTGCAAGCATCTTGTATGGACTAGTACTTACTACTGAGATTGAGGTTTCTTACCTAAGTTCACAGGACCAGGCCCAAAGAGAGTCATATTTAGCAATAGTAGTTTTGGAGCTATGAAAAAAAAAAAAAAAAGGAAAAAAAGAGGAAACTAAGAACACAGGTACAAATTATTAGAACCAATACCAAAAGTAAGCAACTACAAAACAATTGCGCAAGTATTTTCTGTAGTACCTCAGCATATCTGTAAGGCTTTAAAGGTTATCCAGTGCTTATGACAGTAGATTAAAAATTGAGGAGTCAAGTGTTTCATGCTTGTGTTTAGCCTCATCTGCAGATACGCTAAAATCAATTACATGAACTGGTAGTTACAGTGGGTTATTTATAGTGTTAAGAAAACATGGGGATAATAACATGGACCTCAGGGCTGTGTATTGCTTTGTATTACCATGTCTTTTCAAGGTGTTCCAAGGGTGGGGTTTTTATTTTGGTAACAGCATTTTTTTTTTCTCTCTCCTGAAAGTACATCTCCTTTGTAACCTTTGGCTTGATAAGTTGTAAAAATGAGACAGTCTACTCTGTTTGTCACTTACTAATTCTTTCCAAAGGGGAGGATAATAGAAGGCAGACATTTCGTAACGCTTTTAATGCTTCTGTTTCTTTGGCAGTAAGCTGATTGCAGACTACCAGCCAATTCAGCTTTTGCAAATGAACCACCAGAAAGTCGATCTTTCACTTTAAAAAAAAAAAAAAAACCCACCAAGCTCCAAGAGATTTTTGTGTAGTTTTACCACAGCTTTAGAAGCATACGCGGAATGCTTCATTGCTGGGCGACTCCTCAGCGAGAGCCCGCAGCGCGTCAACAGCGCTTCGTGAGGGGCGCGCCGTCCCTTTCTGTTCTCGGGCGGCTTCCCCGAGGTCTTGCTTCCCCCTCAGCCCTCCACAGCGGACAACGCCGCCCGGCAGCCGGGACGCGGAGGGAAGGAGGGAGGCAGGGCCCGTCCCAGCAGCTGACAGAAACGCCGGCGGGCGCCACACGACGCACCTGCCCGCGGCCCTCGGGCTCGGCTGAGGAGAGCCCCGCTCGAGGGGTGGGCGCGGCAGCGGCCCTCTCTTCACCAGGCACCGCTCGTTCATTGGCTGGAGAGGCGGGAAGGCGGCTTTGGATTGGTGGGTGGGTTTGTCTATCAGGCGAAACGGTGGGACGAGACCCGGCCGGGCCCCGGCGCGAATAAGTGTCCCAAGTGGAGGAGCGGGAACTCGGCCGGCGCAGCGCTTCCCTTCTCCCCCGGGGCGGGCTCCCGCGCGGCTGGCTCCCCTCCGCCCGGAGCCGGGCCTTGGGCCTGCCGCGCCTCAGGTCCGCTCCCCGCCGAGCTGCACCTCAAACCCCCGCCGCCGCCCCGCGTCTCGGCGGGGCGTTTTGCCTCGGGCGGGGCGGAGGGAAGGAGGGAGGGCGGAGCTGCGCCTGGCGGCCCAGGGGCGCTGGCGGACGGGCTGCCTGCCCGGTGCTCGGGCGCTGTGAGGCGGAGGGCGGGGCTGCCGGACCCGGGGCGGGGGAGGCGGACACTCGCACGCCTGGGCCCCGGGCCGGGCGAAACAAAGGCTGGGTAAGGCGGTTGCTTAGAGCGCCGCCGGTCGCCTGGTAACCGCCCGCTGCCTCTTTATCCGGGGGCGTCTCCTGGATGGGGGCGGGGTGGAGCGGAGCTGAAGTCCCCGCGGGCGTTCGCTCGCTCGCCCGCTCGCCGTGTCCCGGAGCTAGTTCTCGCCTCCGCTCCCGCTCCTATGCGGGCTGCGGTAGCGGCGCTCCCAGCAGCCCGGCCCCTGGCGGGCGGCCCCTGCGGGCCGCGGGTCGCTTCCCAGCGGGCGCGCTCCGGCCCCGACGGGGCTGCCCGGGAGCACCATGAGTTCGGAGCCGCCCCGCGCCTCGCTCCTCCGCGCCCTGTTTAAGATGGAGCCGGCGGCAGCCGCCTCCGAAGTACTGGGGGGAGCCTCGGAGTTCGTGAAAGGTGAGAACGGGGCGGGGAGCCCTCCCCGTCCCCTGCCCGCGGGGGTCCCGCTCGCCGCAGCTTCCCTCACGAAGGAAACCCGCTGGCTTCTCTCCCGTCCTCCCCGCCTCCCTCCCCCCGGCTCCGCGGGCTTTGCTGCGCGCCCCGCTCGGCTTGGGCCACCCTCGCCTTGCGGTTTTCGCGAGCTGCCTGCCCCGGGCTGCTGCGCGGCACGCCTAAGCCGTTCCTTCCTCCGCGCTTTTCCGGTGAGGAGCGGGGCCGGCACCTGTTGCGGCGTGCTGCCGCCTTCGGGGTCAGGAATCGCCCCCACCCTCCTGGCGTCCCTCCCGAGGGGTGTCCGGGGGGGCTCCCCGTGGGCAGGGCCGGCCCGCGGAGCGGGCGCTAGCGCTCCCGCCGCCTCCCACGCAGGAGAAAAAGGCTCGGCCGCCTCTCTTCCGCTGCCGGGCCGCGGCGGGGCGGGAGGGGGCCGCGGGATGCCCTGCCCGCCGGCGGGGTGGCGGGTTGCGCCCCGGGGAAGCGGCCCGTCTGCTTTGTCCGACCGACGCCGTTGTGCTGGTCTGTCTTTCAGATCGGTTGTACTTTGCTACTTTACGAAACAAACCGAAAAGCACCGTGAACACCCACTACTTCTGTACTGACGACGAACTGGTCTATGAGAAGTAAGTGTTGTGATGGGCTGCGTTCTGCATACCCGACGTGATCACCTGGTGTGCCTCCCAATGCGCTTTAATGCTATAGTGAATATTTTTGCCCCGTTTAGCTACTAGCACAAAGCATGACTATAAAGTTAGCCCGAATATACTTACACGTTAGCTGCAACTAGTTTAACAATATTGCTATTTAAAAAAAAAAACCCCACAAAAACAGCTACAAGACCAGTTAAATGTCTTCAGTTGTGGTTGAGCTAGGGGAAGAATATCTGAACTTTGTAAGATTTGTTTTTAAGGTGGAGAAGATCTCTTAAGACTAATTGCGTCTTATTAAATGGTGTCTTAAATAGCAGACTATCCGGTAAAAATAGATGAAACAATAGTTTGTTTATATTGTCCTGTATAGAGAGTATGAAGCCATCACCTTTTATACAAAATCTTAAGAATGCAAAACTTAAATGTGCTTTTTGAAGACTGCCTGCAACTTTTTTTTGTAAGTCTGCAGAAGGTTCTGAAAGAGCACTTCCTGTTGGCTTTTGTAGTTCTGGAACAGCAGAGAAAGTGTTTTCTGTGGAGGAAAAGCTTCATGTGTTTAGAAGACCCTGACAACACATGGAAGGTCAACAGTAAAACTGATTATAGTTGTGAATGCTGTTAAAGGACATCAAATACACTAAGCAAACAAAGTAATCGCTCTGTGCTGTGGTTAAAAGGTAGTTGCACCACACTGCGTTGCTAGATGAAGCGTTTCATGTGTGATGATCTATCTAGCCACTTGACGACAAGGGGTTTGCTGTAGCCCAAGTGAAATAAAACCACGGTCTTGTGTTAAATGTAACTTTCTTTGCTTGTGAGTTGAAGAACTTGTGAGCATCAACCATTCTTTCTTCCCTTCTCTAGTGACTTTGATACTGCTTTGGTGAAAGTGCAAGCCTGGGTTTCTAGCTTTTCTATGCATAGCTTACAGTTTTAGGGTTTCTTTTCTACATGTTTTTTGAGTCTGCATTATCTTAAGCTGTGTGGCGTCTTCTGGAGTTCCCAATGATTCGTTCCCAAAGTTGACTCTTGTAATTAACTGCTTGGGTGGGCAGTAGGTTCTGTAATGATCATTAACTAATTTAGGTTGGAAGGGACCTCAGGAATACCCTAAGGCAAGGTTGACCTAATATTAAAAGCAGAATTCAACTGGAGGAGGTCCTGAGCAATTTGTGTTATGTGAATATGTTCCACTTTAATGAAGGGAAAATCTGATCTTCTATGTCTTCTAAGACTTCTATGTTATGCTTGTCCTGAGGTATTTTGTTCCTAATTCTTAATATGCTTCTAGGAAGGGTGAAAGAATCTTATATGGGATTTGATTTTGGGATGGGAAGAGGGAGCAGTTCTGTACTCTCTTAGTTACAGGTGATTGTGCTAACCAAGGACAGTAACTGGGGTATTATGTGTGAGGACAGTATCATATTTAAAAAAAAAAAAAAGTGCTGAGAAATTTGGGGGGGGAGGAAGTAATTTTCTTTTAACGTGTATAAAGGAAATTCAGTAAGTATACTCCTTAACCCAATTACCTGTTAACCACAAACCAGGGTGTAACTTGGTACCAGATATAATTATAAGATAAAGGAAACTTTACTTCCTTCCATTATCTTCAAGGGTGCATCTAAAGACTTTGGACGTGTAACTCATGGTTTCTTTTCTGAATTGATCGTTCCTGATCTATTTGGTCTTTTTTTAAAGGTATCATCCTATATTTGATACTTTAGCAGTACTCTTTTGTGCTCTCAATTAAATTACTAAAACATCCTATGAAGGTAGAATTAAGTGACAGTTACCAGGTGGTATGAATGAATTTTGTGTAATAACCTAACTCTTTTACATAACAGTGCTAAACTTTCTCCTGGTACTTGTATTACAGTACCTATCACTACATGCAATATTTGCTAATAAAACCATGCCTGATTTTTATTCTTTTCTTCTCTCTTCCCTCTCGCCCCTTAAGGAAGTTTATATTGTCTGAGGGGAGTAAAAGCAAGTGTCGGTAGGGTTTGCATTTTATATTTTTTTTTCTCAATATATTTTTCTGAAATTGTAAAGCTAGGTTTAAAATGAGGAATAGAATGCAAGTATCTCGGTTCTTGGGGGGAAATACTGATTTTACTAGTTTTCATTTTCCTTATTCTCATCAGCAATCAGTTTGTTTCACAGGCTGCGTAGCAAAGTGAGGTGCCTGACATCAGGGGTTGTCTGTAAGTAGTAGTGGAGCATGATTTTAATACACCAGATCATATCTTCTGCTCATTTTCCCAAAAATGCAGCTGCCTGACTGATAAAGTGATTAGAAATATTTGTTACATGATAGCAAAATAAACATTTGGAAGTTAGTGTGTGAGTGCTATAGCTCAGAACAGGGGTTTACAGGGTTTCCAAAGTCTTCGTTTGAGATGGCCTGCCTGTACTGTTCTTGCTGATGAGAATTTCATGGCCACTTCTGCTTTTTAATCAAATGAGTTGTTCAGATTGTTACAGGGAGGAGGCTAGGCAATGATGTCTACTCAAGCACAAAATCCTCAGCACCTGTGAGGTATGTAAGTAATCTTGTTAATACAACTGTTTATTGACTTAATTTGGCTTAGGTGCATCGTTCTAGTGACAAGACAAAGATAGTTCATTATGCATGGAAGTAAACTGCTTTTCTTTGGGCTGTTAATCTGTTAACTTTAGTGATAACTCCTAGGTATGAAGTGTTACAGAAATTTATTTAGCTGACTTCTGAGGTGTCAGTTGGCTTTCACTGAAGCAATATATGATCTGAAAACCTCGTTAATATATAGGTTTGGGCTTGTCTGATAACAGAGAGTATGTTATTGGATCACATAGTACTTAAAATCTCACTGCCTAACTTCCCTATTTTTCCCATTCTTGAGGAGGCGTGGGGAAATAATAATGTACATTAATAGTATACCCGATTTATTACACAAAACTGTAGCGGTAGATCTAATGGTTTTGAAAGTTTTGGTCTGATAAATGCTGACTTGTTCTTGCAGTTTATCACATGATTTATCACTAAATTGTACACAAAGTGTGGTTATGTAATCTTGAGTATTTTAGTTTTCAGTTTTCACTTGAAGTTGTCAACTCCTCTAATGAATTCGTAACAGTCTTCACTTATTTAAACATTCGCACTTATAAAAATAATAAAGATAGGCTTAAATGCTTTTAAGAACATCTCAAATGCTAGCTGACTAGGAACTCGCTACTAGAACTGTCATTATTTTTGTTAAATGTGCTGCAATTTTAACCTTGAACCTATTATGCTAGAGAAATGGTATGCAAATTTCTCAGTTGAGGGAACAAGAAACCTGAATGAATTTATCCAATTCTGAATTCTTTTTTGATTGTTGTGTTTCTGTAAGATTTTTGTCAGTCTCTTTCTGAAACTCTCTGAGGTTCCTTCTGAGAAAGTCTGCACTACTGCTTATAAAGGAAAACAATCTTTCAGGGTAATGTAGTGCAGGTAAATATTCCTTCAGGAAAATGAACTTAATGAGAAATAATCCAGCTTGATGAAGACTGTCATTTGGCAAATAGACAAGCCTTGCCTTGGCAAGATCTCAATTAATGAGTTAGGCACTAGTAAGAAGCTTTTTATTCTCCAAGAATAGCGTCTTTCATGTTTCACCTTTCAGTAAACAGATCTGGGTTGAGAATATTACACTTGACTGGTTAACTTGGCGTTCACATATTTTTATCAAAGCAACTTTTAATGTCCTCTTCATTGTTGAGTAGTTTTCTCAAAATTTAGATAATGAGAAACAGGAATCTCTTACTGATAAATTATAATGGCAGCTTTCATAAATCATAATGGTTTTTCTCAGTTATTTGGTCTGACTTCAGATCTCTTGTATAAAGAGCTTTTGCAGCTCTAGTCTCTGACATCTTGTGAGCAGCTGTAAAAGTAATTAGCATGATGTTCTCTGTACATCCTATGTTTTACACTTTCTTTCAAGCCACGGTATGTTACTTGCCCATTCACGGCAGTCTTAATGTTAGCTACCTCTTTCCGTTCTAGCAGCAATAGAATAAGACTCTCAAACATTTAGCTACAACAATATTAAATGAGTAGTGTTAGGACTTTGACTTGTAGAACTTGCTGACTTTACTGCGTGTGTATATGCAAAGAAGCAATTTCTCCTTCCTGTGAGAAGAGTAAGGGTTAAGTTGTTTATCTTCAGTTTGGCTGAATGCTTCCTTTTCTGTGCTACCCGGTAACAGTACTTGCATAGGAAACCTGAACTTCTCCATCTTCTGTGGCTTCTATCATTTGAAAGGAAAAAGAAAACTTAACTTAGCCTTGTTAAAACAGAGCTGTCGCTTCACACAGAGAACAGGCAGTTCCTTGTTCATCAGTAGCTTTTGAAGGCTTGAACTTTGCTGTCAGGTGACCAAGATAACTTAGTAAGCTGAAGTCCACAAAAAACCTTAGGAACCAATTTCAGAACTTCTATCAATGTGAATGTAAATATGGAGCTGAAAAGCTTCATATGCTAACTAATACCAGCTTGTGTGTCTAATTCTTATGCACAAGTATTAAGAGTAGTGCTCCAGCTTTGTTTTCTATCTTAAAATAAGATTTTAAATTCACTGTAAACAAGAAAAATCAGAGGATCTAAGAAGTAGGAGTGTCGACTTCTTTGTACCTGAATTACTAACATAGTTTTATATTTGGAGCTTGAGAAGTGCTATCCCTCATCTGTGATGTTCTTGCCATCCAGTAGTTTAGTAAATTTTATACCCACACAATGCTTTACAATATCTGTCTTCACTTCTTTGTGTAGAAAAGATAAAAGCAGCTGCCAAAAATATTAAGGATTCTTTTTTGTTTGCAGTAAAAGGGTAACAGGATAAGACATTTGCTTTCTAGGCTCTAGTTTTATATTGGATTGGAGTGTAGCTTGATATAGGAAACCCCTTGTGATAAACTTGGCCTCTGTTAAGGTAACTTTTTTTTTTTCCATAGAGAGTAGGTTTTTAACATGACCGGCACGTTCTTCTATAGGGAAACTCTTTATGGGAGAACCTCTCCACTGATACTTTGTTCTTGACATCAAGGAGTATTGTATCAAAAAAGAGTATATCTGGAATACCTGTTTAATGGTCTGTAATGTGGACCTATGAGTTCTTGATGGACCTCCTCTTCAGAAGGATTTAGAACACTGAAGAAGGGAGTGAGTACCTGTTGTTTTTGCATAATCCAGAGCCTTTGCATTATTCCTAGCTTCGGATGCAAGCAGTGGGGGTGATACATAATGTCTAGGGTTACATTTGCTCTATCATCCTTTGTCTATCCAGAAGTGTGCAATCCCCAAGTACTATTAAGTGTTAGGGTTTTTGTCTCAGCCCGGATAAGAAAGCTTCTAGCAATCCATGTGTTACTGAAATTGGTGGGGCCGGAGCAGAGAGGCAATGCTGTTGAGCGTCCCACCTTTCATGTGCTTGAGAAGTAGGAAGGAGGAACAAGTTCTAGGAAAGAGGAGTTGACGAAGAAGACTGACTAGGTAAGATTTTTCTGACCAGCAGTTAGGTTGTAATGAGCGTGTGGAGGGATCCTCTTGGCTTTCGTCCAGAAACTTTGTTGTGTGTAAGATGTGTTCAGCTTATGACCTGAAGCGTTTATCCGTAGTGGCCAGTTGGCTACTTCTGCAGTAGCTGGTTCTTGTACTCCTTAATGCTAGATTCAGAGCACATGCAGCAAGGGCCTTAAAGTGCAGTGACCTGAATGTTCCAGTAATTCAGCCTAGGAAAAGGGGGAGAGGAAAGCAAGTGGAGAATGATTTTTCTTGTTCTAATTCAGTCTCATTGCTTAGTTTTAGGCTGGATCTTTGTGAAATGCTGAAAAACTAGTGTAGTTTAGCAGTTAGGAAGCTGTATTTCTGCTGGTTGCTGAAGTTCGTGTAGTTAATCTTCCAGGTTGAGTAACTGCAAGCTTAGAGTGCTCCTGTTTTGGCAGAAAAATTAGTTAAATGGTTGCTTATTTCCAAGAAGGCAAGCTTCCTACCTGGAGGAGTAGTAGTACTCCAATTTTGGCGTATATAATCCAGAAAATGATTGCAGTTGTTAAATATGCCTCTGCTTTCAAGTTACAAAACCAAAAATTGAGTAAGCTGACGTGCAAATAATGTCCTCCCTCTGAGCATTATTGCATTGTTAGCACTGACTTAGTAGATCTGGCCTTCCGCCCTGCTCCGATACGGTAATTAGGCTTTGGGCCATATTTAAACTACTGGAAATGCCTGCAGCCTGGTAAGAATGCATGCATAGCCTCATGTTCAGTGTAGCAATAACACTGAACTTACACTGGTGTGTCATGGAGAAAAGAATCCCGAAATAGCTTTTCAGATAGGAATCTTCTTTTATCCATACCTCTGTAGTTGAATTACAACTGTAATATGTGTATGTGAATGGCAGTATAAAACTACTGCTCTGGTGTATTCATCTGAGGGGGAAGTATGAAGCTTCTGGGGTAAAGTGTATGTAGTGCAATTTCTCTCTGAAAGATAATTTGATACCTTGTCCAGAAATAGATTGACTATGATGTTAATATGAAGGTTATCAATTCATTTCAAAGCCTGCCAGGCTGTAGTATTCCTTCATTGACCATAGATGTGCTCCATCCAATAGTTCAAGATATGAAAGCTGTTTATCATTCTTTTGTTGTACTAGGGTCGGTGACATTCAAATGCTTACTAAAAAGTGACTTTAGTATTCAGAAGAGATGCCCAAGGCTTGAGCTGACTCACGGCACCTTCACGTGGCATCCCTTGGAACTGCAGCCAGAAACAAGTGGAGTTGGTGTCCTAGAGTTGTGGACCACACTTCTTTTGCCGTTAAGTTCCCCGTAAGAAAATACAGTAACTGCTTGCATGACAGAGTAGACCAAGGAGCTCTTTATGGGCTGGCCTTTCTAGGTGGATGGCTGTTCCTACGATTGAGCAAATACCTTGGATGTTATGCTATAAGAGCTGATAGGAAGGAGTGGTTCTAGGAGTCTATTCGAAGGAGAACACAGATACAAGAATCCTATGCTACTGCTACCAGGCAGCATTATGGTAGTATTTTTGAAGTAGAGTATTTAAATAATCAGTTTGAGAAGTATAAGGATAGCGAGTTTCCATGGGCTGAGGGGGAAGAATAATTCAAGCTATCATCTAAGTACTTGATTAAAACAAAATATAATTAAATGTAGATTAATACTATACTTGCCTCCTGTTCCTCATATCTGGTTCCCACCTCCATTGTAAATGACTGTCTCTCTTAACTGGCTTAAGCTTCAGAGGCATCCTGATTTCTTATTGTGTATAAATGCTTATTAAGACCTCTAGATACAAAAAAGTCTATTACCTGTAAAAGAGATGGAAGTAAAATAATATTGGGTAGATCGTTATCAGTGACTATCCTATAATAAGATTTGACTTCTTTTATGTTTTTTTATCTTCAACTTCTTGCCAGATAAAATTCTTTATTCGGATGATGACTAGGTGTGTCATTTCTTCCCCATTTCCCATCTTCCACTTATGTTTAAGTCTATGTCAAGATTCTGTTCTTAAGAAGAAAATCCTCTGGGTGAGTCAGGATCAAGTGTCTCTAATTCAAGTACAAAAGTGGCCTGTTACAATAAAAGTAGTCAGGGTGCATAAGATTAAACCCTTATGTTTAAACATGTCAGAAACTGTATTTAGTTCTAAGTATATAAATTGAAGAAGAGGGTTGTAGATCAGGGTTCATTGACTTCAGTACAGGGTCTTGTGTTCTCTGTCAGAGAACTCTTTGATTTGGAGGTTTGTAAAGCACTTGTTTCACTTAGCCCCATTAAAAAAAAGGATGCTCAAGCTTATTGCAATTTAGGGGTATTAAGAGGAGAAGGGTTGTTATGTGTACAATTTTAGCTTTCTCCCTCAAACATCTACCACAATGTTTTATCAACAAAGCCAGTGGCTGGTTTATATTGCCTAAGTGGTGTTACGTAAATCACTTGGGAATTGCCAGTGTTTGGTGTATGGGTAATAATGCTGGTGCAACAGTGACCAAAAGTGCCTTTCCTTTATGATTGTGTTTAGATGCTGCAGAAACAAGATATTTCTCAGAACAGACAAACAGTGGTAGTACCAGATTCTTAAAACACTAATACTTCCCCTCCCACCCCCCTTTTATGTTGAGGCACAGCATACATAATGGTAATAAGTGATGGAAAAATAGTCGGTCTAAGATTGTGACCTCTTTAGCTTGGCAGCTTGAGAGAATCTGGATAGCTTTATTTTGTAGAAATATAATTACGTCATGGATACACTCAAATACATTTTATCTGTATCCCCACCAAAATAGTAATTTGTCTGTTGTGGGTAAGTTGATTTGTAGGTTCATTTTAATGTGCTTTTCGTACATTTCTGTTTGATTTTAGTCATGTGGAGAAGTAGAAGTGGATATATGACTTCATATTAATGTACTTCTAGCAAATGACTAGTAATAAAAACTTATTATCCTAAAGCATGGCTGTACTTCTGTGCTTTAGATGAACCGTGTATTCAGTTACATATTTGAGCTGATCAAAGTTGCTTTGCTCACACTGGTTTAAAAAAAGTATTCTGTATTCTAGTAACTATCGTATTCCACACTCTTTCAGAATAGTTTGAAAAGCATTTTTCACAAAATAATCTTAAAATCATAAATTCTGCTCTTCGATCATATATTTAAGTTGAAGAATACTCTGAAGTTCATGGAACAAAATAGGGTTGTCTTTTTTTTGATTCAGAGAAGATGTTAGTGCAGCAGAATGGGAAGAGATGTTAGGAAGCCTTCTATCTAGCTTTTATAGAAACTACACTCACTTTGTTTGAGCTCCAGTTATCACTTCTTATTTGTCGTAACTCATGCTTGTCCTTCTTGGAACATCTTTTTATTTCATCTCTGCTAACAATTGTGTGTATGGTTTTGTTTTAAAAATAACTGTAACTGTTGACCATCTGGCAGACTTATCTAAGAGAAGATGAGGAATTCTAAAGTTAAACCTTGCTTTACTGCCACTGCAGTTTTGAGTGAGTTAACTTATGTGCAACCTACAAATAAAGTCCTGAGAGTTAGACAGCTTAGCCTTTGATCCAGCTAATAAGCTTCTTTAATTAAGCATTATGTCATAGTATTTTTTTGCTGAAGGCTTGAAATGAATCTTAACAAACGTTTATATTGTTACCTGATACTGTAAAGTAGATGATATTGAAATAGTTGTTGTGTCAGGCACTATCCTAGACAGTGATCAGACTGATACAATTGCCTCTTTTTGCACTGGGCTCGGCTTTTTTGTTAGAAAGAATGTGGGGAGGAGGATATTAATAAAATTATAAGCACCAAAATGATAGAGGACTCTTCCTTCATTATTATGTCCACTTAGAATAGCAGAATGGCTGAAGCTGAAAGGCTTTTCTATAGATAACCCCCACGCTTAAAGGAAGGTCAAAAAGACCAGGTTGCTCAGCCTTACACAATTGGATTGTGACTCCATAGCCTCACTGAGCAACCCCTTTGCAATGTTTGACTGCTCTCAAAGTAGAAGTTTTCTTCTTATGTTTAACTAGAACACAATTTTCCTGAAAAATAAACCCTCTGCCACGGGGAAGAAAGCCTGAAAAGTACTACTACCTATCCTATGATCTGATTTCAGTAAGTTTTCACTACTTCAAAGCCAAGAAGTTGTAGAATGTAGGTACTGTTTCTATTCCGCAAATGACGTGCATTTAGATGATGATGGCCTGTTTTGTTTGTCAATAGGCAAGAAGTGTCCTGTTTCTTTTCATAAAAGACTTAAGGCAGAGCAGGTTGAAGAAGTTTTAGTCCATTCACACTGAGATTTGCAACATGTACATCAACAAATTTTCATAGACCATCAAGATAAGGACTTCCGTATGCCAAAAGGAAAAATATTGGAGAAAAGCTTGCAACTTTAATTTTTACCAATTTTGCGCAATTGGTGAGGAGGGAGAAGGCTCTAAAAGGTGTCACAATAAGTTGCTATTGCTTGTAAAGATACCTATATGAAGGGTTAGCTAGGAAGAGCGCTGTGAATCCCTACCAGGAACTTATTTCTGTTGTGCAAGAGTTTTCCTGTACAGAGTATTGCTAGTAGCTCTTATCCTAAGGAGAGCGATTGCTTCAAAGGTAATATGAGTGTTTAAGAAGAGTCTAGAAGAGAGAAACAAGAACAAACAGGAGACATGAAATAAATAATAAAATGGAAGAACAATCTAGAGACAAGATTGCAGGGGACAAAGGGGAACATAATTATGTGTAAACTTTACATATAATATGTACTCTCTGGAATAGTGAAGGATGGGATAAAAAGAAATTAAGCTTAAACTTCGGGCAGATCAATACTGGATGTGATTAAATAAACTTTACTACCCATAAGAAATTCTATTCAGCTTATCCTTCATAGTATCTGATGATATAGTATCATCTTAAGTAGTTGTAGGACCTTTACTTAGGATGACATCATCATGCCTTAAAGGGTAGTAGGTCATGTCTTGAAGTTTTCACCTGTAGTTTTGACCAAAACCAGACTGGATATCATGGGATGAAGAAAAAAAAAAATATCTGTAGTTAGTATGGGTATACAGTGGAAAAGGTAGTTACTGGAGCATCTGAAACTGAAGCGACAAATGCTTTTAAAGTAATTGTTACTATTGTTCCCTTAAATGAATAAAGGCTTTATCTTTTGGACCATGTATATTGGCTATTTGGTATCCCCCACAAGTTACTGATTTGCAGCTTAAACTATCAACAACATGCATGTTGAAATTTGCTTGGTGTTTTTGTGTAAAATAATACTCTTTTTTTTGTTCTTTTCATCCCAGTTTCTATGGAGATTTTGGACCTTTAAATTTGGCAATGTTATACAGATACTGCTGTAAGCTAAACAAGAAATTAAAGGTAAGCTTTGTTTAAGAATAATGTTTCTATATTTTTGTGTTTTGAAATTCAACTGAAATATATTATCCATTTTGGAAGTGGTTATTAGGTGCTTGTTATCTAGATGGTTACTACTAAGCTTTAAGGTTAATATTTGTCCTGAATTCTTCATTCTGAAGAATGGAAGAAATGAATATGCTCTTTGTTGCTTAGTAGGTGAGGCACTGAAGGATATGTTCAGCTTTTTTTGTAACCTTACAGTTTCAAGGCAGTAGTAAAAAAAAAAATAATTCCTGAGTGTTTCATGGGTTTGCAGCTCATGAAGTGAGTATGCTGGTATGAGTAACTGAAAAAACATATTAAAAAAACCCTAAACAAAAAATCCCACACTCATGAACAAGAACAAAACATGGCCCCCAAAATCACACTATTTAACTAAATCTCACGCAGAAGTTAAAACTCCTAAATCTCATATGGATTAATAACGTCGCTTATAATAAGTGTTACAGAAATGTGGTTTTACACATATAAAAATGGTTCCTTTTTCTGTCTGTGTGACTTTCTAACAATTCATTTGTAGAAGCTTTCCTGTTTTCTTGCTTTCATATGATGATTGTTGATTCAAGGCAATTGTGAGTTGCTTTTCACTAGCGATAGAAAAGTTTGGTATCTTCTGTGGATACCATGTAGCTTTTTCTTTTGACTACAAAGTGTTTGTCCTTTCTTTATAAAGTTGTCCAGAATCTGTAAATGTGATTGGTAATGCTGAAGATCACCATGACTGAGTTTTGTTCTAACGACGCTGTCCTGTCATAAACCCACAAGCCTGATGTGTGTTGACCCTGTCCAGAAACTAAACACCTGGCAGCTGCTTGCTTACTCCCTCCCCAACCCTGGAGTGGGACAGGGGAGAGAATCAGAAGAGCAAAACCAAGAAAAACTTGTGGGTTGAGATAAAGGTGGCTTAAGCTGGGGAATAAGAAGCAAGGAGAGATGGCAGGGGGAAGAAAACAAGTGGCGCAAAGGCAATTGCTCACCGCCTTCTACCAGCAGACCAACGCCTGGCCAGTCTCGGAGCAACTGCTAAGTTAAAAAGACTGCTTCTCAGTTTTATTGCTGAGGGTGATGTACTATGGTATAGAATATCCCTCTGGCCAGTCTGCGTCACCTGTCCTGGCTGTGTACCCCCCCCAGCATCTTACCTGCCCCAGCCCACTTGCTGAGGGGGCAGAGTGAGCAACAGAGGCCTCGATGCTGTGCAAGCGCTGTTTGGCAATAGCTAAAACATTGCGGTGTTACCCACGCAGTTTTAGTCATAACACGACATCATGTGGGCTACCATGAAGAAAACTGAACTCGATCCCAGCTAGACCCAGCGTGCTGAACACTTAGCTGTAGATTTAACCTGGTCTCAAAATGCCTATGAAAAAGTGATTTGCAGGATGTATATAAAATTTATCAACTGCAAGAAGCAAAACTGCTGTTTTAATCCCCAAAGTACTAATACCACTTGTGTACAAATAGCAAGGAGACCCTTTGCTAAATATTACACATTTTAAATCTTTACATTATAAAATTAGACCTGTTACTGATGGAAGGGGAAAATGGGACAACAGATGTGATAATGTTGGCCACTGTTAAGAGGATTCCTGTTCTAAAATGATGTTACATTTTGTGACTAATGTTTGCTGCACAAATTAAACCATTATGCAAGTCGATTGATGCTATCTGCTGCTTCCAGGGGTATGCTGACTTTGTCAGGTATCCTTAAGAGAAGGTTCTGCAAACTGAGGAGTCTGTAGAGTTGTAGACTTGCTATAACCTGTTTGCAAAAAAGAAAAAAAAAGTGCTTCTAGTGAAAACTTACATTGCTTCATACAGAAAGTTGTTACAAATCAAAAAACCACTCTGGTATTTCTGATTTTGAATGCCTGTGTTTATATGTTATAAATCCAAAACACTGGATTTACCATTTCTGTGTTTACACTAAATAAAGCATTATCTTATCACACTGTCTTCCACTGCCACAGTCCCATTCAAACACATTACCAATGATGCTCCCTCACAGAATCTATTTTTTCACCTTAATTCTGCTGTTTGTGACCTTGTATTTGAGTTATTAAAGATGATGAAGAATGTTTGCTCTGTGAAGTGGTTACTCTAGAGAAGAACAAATAAAAGCCGTACTATTCTAGCTTTCACTATGCCTGCACGAACAAGAGAGAGTAGTTTTGTTTTTTCCAGATTCAAATTGCGACTATGATCATACAGGTTTGTGTATCACTGTTGAAGTGTACCTTTGTGCTTTTATAGTTGAGTTAGAACGCCTTCAAACTCGACCCTAGGTACAATGAGTTTCACCCAGAAAATAAGAATACAATTAAAAAATACCGTGGGAGTCACAGTGTTTTTTGTTTAAATGGTTCAGTATTAAACAGAATGTCTTTACATTCTTTTATTCTTGTTATAAGACCATCATCTGCATTGAATGAGGCAAGCTGCTCAACATAAATGGCTTGTAATCATGTAATCCTAAAGACTGTATATTATAGTGGAACAAATACACCATGGAGCCAAACTGAGTTAGTAACTCAGACTCTTGCAGGGTTGATGTTGCAAACCATGATATCATTTTTAATGTAACTTTTATATTTTTTTGGAAAAAAAAAAATCAAACACTCACAGTGCTAGGTGCAGCGTACAGATGGGCAAGAACAGGACAGAGAAATCTCATGCAGATGAGCTGCAGTCTTACCTGTGAGGAGGTGCTGTTTTTTGCTCTTGCCTTACCAGAGCCTAATTCTAAATAGGTTAATTTAAACTACTAGTGCGTAATAGAGAAAGGGTAACCTGATAGTGCAACCACTTGAAAGTAATACCTGGAATCAAGCAGCTAAAGCTTGGAACCACCTGAGTGGTACAGAAACTTGCTCATGAATAGGCCCCAGACTGGCTGAGTGGCACTACCACTGGGGTAGGTCAGTACCTCCTCATGTAAGCTTTGCTCTTCTGTTAAAAAAACCACCTAGCTCTGTCCTAATTTAGATACTATCTGCAGTGGGGAAGTAGGCTTGTAAAACGAAATCCCCGGGCTGAAGTGTGCATCTGATGCATACTGTAGGCCAAGCTACAAAAGACTACTGCTCAGCTTCACTAGTTGAGAATGGCGGATTCACAGTTTCTACCCTTCTACCTCTCATCTTCTCATGTCTGTCCTTCACAAGTGTCCCGGAGAGGAGTTCTGAGGCCTGAACTAGTGTGTGTAAGACAGAAGTTTGTGACCTGTGACTTTACCTGCCAGCAAGGCGTTGATGCAGTGAGGAACTGCAGCAGCAAAAGCATGGCAATGCTCACATGGCAGCAGGGGGACACGTAGGCAGCCTGTGATCAGCGATTCAGAGATGGGAAGTGCTGATTGGACTAACGACAAGAGTCCGGTTGGGCAACCTGCTGCCTGCATGTCCTTGTATTAAGGGTAACCACACCTCATGACCAGCAGCAGGAATTGTCTGGCCGTAGGAAGTCAAAGGCACTGCAGATTACCATTCTCTGGAAATCCAGCTGCTGCTCCGGGATGATCGCTGTTGCCACACTGCAGCACTTTTGGGACACTGAGGCAATCGCGGTGCTTAAGACCAGATGATGCCTGCCATGATTTGGCATACACCTGGTTGGGTATGCACTTCATGTACTTTTCTTACGAAAAGAGTCTTTAAAAGAAGTGTGGCACAAAAGCATTATTCACAAAACGTAATAGTTTTTGCATGGTTATGGTGTCTCAAAAGGATTTTAAGACTGCGACTTTTTAAAACTGCTATGACTAGCAACAGGAGAAATAAGAATGGAAGATCTTACTAAGATTAACTCCACAAACTTCCCTTCCAAGTCTTTCAACTATATCTATTTCTATTTTGGGAGAGGAATTAGACATGGAGGCAGTTTTCTGCTTTCCCCTCTCCTTTCTTGGGGTACAGGTGGGGAAGGTGAAGGGTACCAGTTTGAAATGTGCTAATGGGAGACCAACGTTTTAAAGTAAGCTATTGTAACTTTATGCTGACTGATTCTTAAAGACAGTACATGCTTCTGTTCTGAAGAGCTGAAGAATGCATTCAGATATCCATTTGCTGAGAAAGTTGGAGCTGAAGTCCTGGTTATGCTTTGCAGGAAAACCCTTCTGACCTCGTTATGTTTGTAATGTTTTGATTGCTGATTGCTATGGAGATGAGCTTGACTAGGCAAGTCAACAGCAAGAAAAAATGCTTGTCCATGCTATCTTCCTACTTGTTCTTTGAATTCTGTTTGGCGGAGGGCGGAACTTGACTATGCAACTGTGATTCATTTATGAAAGAAATATTTTTTCCGTTTAGATAAATCTGATTTCATAAAAACTGATTTAAAAAAACCTGCTGTGTTTTATGTGTGTATACCCTTACACAATCTTGATAAATTCAGCAGTAGGGGTAATCGGAGAGGGAGTGTTGATGAGATAAATGATACGAGTATGGAAGATCAAAGGCAAGAGAGGGAAAGTTCTGGCAGGTTTATGAACTGGGGATTAACATTTCTTGTATGCTAACTGTATTGCTGAATCACAGAGGGGTTTGTTTTGGTTTTGTTTTAATATAAATAAACTGCTGGGTATACACATGGAACTATACTAATTGGCAAGCATCTCCTTTAGGACAGCTTAGATTGAGGCAGGTTGTGTGTACGTGTTTTAATACATAATTTTCTATGAACGGTTTGCCAGCCTTGTATTCACTGCTATTTATGTGTACATATTGTGTACGTATATGTGTGTGTGTATATATAAAATAGTATTTGCATTGGTACAGGCTTATTACACACATTGTAATTTCTTGCTTGAACAGTGCATGTGTATTAAACCATATTCATTAAATAAAATACTGTTAAATAATCTGGTGATTCTAGACAGATATCAGTTTAGTAATTGTCCACAATAGCATCTTTTAAGCCGGTCATAAATTCTGTGCAAGTAAATCTCTCTTGAGGTCTTCAAGAAACAAGAACTAATCTATTGTTGGGGGGGAGGAGTAATCTCACAGTGAAAATAATGTGTTCTGGAACCCTCTTATACACTTAATGAATTAGTCTTATCACCTAAACCAAAACCTGCCACACTTTCATGTAACCTCTGCTTTTAGTTCAGAAGATTGTCCTTGAGTATATTCCTCTGGGATATATCTTGACAGATACTGTTCTGTTTTATTATTACATTTTGTCTTCTAACAATGTGTGAAAACTGCCAAGAAAAATATATGTGCATTTTTGTTTTAGAAAAAAGATTATTTGCAGCTATGTTATTATATTATCTCTAACTATAGCTATTCTGTAGGCAGTCTGTATTGAAAAATTCCTTGTTGAAACATTTTTGGTTCTGAGTTGCACAGTATCTAAGGGAACTAAAGCCCTAATCCGTTCAGGTGGAGCTGTGGGGCTGTAAAAATACAGCCTCCTTTAACCGACTTTAACACTTGTTACCATTGAACCTACCCAAAGGAATAGACTTAGCTTATTAAATGTGGTCAGAAAATCAGGTTGTTTTTTTATATAGCTTATATAGCTTAATATTAATATGAAAAGTGCATTGAGTTGAGAATTTGTATGTTAATGTTAACAGAGGCATTGCATTTTACACTTCAGCAAACACTTACTGTAAAACTTAATTGTCTGTAACTCATGTGCAAATAAAAACAGTGGTTTGTTTTATAAGCTTCTGAAAAGTAAAATAAATCTTGATGCAGTTTTCCTCTGGTTGCTATGCTATAAGCCATTAATGAATGTCAGCTTTCAATTTTGTTTTAAAACTTTAGTCAGGATTCAAAAAACATTTCAGTATTTCATATAGCAATATGGCTCATAAGGATTAAAGCCTTGTGTTTTGAAAATGAAGCAATGAAAATGATATATGGCTTTCATTTAAATGTTCTGGGAACATTTAAGGTGAGCTGTCAGGTTTTGGCTACTTCAGGTACAAAAGCATCTCAAAATTGGAATGACCTGATATATGATTAAAAAAATCCATTCTGTAAAACAAAACAAGAAATAGGGTCTTATTGCTTAGAACTTCTGGCTAGCTGGCAGAATGTGCTTTTTGCAGTTTAAAATAGTATTTCAGGTGAACTGTAAACTGTTGCAAAGAACTGAGCTTTAAAGTAGGTAGTAGTCAACAAGTTATAATTGAAGTTCTGTCACTGTTGCATAACTACTGTAATCTTATCCCACCTACACATCATGGGTGGAATTGCAGTTAGAGAACACTAAAATTAAAAAATTGAGGAGGGGGAAGAAAGCAGGGTTCTTAAAATACTGGGATTAATTTTGTCAAGTTTTAATAATAATTGAATTCTTCACTAATTAAATAACTACTTGTGCTTTGCATGTTTGCATATACACTGAGGGAGACGATGCTGTTGGTCTCAAGATGCAACCGTTTCCAATCAACAGCAACCAGCTATCTCAGGAATTGCAGTTCTCTGTAGGTATACTCAGTTGCATTAACTCACTTCTTCCACCTGTGGAAGTTGTGGGTAATTAGGCCAGATTGTACACTTAGGACTGCTATTAAAGGTGCAATTTCTAGGGGAGCAGGAGTAAGACACTCACTGTGATACATACATGGGTTTTCTCCTGAGTTTATCAGCTATGTGTTTTTTAGCAAAATTTGATTCTGTGGTTAAAGCTGTCCTAAAATTTGCAGCAAGGTTTAAGATGAGAGTCGATGTTTACAGATTTGTGGAAGTGAAATACAGTTGGCACTACTAAAGTAAATAAAACAATTCTGTAGCAGTTATGTTTTCTTGCTCCCCCAAGTGTCATCAGTGCCAAGAGTAGGAAAGTAAAGTAAATTAAAATTGTCAAATTGGAGTTAAAAACCTGAAATTGGGAAACAGCAGCACTGGTTTAAAGACCTTTTATAAAAGGTACAACTTTTAAAAATAGAAATGCGCTTCAGTATTTAGAAACAGGATCCAGTATGCCTGTTGATGACTTCCTCAAAACCGTAGTAGTACTGTAGAAATCTGTCCAGGGAAAAACATGAGTGATAGTGTTGCAGAATATAATGTAAGTGTAGCAATTTATGAAGCTAAAAAAATGATAATGCAATAAACTGTCCATCTTGCCATTTTTAAGTTACAATTTTATATCTCTCTGGCTTTAAATAGTTTTGCTGCAGTTTGTCGTTATTGTTCTTTTCTGGTGCTTGTTGGTCTTGTTTTCAATGGGAGTTTTGTCTGCAGGATTCTGACAGAGGCTTCTTTTCTTTCTAAAGAAAGAAGAATTGCAAGTGTTAGTAGCCTTGTCTCTGCCTTAGCCTTTTTTTCAGGCTTTTCACTTGTGCAATCTTTTTTTTTTTTAACAAATCTTTACTGTTGAAGCTTTTTAAAGATGTCTGTCACACCATTTTTAGGTAGCATAGATGGAAAACTGGTATTTAACTTATAAAATACCTGTAAGATTGATTGTTCCAGTTTTTCTCTTGTCTTCTCCACAGAATTATGTGCTAGAGAGGTTTAACACATAGGAGGGTGTTTTAGTCTGAAAATTTCAATGCCTTTAATCAACGTTCATAAGCTATTGTTCAAATATTTAAACTTGGGAAAAAAAATCCAGTACTTTATATTGAACTTTTGGTTCAACTGCATTTTATAGCATATTCTCACACAGCAAACTTAAGAGATCTGCCCTGTTACGGCAGCTGTTTCCCTGCGCTCTTATTTATAATGTAAGAAGATTGTTCATGGTATCAGTAATTTTTTTCCCCTTAAATTTTAAGAATGTCTATAAGAATTTTTTCTGACTTATTTTTCAGTTTTGGAAAAGTGACTTCTTAAAGTATTTTTGAAATGTATTCTTCTCTCAGTATTCTGTCTTTTTTTTTTTTAACAGTATTTCAGTCTATCAAGAAAGAAGATAGTGTACTATACCAGTTTTGACCAGCAGAAACGAGCAAATGCGGCATTTTTAATAGGTGCATATGCTGTAAGTACTTATCGCATGGATACTTCTATTCTTCCTTAAGAGGTATTTGGTCTGTGTAAAACAGCATCTGAAGGGATGGTCTATTAGGGAGGCAGGCAGGTTGTCATTTGATTTTTCTCTAAGCCTTCTTTGAAAATTCTGCTGTATGAGTTTCAGGGAAGGCCCGTCTTTGGCACTTAACTCCATTTACTTTACTACACAGGGAGCAGCTTTGGCGGATCATATGCATGTTTCCCATAGGATACCATTTTCTTGAATGTCAAAAATGCAAACCTCTAACTCACCTCTAAACTTGCCTGCCTTAGGATCAATTGCTGCTCATGGTAGTAGTCAGATTCATACTGGGAGGAGAAAGCTTTTTCTCACAGCCTTTCTTAAAGTTAGTATACCAGAGGCATAGTGATTATTGGATGGATTGCTTTTCTGAGTTAATTTTCATAGCCTACCCCGAATAATGGAAAAATTAAGGTATTTCAGTCTTTAATGTTACAGATAACATGCAATACACGGGGCCGTCTTCTCAGTTACACAAACCTAATCTGTTACGATATCACGTAAATTGATTAGTCCCAAGCCGACACTTGCACAGCCACTTGTGTGTTGTCTTAGCAGCGTAGCTCACACTTCAATTTCACCTTCCTGCCCTGCTGTCCAGAACTGGAGCACACTTGGAGAAAACTCGAAGAGGTTTTGTGATGAAGACATTGATGAAGTATTGAAACTAACAAGCTGCTGAGCTGACTTGACATCCACGTGGTCAGCTGAGTTCTGGAAGTCTGTTAAGTCAGGCTTTATGTGTGTGAAAGCTGGTATATTTCTTTCAGGCCTGAGGTCATGCTGAAAGCAAAGCTCAGTAAATGCAGACGATAATATTGAAAGAATTTAGGTTGCAGATTCTCGTAATTAAAATGTTTTGCTGCAAGTACAAGGATAGTGGGCAAATGCTCTTGAGAAAGATGATCTCTGTAAATTTAAAGATGGAAAAAAAAATTGAGGATAAGTTCAAATTTTAAAATTCTTTCACATTACCAATGTATGAAAGCTAATTGAGACGGCTTGTTTTATTTGTCCTGATGTTAAAATATTAAGTGTAAAATGAAACGTGGAAAACAGTGGATCAGGTTCTAGGAGTGGGTTTCCAGTGGTGATTATGCAACTTAGATTGTTCCATTAAACAGCTTCTTAGACATGCTGAATTGAAATACCCTGTAGCGATTAAAATATTTTAATAACAGTCTCCTAAGTTTAAGTGAAAGTTAAGTCTAAAAACTTTATTGGCAATAATTTACCTGTTTGTAAATTGCATCTCAGGAAGATGTGTTTTCTAAATTTCAGTTTTACAATGGACTTTCAGTACCTCCAAGTAATCATGTCCAGTTGCTAAATTATTGTCCTTGCTCTTAAAAATTCTGCAAAGATTACTTCTGTCATAAAATTCAGATTTAAGAAGAAAAAATATTTTAAGTGTTACAAGAACAGAAGAACATGCAGAGTTCTCTGATCTTACAGAGAAGTTTAGGTTTCCTCCTAAATGGCCAAGACTACAGCACAGGCTGTTACACCGTCAGAAACAGGGTGCTACGAGGCTTTGCGTAGCCTTACCAGGTGCCACAGAGAATATTTTAAAGCTAGTATTTCTTTGCTTTTCCCTCCATCTGTTTGCAGACTTATTTTAGTTGTTGGGGCTTTTTATGTAGTCTTCTACAATAGTTAACTAAAATAAAAAAGTCTTTAAAAAATATTTTAAAATAGTCTTACAAGGACTTTCATGCATACCAAAACTAAAGTAGCCTGGTTTCACTCAATTTGTCCGTAGTAGTTTCTAGGGGGAAGAGAGGTGAGAAGGGAGTAGGTTTAACTGAAATACACCGAAGCGGTTACGTGAACTCCCCACTTGTCGTCAAAGAATTAATTCCTGGAGAATTACCTCCTGGTGAAGGAGAGTGTGTTTTCTTCTGTATGCTAACATATGGATGAATTGGGGGCTGGGTCCCTCTTTCCATATTCTCATGGTATTTGTTATGTTTTGTTTCTGGTTGGAAACCAAGGAACCCCTACCTGGTTGTGTACTCTGCTGTCTAATAAGGTTTGAATTCACTGGGGAGAAGAGCAGGATGAATACTAGTCTGTTTGTAGCAGTGGCTGCTTTTGTAAATGGGGCAAAGGAAGAGACAACATACATGTGTGACACTTGCCCCTGCTGGTAAACCCAAGAGCTTTAATGGTACCTGTGTAGCAAAGTAGTAGTTTTCTCTTGCAGTTCTGCAAAGATCAAAACTTGATTAGTGGACCAAAATCTGACTTTTGAGCTGTCCTGGTGAAACATAATGCTTCCATACTGTGACAAACTCTGAAAAGAGATCCAGTGAGCTCTTTTTCCTTTTCCTTGTAGATAGCAGATGGGCTGGTCATATTTCCTTCTCACAATTACTTTAAGTGTCTATTTTGGTAGTAATAGCTTTTATTAGACTTCTATAATGCCAATAAGGGAGAAAAGCTGTTGAGGTCTTAACTTTGCAATTATCACAGCAAATGACTAATAGCAAACTACCATGGCATGTTCAGTCATTTGTTCGCAGGAGTGTTTTTCCCTAATGTAAAAATATAAATTAGACTTCTCAGCCCTACCTGAAGTTTTAAGAGTTTATTCATTTATAATCTAAGCATATCACAGCACTGCTCAAATCCATAATCCCTCCCTTGGAGGGTCAACAAGTATAAAGGCTTTTGAGTTACTGCAGCACGTACGGCCTTTTTGCTGTTTCAAGCAACAGCTTTCTTCAGATTGCCTTAGATTGGCTTCATGGAATTCTTGTGATAATTTAGCAGCACTAGAGTGGATCTGTTCTACGTACTTCTAATTCAAAAATGGCATGTGCAGGTGGGAACAAGATGAATTCAAATTGTATTTGATTGAATGTTAAGGTGGACTTGCAAAATACTAATTCCCTTTTTGTTCTGTGAACATTTTAGGACGTATGGTATGAATTTTCTTGGCAGTGTGTATGGGGCCAGTATTGCTACATCTTGTGCCTGTGTAGTGTCCCAGCTGTGGAGAGCTTTATCTCTCAACCACAAGAAGTTAAGAACATAAGAATGTAAATGTCAGAGAAAAAAATATTTGAAAATTTTCAATATCTGTTGACTCTGTTTTTTACAGGTAGCAATGCTACATGTTATGAGTTAGAATAGTGGCAGTGGGGAGAGGAAGAAGAACCCTGTCCCTTGCAAAATCATCTCTTACAAGAGAGTAGTTACTATCTCTGGAGAGGGACTTTTTTTTTTTTTAAAGGCTTTTACTTGCATTATTTCTTAGATACAGGTTCAATTTATACAAACTATTCACTACAGGCTTGTTGTGTTGGTGTTTTGTTGGGGTTTTTTTTGGTATATGTTGCAGAATGAAAGCACTCTGAAGATTCATCATACTAGATTAAAAAATCCAGCTAAATTTCAGTTGCTGAGTTTTCATTGATAAAGATGAGTCAGCAAACAGTCTCCTGGGTTTTTCTTAATGGATAACACTACTTTTTAAGTACTAAAGACAGGTACTGTAGTGTTTCCTTCTCCATTTCATTATCCTTCTTCCGTCAGTTATTGTGTTATTCTTGACATCTCTGACAGTTTTGTTTTTTCAGGAGCTTCTTTCCCTCTCCTCCTTCCTTTTGTGTTTGTAACACCTTTTTCCTGTTTTCCATCATGGTGTCTTTATTATGAGCTTTTGTTAACTTTGTGGACAGACAGCTAGCAGTGTGTGGTTCAAAATGTCATGTATGCATGGTTTTGAGCAGAGACAGCTTTGAAGTACCATAACTTCTGTGAAATAAAAACCATAGCATTGGGAAAACATTCATATAATACAAATTTGCCCCTACTTCAGGTTTCTGACTCCTTGCTGTGTAAGATGGAAACTCATCTTTGCCGGAAGTCCTCTGAACTACCCTCTAAGGACCTTTTGACTATAAGCAGGAATTTAGGCTTCAAATGCAATCTAATTGATTTGATTATTGACATTAACTGACATGAATAAAATCAGTATTTTCCTGTGAAATACACGCCCCACCAAAATCTATTGCACAGGATGCATTGTTCTTAAATTTGTGGTGGGGGGGACTGTAAAGAGACTTTCACCAACTAAAAGAATCTTTTACAAATGGCTGTGAAAACAGAATAGCATTGCTATGCTACGGGAGTTGAAAGCATGAAGTTGGTGCCATTACTTAGCCATCATTGCTATAGACAGACCATTAGAGCTTAAAAATAAAAAGAAACAGGCCCCTTCACTTTTTAAATTAAGTAGATACATATATCCATTAAGTAAATCTCTGAATCCATTTCAGTATTAGTAATTACAGGTTTGGCCCCAACAAGAAAGAGTTAGAAACAATTGTTCTGATAACATAGAATAAATGGAATGGTTTTCATATAGAAATTGTGGTCTGTTCTGGTGGTGGAAGGTTTCAGGAAACCTTTGCTTTCAGAGGTTGAGGAGGGGGGAATATGGAAGTTTGGGCAAAACCAGGGACACTAATTTTGAGAAACATGTAATTTGCGCACTTCCTTAAGGAAGCAGCAATATTGACATTGCCACAGTATTGAGATTTAACATTTGAAGATAAGTGGGGTTTGTTCCTCTTCTTGAGTACTGATTATACTGGTCCGTGCTACCAGTGTGACCATGATGAGTGGAACAGCAAAATTGGAGGCTGAGATAGAGCTGTGTGTCAGGGAGTTTATTTTTTGAAAGCAAATCAGTTTTTGTAGAGGGTTTTGGTCCAAGATTAGACTAATTGTGAAATAGGTGCTGGTTGAATAACAGAAATGATCTCTCTTTTCATTATATCATGGCAAAGAGTTTTTCAGACTGTTTACTTGAGTCAATTTTTTTTGTGTGTTGCTGTTGTGTCCTTATTTTGTCTTTTGTGCCTGCCTTGTCCATGCTTGAGGAAGAAATGCAAGAAAATCTACCTAATGTGTTGACATCTTAGAGAATACCAAGAATCCCATGAACTTGAGATATGACTCAGATATAAAGCAAATTGCAAATATCCTGGGAGTGGCCATGACTTACCTGTATTCTAGTGTGTTCAAGGTCAAATGTTGAATAAATATTTTAGATCAGGAATTAGCCTATGTCTTGTTTAAGAAAATAATTATTAGAATGCTTCATATTCAACAGTTAAATGTGGATAGAGCTAAAAAGTTGCCATGTAGGTGTTCATCATAAGGCGAGTTGGGGGGAAATGGCTAGGAAAATTGTGTGGCTTTCTTTACAAAACCTGTTTGTGCACATGGAATATACCGCTCCAAACTGGATGAAATCTTTTTTTGTAAATAATGTACTTGCTTAATATATATTCCAAATTAAATTTATTTTAGGCCCAGTTTTACTGTACAAATAGGAATTGAAATGCAACAAGATGTGGTTATATTCTAATTTCTTACTTAAGTAAGTAAGGTGAGCTGATAGTGTTCAGTGATAGCAGAATGAGCCTTGGCTTAGGGTGTTGCATTAACTATACGTTGGTCTCATAGTAACAGGTTCAGCTTGTTGAATTGGATATTCTTGCTAATTAGTAGTTTGATATTGACAATTAGGAATCAAAAAATACTTGTTTTGGAAAATCTTCTCTTGAGTGTGGTGAAGAAATGTTTCGTTTGTCAGCTGCTGTGATAGTATTTCGATTCATCTGAAGATGGACAGAGAAACTCCTAGCATAAATGCCTGTTTCTCATTTTAGTATAATGTTGAGTCTGTCTTAAAGTCTCTCAGTTGCAGCAATATATGATTTTTTTTTTTTAAAGGAGGGGAATGATACAAAATAGAAATCTCAATTTCTGTTGACTTTTTTGAATCTTTTATGTTGTGTAGGTATGTCTTTTCTGACCTGTAAATGTCATAATAAATGTCATAGGAGTTGGTCATAAAGGTGCATAGTATACATTTTTAAGAGTTTAGTGCGCTGAGGGAAGCGTACATGCGGTTAACAATTTCTCAGGCTGAGGGCTTATATTTTTTTTTTCCTCTCCCCCCAATCCCTTTAGGTAATATACTTGAAGAAAACACCAGAAGAAGCTTACAGAACTCTTTTGTCTGGATCTAATCCACCATATCTTCCATTTAGGTATGTGAACATGAGAAATGGGCCTAACTTGTGTTTTGGAATTTGCTAAATAGAAATTTTTCAGATTGCCTTCCTAGAAAAGGGTTTCATGTCTGATCAAAAAGGGTTTGATACAACGGATGTTGTATCAAAATGACTGATCTCCAGAAAAAATATTTTTTACTTCTGGTGGAATTGCTTGCTCTGTATTGGAATAATAAAGCCATTTCAATTGATTTAAGTTTTAAGCAACACTCCCAGTCTTGCAAACTGTGAAGTTTAGAAAATAGCTCTTGGCATGTTTGTGATTTAGCAATTAAAACTTTGCTTTATGATGTATTGTGCATTACTCTTTGGAAGTCACTCAAATCTTTTAAACTTAAGTCTAACCAGCTAGACTGGGGTAAACGAAGGGGGGTTTGTGCTGTTGTATTTTCTTTGTTTTGCAGAACAAGTACTAATGTTCCAGTTATGAGATTGCTTTGCCTTTCTGTTTTCAATGAATCATAGATAATTTCTATCAATCTGTCTTTATTCTGTGTACAAAGGCCATGTTGAATCTGAGGAGCTTTAGCTATCATGCCTATCTAATAAAGAAACTTCCAGATTTTTTTTCACCATGTGGACCATGAAATGCCCTTGGACTTTGTGAATGAAAATACCTTACACTATTCTTATGCAAACACGGTCAATGAAAGGCAACTTCAAGAAGGTCAATGTCCTCTTTTTTAGGGGAGTCAGTGTTTTACAAGTAGTGTTCCCTGTCAGCTGATGCATTTGTAAATGTAGACCTCCTTTGCATCAAATTCATCTGATTCTACAGCCACTCACCAAAGGAAGATTGAATTGTCTCTTCTCATGGCTTGTACAGGAGCCAGACCCAGCATAAACTATCGGGATGGAAGACTTGTATATGAAAGACCAGTTTGACTTTGAAATCTTAAACCATCAAACACATTTTAAAAAAGGTATCAAATTAGTGATGGATTTTATTGGCAGAGAATTTATACATTCACCTGGCCATTAATAGCTCTCTAAAGCCCAAGAAGTCTACTGAGCTAGTGATACCCGTATTTTTTTTCAGCTAATTATAAAAGATACTTTGTGCAAGGCATTAAAAAAATCAGTATTTTAAACATGTCAGTGTTTTTTAACATCTCCGAAGTCTATATAAAATACAGACGTGATGATCTAAGTTGAACAAAGAATAATATATAGTTTTCTCCACCTTTTAGATTCTTTGGTTCCTGACCTTCTCCCAGTTTGAAATAATTACATTGATCCTTTCCATTTACAGAAGGTTCAGCTACTGGAAAATTGCTACAAGAAGTTCTTTGAAGCAAGCTCTATTTTTCTGAGCACAGAAACAGTGTCAGTACGTTCTTCTGTCTCCTTAGCATTTTGGGGAAGCAACAAGTGAAATATTTCCCTGCAATATTTCCCTTCCTTCTGGAGATTACTATATAGCATTTGAGTGGAGTCTAAAAAAACCTGATTATCCCTTTTGTATCAAATTCTCAGTGGTTCAACTTTGACAGGAGTGTTTCTTACATTTAAGAGCTTTTAATAGTGAAGTGACTTAAATTTTTCAGAATCTTAAGCTTAGTTGATTCAAAACTTGCTTAAAAAGCAAAACTCTTTTAGTAGCGGAGGATGTATGTTACCTGAGAATAGCTGTATCTTGTTCACCAATTAAGAAAACCAAACCTGTTTGGAATTGCTGTGTCCTTAGGCTCCTTTCTCCCTTGCCAAAGTAGAGATTAAGGTATGTAGAGAAGAGGTTCTGACAAAGTGAAGAACCTTAGGTGTCAGATACCAAAACTGTAAGACAGAAAAACTGGGAGAAGTAGTGTGTTTCCAGAACAATCTCATATGGTCCTGTTTGCTCACACCAAACGCTGCAGACCTTTGACTTGCAACTAATTCCTTGTAATAATGGTGATAGTAGTAGTAGTAGTAATAACAATAAAAAATGCTATTTCTGCTCGACTGGTAGAGCATAGTGAAAGTAATTGGCGCTGTGATTTCTTGTAAGACTGGTAAGAACCACAGTAACAAATGTAATGACATGAAACAATTGCATTTTAAGTGTTAAATAATTATTCAAAGCAAATCCTTGTCAGTTTGAATTCATAAAATTCTGTTCCAAAATAGAAGAGTTTGCTACTCTGGGATCGGTAAAGGGAGGGATCAAAAAATACAAGAAACAGCAAGATTTTCTGTAGATAGCTTTATATTGTATACAAAGAGCATTTCATGTTTCCCAGGCAAGAGAATACTAACCGAAAATACTGAAGAAGGCTGGGATTACTCAGTTTTTGCAGTCTGAGTTGTCACAGTGATTACAAAAGCAATGTTTGTCAGCTTCAGGAGAAGAGGTCAACAAACGTATAGAGTAGGCAGCCTTCTGAAACGTAACTCCCTGCGGTCTTTGTCCACGTGTTTGAAGAGCTGGGTTGCTAGGGGATAAATGATTGGCTAAAACTAAAGCTTTTTTGGGAGGGGGGCGGGGGGGGGGTTGTGGTGATTTTTCTGTGGTGTGGTTGGATTTTGGTGTGGTGTTGGTTTTTTTGTTCTTTTTTTTTTTAACACAAAGCTTTGGCTATTTTAGAGGATGGGAGGGAGGCAGTCTTCTTGAAGAGAGACTTGCTGTTTCTAGAAGGAATCATGCTAGAAGAATTAAACATCTCGATTTTTTTGAGCCTTCTTTCCTGTCTGCTGTGGGGCTGGAGAGCACTTTCTTTTGGAACTGCTTTGGACTGTCGGGTCTTGGCACTGGATAAGAGCCTGAGCAGATTCCTGCTCTATAGTTTGTCCTGCTGGGAAAGAAGGCTGTGTAATCTAGTTGTGTGGGAGGTGAGACAAAGAGGACTGAGGAAATAAACTGAAGGATTTTCTGACAAGATAGGAGGCTAGGTAAGAAATAGGGAGTCTGATAGAGAGGGGATATTGGGGAGTGGAATTCATAGGAAGAGGCTGGAATAGATACTTAAGGAGCTTAAGAATTACTGAGGCTGAGAGAAGGGCAAGCAGATCTGGTGAGGGCCTGCGGTGGCACAATCTAGATTATCGGGGAATGGGGAATAATTAATTTATTCCTCGTTCCCTGGTTTTCCAAAGCCTGTGAGATTATTTTCTCCCTATGTCCATTCTAAGGCATTGGGGACATGTGTGGTACAAAATACAGCATGATACAGAAGCTCAAGCAAATGAACCTGTGCTGGAAACAGTAGCACTGCCTTAGGTCGTGTGTTTGCTTAGCATTGAGCTGTACTATGAAGAAAAATTGGTTCTATGAGAAAGTTTGCACTCGTTCCTCATCTTCAGTCTCTTGAAAAGAACTGAAATGACTGATACACAATGAAAAACATAACCTCTTCCCTCCTATTCTAAGGTCTAGGAAGGAAATAATTTGAGATAGTAATCATTGGTATTCAGTACTTATTGACTCGAATTTATTCTTGGAGCCTGGAACATAGATATCGTATAACTTCTGTAGGATAGGTCATCTCCATTTGAATAGTTTGAAGTGCAAGAGTTGATTAGTGAATAATGATGAGTAAAGTGCTACAGCTGTTTAACAAGTTTGTTCATTTAATATCTGAAGTGTCTTCTATTTAGAAAGAAATTTTCTATTTTCTATTTAGAAAGAAAATAGACAACTTTCAGTAGGGAGAAGCTACAGGATTGTCAGATTCTTTATGGAGTACCGAGGTATGTTTACATGAAGTGATTGCTGGGAAACTGATCTACTTTCATCTAGCTCAGTGGCCTCAAAAAAACCTTAATCGGCTTACATCTTCAGCTGGTATTTCGTTTAAAGACAGCTTCAGCGAATATTGTTCAGGGGTGGAAGGAAATCAGAATAAATATTTTACAAGATACGTGGAAATTTTTTTGTTTTGTTTTTATAATAGAAAAACTAAAGACAAAGCAGGAGGATAGGGCACTACTGTCTTTGAGACACTTTCAACTTATTTTTGACTGATTTACTGTCACTTGGTGATGCTCTAGTCTCTTGAAGATCTTGTTTTGCATACTCTCATTTCCATTTAAGAAAACATTTGCTAACACCATTTTAAGTCATCATAAATACCAGTTTCCTATTGTGAGACTATGGTTTGGATTTTTACCTCAAACTACTCTGTATTGACTTTGTATTAAAGACAAAAAAAATATATTAGTGTTACTGTGTTCAGTCTCTAGAAATGACATGAATTTCAGAGCTAGATTTTATTTTGTAGTTTTTGGGCTTTGTTTCTTTATTGGCAAGTGCTGGGGAAACAAACTGTTTTGCTATTGACAGTGTTTAGAGGTTTGGTGAAAGGGAAAGCGTTACGCAGTATTGAGGTCAGCTACAATAACTGAAATCGGATGTGGGATTTGCAGCTCTAATGCTGGCTTAGATTGATACTACATCTGTATCTTATAGAAATACTCACATTTTTCTCATTTTGGAAGGAAATGGAATACTATCAAGTAATAGTTGTTAAAACACTGTTTGAAAGTCAGGGTGGTTATGCATTTCACCATAAAAGACTGGAAGATTACTGTAATGAAATATGATCAGGAACAGAAATCAGAGCACCCGCACCGTGACACTGTGCAGGAGATGTCTGTATGTACTCTGTTCTATTCTTCTGATACGAAATGAGGTCTTCCTTTCTCTTCTGTGCTTTTTAAAACACAGACTTCTGAATTGAACAAAAAGGTCTAACACTTGAAATCTAAATAGCTTGAATTTCAGCAAAAACACCTCAATATTTCTGTATACTCATAAGTAGTCCCAGTAAGTTAAAAATTACTACTGTCTTAAACGTAAGCACACGCATTAGTTTTCTGTAGGATAGGATGCTGACTGTGTACAGCGGACAAAGAAGAATGAGTTTAAATGGGAAGAATGTCTGGAATTAATTTAATCTAAAATTATGTATTTCTTCAAGGTTAGTAAAGGTATTTTTTCTTTACAGTGCTCTTCCTCATTAATTGTTAGTGTTTGCATTTGATTTTACTGTGGTAAAAAGTGTGGCCCATTTAGAATATATTGCCTTTTATGCAAGCTAAAATTAATATTATTAATTATTGCTCTAAAACTTTGGCATAGATCTGTTACTGGTAGAAAGAAAATGCAAGCTGGTGGATGCAGCGCTATATAATTGACTTCTCAAGTCGATGTAGTATGAGAATAGCTGTATTTCTCACAGGATTTTTGTAAATGTTAATACTAGTTCTGACAGTATCCAAGATTTTTATCCATGGTCTGGAAATTTATACATCAGTAGGAAGGAAGATAGGTTGACACAAAGAATGGTGAAATTGAACTAGCAGTTCTGCATTAGTTTTTATTGATTTAGTTTTCTCCAGTAAATGCATTAATTCATAAGGATTCAGAAAACAACGTCGATTTTTTTTTTTTTTTTTAATATTTACAAAGCTGCTTAATGGTTTGATGTGACTTCTGACTGATATTTCTGGGCTAGAAAAAGAACTTGGTAACTGAGCCTCAGCCTGGAGGAAGTTCTCTAGGTGACTGGGAGGGAGATTTGTTTTGGTTTTGCTTTTAACAAAGAAAGAATCAAAATAACTAGCGACTTAAAATAACTTAGACAATTCCCTCTGAACAAAAAGATACTTGAGTAATTTATTTAAAACATTCAGGAAATCAGGTCACGATAAACTCTTAATCTTTGCCTTTTGAGTATTTCAAGGCCTTTCTAGACATGTAGTTGGCAGTAAGATTGGCATTAAGCATCTGCTTTCTCTAATACTTCTGCCAAAAGCTCTTCACTAAACTCTAAAGGAATACTAACACTTCTCTGGAATAATAGGAAATCATCTATTTGATAGGAAGATTGAATATAAAAAATGTCACTTTGTAAGTACACTGTGACTTTGCTTCATAAACAAACTAGTTTTTTATATTGTTGTAATATTTAAAACAGCTCTGTAAAGTGCATTTTGTTGCTTGTTGTGTGTTCTGAAACTGGTAACTTGGATTTCATATCCTAATACTGAGTCCACAAGGACTTGCCTTAGCTGTAGTTCAGATACACCTCTACTGTATCAATGGATCCAGCATGCAGAGTCCTCATGGATTATACATAAAACTTCTGCCAGATGAATTTCTTTTTTCTTACACCTAAGATTTAATTCCTGTGGGTACCTTGTCTTAAAATTCTGGAGCATGAAACAAGCTTCAGAAACAGGTTTGCATCTGGAATTGATTCTAATAAGGTGGGTGTACTTCTGGAAACTAGAAAAGAAAATAAGTATATATTCCTGGATTTACCCTGCAAAGGATTTGGGAGTGCTAAAATAAAAATGGCTGTGGCTTTAAGGAAAAAAAAAAAGTGCATAGATTTTGTTCCATTTTCTTGTTTTCCAAATTACGATAGAAGGAACTTTTATGATTTGCTGTGTTTTCTTACCAGAAGATATTTGTGGAGTAAAGGGAGAGAAAGAAAGAGATAATGGCAAGGTCTGGTATAACACGCTCGGTATTTGCTGTGGTTCATCAAATATCATGCGTTCCCTTGGGTTATTAGGTAATATTAAACCACCCCTTCCAGGTGTTATTTCAGTGTCATGCTGTACTGTCATTCATATCGAGGGTTTGTTTATTGTTTCGTTACATTATCACATTCTGCCACAAAAAACAGATGGGTGTGTGAGTTTTTCAGATGTTAACTCAGTGTGTTGCATTTCTTTTAAAAAAACATTAGGATACTGCTATTCTTAGAGTTCCTGGGAATTTGGGATTAGGTTTAAAGAGCTTTTTATTTGTTCATTCCAAAACTTTGCCCGTTTGGAACTTGCCTGGCTTTCAGTCTTTCTCTTACCTCGCTCTGTGTGGATGGCAAGGCTCAGCAGAGCTGTTTTCCCCAGGCAGAGAACACCTACTGTCATGGTTAGGTGCACAGCGACAGAAATGAGGCGTTTGAGGCACAGATCGTGTAAGCAATAAATGTTAGCTGCCAGCATCCGTGTGCACTCCACTGGTAATAGCTGTCCGTGGGAATTGTAGCTAAGAACACCGTACACCTGGAATTGTGATAGGCTTATCTTGTACATCTAGGTCAAGTTCAATGTCCTCCCTCCCTCTCGCCTCTTCCTTCTCTCTCTTGCTGTCACAGCACTTCTTACTAACAGATTAGAGATTATGTGGCTTTTTTCCCAGCATTGTTTTAATGTCCTGCATTATCAGATGCTTTATCAGTCAAAGACGTAGTTACATACATATAGATAAAATAAAAATTATATTCTTGTTACAGCAAAACAACATGTGGTACACAACATGTATGGTACAATCATATCTTCCATTCATATTTCTCTAAATACTGAATTTTGTGGTTTGCATTGTTTTAGGTTTTATTGTTTCTTTCAGCCCACTCGAAAAACTGTTACAGCTTTTAAAGATACTCTGCTATGTATGTGTTCCCGTTGGAGCCTTCACATTTTTTGCTCAGAAGACCTTTTTATTTGCAAAAATGCTTTTGTGTTAAAAACCATCTGTTATCCAACTTTCCTCTGTCAAAAATGTATTGTCTGTAAAGCTTTTATTTTACAGCTTTGGTATGTTCTGCTTATCTAATGTAATGAAAATACTTTATGGCTTTTTATTTTGAAAAATGTCTTTGTTGGATTTGGATATTGAAGATTTATTCTCATTTTAAAGTTCCCACTCTAAAACATTGTGCCTAAATACTTTTTAATAATCTAATAACTTGAAAGCTTTTCTAGAGTAGCCTTCCTGTAATACAATAATATCAAAATTGTGGCTTTTAGTTTTCTTAAATGCATTTTCTATAAGCACTCCTTCCTCAAAACTGCTATACTTATTCTGCTCTTAAAAAATGGGTGAGAATATTCTGCTTTTAAAGTACTTGGGATAAGGAGCATATCAATATAAAAAATTTCCATCTACTTACAGCAAGTAGACTATAAAAAAAGGAAAGTTTTCAATGGAAGATTGAAAGTTTGAATCAATTATAGATTAAAGATGTGTCTGGCTGAAATCTAAAATTTCACTATTCTGATAAATTGTTGTTCTTGGCATTCTGGATAAGGTAGCTTAGAGCAAAACCATAAAAGATTTCTTTAATGAGTAATTAGTAGATAATTTGCCCAGGCAGAATTTTGTTAAAATGCAAACTGGTCTGAAGCAGACTTTGCAAGTGCTTTTTTTTTTCCCCACAATACGTTTGTTGCTGTTATTTTTTGGTGATATTATTTATGTTTATGTTGGTGTCTGTTACTACTTCAATATGTTTTGCCTTGGGATATTGTGTCATCTTTTAAAGAGAAATTGTTATTTTCGTAGTTGCAGGACTGAGGTCAAGTAATTTTAAATTTAATTATATCTGGATAATTTTTAATCACATCTGTAGCCAGGCATCAAAATGAGAGACTGTAAATGAAACCCACATAGTAGTGCCTTTGCCTTTCCTTGTTAGACAGCGTAACTCAATTAAGACTTCAATAATGGTTAAAACAAGTTTTGCTTTATTTGCTACTATCCTTACGCAGTTGAGAGAGGATGCAAAGCCTCCTGTTCCAGGACAGTATAAATAATTTTGTAAAGGGCATGTAGGTAGTTAGATGATGTAAAATATTCATGAAATAATATTTTGCAGTATCTAACTGCATTTAGACTGAGCTGCATCTTTGGTAAGGGAGTGCTTCAGCATGAACAAGCTTCTAAAAAGATGTCTTATTTGAACTTTAATTCAGATTTCTCAGAGGGGATTGAATTACTAGAATATACTCTGTTGTGTGTTGCCTTTCCCCAAGTTCTTAAAGTAATTCTGTGTATATTAAATTAATTTGCATTAAATTTATAGGGATGCTTCATTTGGGAACTGCACGTACAATCTTACGATCTTGGACTGTTTACAGGGAATAAATAAGGTAATAACACTTTTCCTTAGCAAAACGGATTTAAGTCGACTTTTTTAAACGTGGAGGAAAATACTGTTAAAATGCAGTAGAAAATCTGGTTTCAGAGCAAAATGTGTGCATGGGTAGTATGCGGTCATGAAGCCTGAGGTACTGAGGGCTGTGTTTGAGTAGTGGCAACGGAAGAAGGTTGCACTTTGACTCGGCTGGTCTGGCCTTTGACAGCTTTCTGAACTTTACTTTATGAATCTGAACGTGCAAACGCACCAGGCCTGGCGGGGGGCAGTTCTTGGCTCGACAGTGCAAGGCAGTGCACTAGATCTGCTAATAGATCATTTATAATCATCGGTAAAAGGGAATAACAGGTTGATAAACAGACACCTAGGTATACTGTGGTTTAATCTGGGCAGTTCTTGCATGTACTTAGCCCCAACTTTTCCCCAAAACGCTTGGTCCAGTGCTTGACACTAGTCTGTTTGGAATTTTTTAAAAAGAATGAAAACTGATGTATCTTACTAGTGTTTTGATGTGTCGCTTTCAACAGTCCTGGTCCTGGTGAATATTAAGCTCCAGTATTGCTTTTTAAAAAAATGTTAGGTTGCATCTAACTGGGAGCAGAATATAGTTCATACTATAAAAACAAAGGTGAAATTTTTTTTAACATTTCCTGGTGATCTTGATGAACAGAGCAAGCCATGTGAACAGTTCTGTACAGACACTTTATAGGCCATTTTTAATTCTTTAAAGTATGGCAAAACAAATGTTTCTTAAAAATTGAAGAAAGAGAGAGCAAGCTTAATATTTTTAGTTCTGTGGGGGTGGGAAAGGAGCTGTCAGTTAACACCAAGACTCTAATTTGTGTGGCATTCTACGGATCCTGAAGCTCTGTGAAGCAGTCAGTGCAGTCACTGTAATTCATCTGCAACAAACACCTCAAAAGGACTTGGGAATCAGTTTTTCCTCCTTTGTTCCCATAAAATTTATTACTAATTTTTTGTCCAATTCGTTAGTCTACCTGGGTGAATTTGGTTTGTGTAACCATATATCATATACATGTACTTTGGGGGGGGGCTACAAATTCTGGAGCGCAGCCAGCCAGCCAGTCATGCTTGAATGAAATACATTTTTCAAAATCAGCTGTTCAGACAAACCTCTCAGTATCTTAGGTTTCATCACAGATCAAATCATTCAGCCTATGTTGTCGATAACAAAGCTTTTTTTGTTTTTTATTAAAGGAGGTGCTCTATACATAGCAAATAATGTCAGACTGATGATTATTGTTTTTTAAATCCTAGATCTGTGCTGTGTTTCTTATCACACCTTAATCCCAGAATGTTTTATAATAGCTATACTTCTCAAAACGCAGTAGATTTAGTATAAATATATGCTGCAGAACTGTCTTCCACCTATTCCTGGAAGAAATTTGGGCTATGAATTTCTTATTCATAGGATTGCTTTTAATATGGTACTATACACAAATCTTTAGTACAAAATCGGCATATTTAATAATAGTACAGTAATCAAATACAAAACTTGACTTCTTTCAGTCCTGTAATAATTACCGTCTAATGTAGTCTAGTGAACTTCATTCTATCATTCATTCATTTAATTGTGTATTAAAAACAAATCATAAAATAGAGGTGATACACAGTACGGTATTCAGTATATGCCATTTTCCCTGGGTGTTATGGTGATCAAATCAGAGTATCATATTAAGTACAGAAAATCAATAAACTCTTAATGTTTTATATTTTGTTATGTCCAACTGCATGAAAATTTACTCCTCATAGAAATAACTGAATGACTGTATGACAAAAAGGGAATTGCTTTTTAATATGTCATCTGCCTTACAAGAAAAAAACATACATAGTGGGGTGGGGAGAATCAATTTTATGATTTAAGTGATATGCAACAACCTTATGTCCCATCATAATGTCTTTGAAAGGGAAATAATGACCCTGACATGCGTTAATGACATTGTTTGAGTTTTTGTTGTCTGTGGTGTTGTTACCCTGTGCAAAATGTACTGTTGTCTTAACGCAGAGGCTTCAATAAGCCAAAAGCACATTTAGTGATTTAGTTTTGATTCTCAAAAAAAAGTGTTATGACTTTAAATATCATATTTCAGAATAAACTGACACCTTATTGCCTTTTAGGCCTTGCAGCATGGATTTTTTGACTTTAAGACATTTGATGTGGATGAATATGAACACTATGAGGTTTGTACATTTAATAATGAGTTGAACGTGTTTGGTTTACCTAAAATAAGTTAGAATATACAGTATCTCACAACTCCAAACATACTGGAAACACATTTTAATTCAAGTAAAACCCAGTGTTCATATCTAAGGTATGTACATCCAAACCTGTATACTGTATGTGAAAAACATGCAGGATGAATATCCTTGCAATTTCGGTGCATCACATAATGAGTCTACTGTTTCATTGTAGCCTTTCTGGCTTCTGCGACCTCTTTCATGATTTCCCAACCTTCCCTCAGGATACGATCCAAGGTCTCTCAGCTGACCCACAGAATCTGTGCTTTCTTTCAACGCTTGTTGAGCTGCTTCTTGAGATGCTGTTAGTCCAAAATACATGATCATTTTTTATAGCCACGTAGATTAAGCGCACTTTGAGCTTTTTTGGTAAGGATGCATTATATGGGAATTCCAGTAATGAAAATACATCCAAGATATTTCCTTAATGAAAGCTAACAGGTGTCACTAGTTGTTCTGACATCCTTCTTACAACTTAAAAATAGATACTCTGAACGACTCTAGATGCTTCCAGGACTTTGTTCTGTAACATACAGACCTTTATCTGCTAGTAGCAGGCAGTTATCTCAAGCTACAGAGAACCTTTAAAATATGCCTGTGTGGCACCTGTGAGCTGGGCTGTGTACAAAGGAAATGGCAGGACAGAAGGTGTGTATCCATCTGGTGCGGAAGAGTTGCATGGTCTTTGTCTACCCTTCCCCATGCTCAAAGGAAGGGAAAGGGTTTTTATTAAAGTCAGTGACAACCATGTAGGTTGGACTTTGTCTTTGGAACTCCCTAAAGTTCCTGCAATTGCATTAGTTAAGGAGAAAGATATATAAACTAGAGGTGTACTAAACATTTGAATATATATTGAACTCTCTTCTTAGATTTGCGTTACTTTATTGTAGCCAGTATTCTTCCCCCCAGCACCTCTATTCTAATTTTCAAAAAACTTGGAACTAATGAGAATAAATTTGACTAGTCTGAAAATGTCCATTGTAAAATTTAATATCTTAAGTTGAATATTTCTAATATCAAACAAGTTTTTGGGATAATTGCTCTTCTTAAATCTCAGTAACATTTGAGAAATAACTTTTACAAGGAAGAAGACATAGGTGATGGTACATATCTGAAACACATACAGCTATAGGAAATGCTTCATAAATGTTCAAGAAAGAGGGTGAAGTCAGAGTAGGAATAAACAGTGGAAAAACTTAATTTACAACACAAATCTATATAGTAGATGTTGACTGCAACAGGCACACTGTAACCAATAGCGATTCACAAGAGCTAAAAGCATTTGTAGAAGGATTTCTCTATACTGGAATGTTCCATAATGATTAGATTGAGAAATAGCCTTTGCTGTATTACCAAAATTAAATGAACAGTAGCTAAAATTTAAAATACAAAATTTCTGCTTTTTTGCTTACTTTATGTACAAAAGGAAAATAGTTGTTCTAAAAACAAATGATGGTCGGGAATTATTAGGAATCTGTATATACAGGAGCCATTGATCTACCTGAAAAAAGTATTAAAATAATTGTCTAAAGCTATCCTATTTTCTTTTTTAATGCTTAACATTATTTTAGTTTGTAGAAAGCAGCACGTATGTGTGAATTATGTTTAAAGTATGCTCCCCACTGTCTGAGTTTAAGAAGCAAGAACTTGGAATCATCTTTCTTTTTTTTGTCCAATTTTTTGATATGTCTTCTATTATTTTACACATTGTGGTCAGCTTTGTATGTTCAGATATGTCCTGTGTTATATTTCTAAAACTTTAAATGTTCCAAGTTTTTGCTATGTTAGGTCTTCAAATTTGTAGTTCTGTGGAAAAAAGTTGCATAAGACTTAAAGGGAGTAGGCTAAAGGAAATTCATGTTTATAGTTATTTCATCTTACTACGTTATCAAGGCAGCTAATTCCCCTTTTGTTGGACTAGATGTAAAATACTGAAGTTCTCTTTTTTTTTTAAAAAAAAAGTTGTTTACATGTAGTGTTGAGTATATATACACACATAGATATATATCTGTAGTTCAGATTGGTTAAAATTTAAATTATTCACAATAACCCATGTAAGTATAAAGAACTGCTTAATTCACAAATAAAACTGGTAATACAAGTATAAAAATACTTTTATTGAAAAGGACTTCTTCCTTAAAGGGGGTAGGGTTGCAACAATGTTGAGACTGCAGTCTGTGATACAAATTGGGGGGTGAGGTGGAGGGGTCCCGACTTGGCAATAAGATGGGTTCTCTAGTCCTTACGCAACCTTGTTAACTTACAGAAGTTTTCACTGTGCGAGGACATTTGGAGCAAGCCTAATGGGCTTAGCCAAGCAAACAGTTGGTGAATTGATTACAGTAGCGTTTATCATCAGAATCTTTCACTCATTAGGATGTTTTGATTTGCTGAGAGCTAAAAACACAAGCTTAATAATGCAGTTGAACCGAGGGCCGTGTCCTAAAAAGTCACGATGAGAATAACTGCATTGCCAAACGAAGAATGAGCACTCGTCAATTAAAAAAAAAAAAAAAAAAGACAGTTTTGATATTTAGCTATGTATTTCCAAAGAAGCTTCCAGTTTTGGCACTTGCAAAATTTGTAGAGCCTTTTAGAAGTTTTCATTTAAAAGTGAGCAAGAAATGCAAAACATTACAGTTTGAAAGTGTTGGGTTTTTGGTTTTGTTTTTTTAATGTAGTCTTTTTATTTGATTTAGACTTTGCTTCTGAGACTACTGGCTCATCAGAATTTTTGCCAATATGTAAATTTCAATTTCTACAGGGAAAGGATAATTGGTTTTGAAGGCTAATTAGTTTTTAACTTGTTTTCTGTGAATTGGGAGTTTTAGCCGGTGCCTTACAGGGAAACATTTTTCCATATTCTTTGATTAAAACATACAAGAATCTTGGTATTTGTCAATGTTGTTATAAGTAGGTGTCTTAAAGTGCTGAACCCTCTAAGGGAGAAATAGCTGACATATAGGATCTTTCTGCTCTTATTGGAAAACTTCAGCAAAATCTTTTGCATTTCATTTTATTAAGAGATTTTTGAGAAGAAGCTTATGTTTAATTAATTACCATATAGGTAAGCTAGCTAATTACATTTGAAGTGTTTCATTTTAATGCAGCAAGAACATAGTAAAAAGTAAAATAAAATCTTGAGTAATTTTTTCAACCTTATGTACAGATACAAAATGCTTTTCTCTTTCTCCTCTGAAATTTTTATAGCGAGTGGAAAATGGTGACTTCAACTGGATTGTTCCAGGAAAATTTTTGGCATTTAGTGGACCACACCCAAAAAGCAAACTTGAAAATGGTATGGTGTATATTTTAATGCTATCCTGTGATCCTGTTTTTTTCAGCATGTTAAACAATCACAGCAAATGAGCAGTACATAATAGAGGTTTATAGATTAATTTTCATCTTCAGAAACAATCATAGCGTGAACATTTTATATATGATCATAGAACTTCAATCCAAATGTTTTTGGAGTTCTTTGCTAGAAGAATTCTAATTCTGCCAACAGTCAGTGACTTTTAGTGACAACCCTTGCTTTTCTCTTGCAACCTGACACCTGATAAAATAAGTATGCAGAATCAAAGGTGAGTTGCATAAAGCAAACGAGACTGTATTATGAGTTTTGTAACAAAGGCCAGGAAAGACTTTAAAAAGAAGCTTGCCTTTACTACTGAAGATTCTTGGGATAATGGCAAGAACCTGTGTGTTTCTAATGGAATAAAAAAAGAGAAACTTGACAGACGGACAGTAGGGATTTGGTCCAGCTAAATGGAGAATAAGTCATTTAAAAACTACAATCAGATTTGTGCTGAATTTCACCTTACTCTTTGTGCCATGTCACTTCTTACGTGAGCGTAGGTTTTGGTTTTTTGGGTTGGTTTGTTTTTTGGGGTTTTTTTGGGGGTGGTGGTGTTGTTTGGTTTCTGGGGTTTTTTTGGGTTTGGGTTTTTTTTTCCACTTCTGCTTTCTCATGTTTCATTTATTCATGCTTCTAATTGCATAGTGTCCACTGAAGATTTAAACAAAATCCAGGGAGAAAATATTTAGGTTGGTTTAGGTTTCTTCCCCAATCACTGTTACAGTCCCTTCTTGCAGAATTTTTTCAAAAATTGTTCCATGGAATTTGGAAAAACTTTGTTTTATTTTTAATATGTGTATAACTAAAAATTACTACGGTAACACTAGTGCTTAAAATGCAGTTATGAGGTTACAAATAAGGCTGACACAGCTGAGTGTAAGCATACATTACAAAGCTATGTTTTTCTCATTATGCTGGGACTCTAATGCATTTACTAATGCATATATGACTTGTGGAAATGACCCACGTTTTGTGAGGAAGCTTTTGGACTTTATTTGAAGAGGAATAAAAATTCTGCAGATAAACCAGTGAATGTGGTTGACGACAGACCTTATGATTTTTGTGGTAGCTGCATTCCTGTGTTTTGTTTATAAGACTTGCTAATAGAAAAGAATAAACTGTGTTTTACATACATACACATCCTATAGACGTGTGCATGTGCACACACTCCCTCACCTTCTCATCAACAGGGAACATCTATTTGGTGAAGGAGTCCTAAACAGGAGGTGTGGTTCATCTTTGACCACCCTCCCTGCCCCCCCAATCATTATCTAGAGGATCCTTTTGTCTCTCAGCTGAATTGAGGCACTAAAGCTTTTTTTTACTTCACAGTGGAGCGAGAATATTTCTGGTACTAGAGTTTATCCTCTGACTGTTCCTCTTGTCCGTAGTATAGACCACCAATCTGTTCTCCTCATAAACACTGAGTTTCCTCTTAAAGCATGTCCTTACTCTTTGATCTGGAGCTTGACTATAGATAATAGCTGTTCTGAAATGCTGAATTCCATATACATGCCTAGCTTTAAGTATGAAACCCTACTTGTAGAGAGGAATAAGCTAAACAAGAGACAGTACTGTGCTTCACTGTTACACTGTACTTTAATATTTTTTTCTGATCCTTTTTTAATTATAGTGGTCTTCATGAGCATTTTGTGGACAATTCTTTTATATTGCTTAATATGTTCTGAATAAAATATTAAAGCATTTTTAGTATTGGCATATTTAAATAATTTTAAATTTATATAAAATAAAAATAAATTTGAATAAATTTAAATAAATAAAGCATTTTTAGTATTTATTATTCTGAATGTTTATCATTCAGAAGACGGTTTGTGGGGCAATTTTGATTAGCAGGAGTTTGAACTTCATCTGTGACATTAAATGGTTGTTGCTTTATTTTTTTTATAGGTTATCCTCTTCATGCACCTGAAGCCTACTTTCCCTATTTCAAGAAACATAATGTCACATCAATCATAAGACTAAACAAAAAAATTTATGAGGCAAAACGCTTTACTGATGCTGGGTTTGAGCATTATGACCTGTTCTTCATAGATGGAAGCACACCAAGCGACAGTATTGTTCAGAGGTTCCTGAACATCTGTGAAAATGCTGACGGTGCTATTGCTGTACATTGTAAAGGTATGTGCACTTATTAATTTCTCAGACTGAAGTTCAAAATAAGTATGAATCCATGGAGCTTATTCCAGAAATAAAGCATTGAAAAAATAACACTTTCTGGTTGTGAAAGTAGTATTACTTTATGATACTTGACTAAATATAGGACAAATATTTGTTATTTTCCTGTGCATATTAAGTTCGTTCATCCTACACTACTACTTACAGTAACTGGCAATCTGTTGTTCATTGTTCTGGTTTTTCTTAATATCATTCGAAGGCGTGAGTTCTAGTTGATGGAGATTTCTCTTTTGCAGTATGCTTTCACAGCATTATGGTAATTGGCTAGGAAATGCAAAAGACTGAAAGGTTTTCTCTGTGCTTTTGGACTGTTCTACATTTTTCTGTGGAGCATGACTTCCACATTTCAAATTAATGTGAGTTATTGTGATGCCAGCATTTCAAACCAGCTTATTTCAGCAAATTAGCCAGAAAATACACAAAACATGCTTAGTCAAGAGCTATTAACAAAGGCTTTGAAGGGCATGGCTTGATTTATGTTGAGAGTTGTGTGAGGACATTGTGGAGACAAATGTCTTGCGGATCTGAAACAAGAATAGTGCTATTCATTCATAATTTTTCTATGAACAGTAAACATGCATATCAAAGATAAATAAGTTTATTTGCTAACAAGTTGTTACTGTGGCTAAACCCCAGAAATTCTGGCATTAATAAGCTGGACATCTGCTAACTGACTAAATGACAGTATAAATGACTGATTAGCAGGAGTAGATTGCTATTCTCCAGGCTTAGTTGCTAAAGGAATACAATATACTTTTCTAGTGATTCAGATATGCACTTGCTAAACTGAAGTAATTTTGGTCATTTGTCTGACCATTAAATAAGCAAACCAATAATGTCATTCTTCTTAGAGTTTTTTACACCCTTTTAACTAAGTCTATACAAACTTAAATCGTTAACTCAGTTAATGTAGTTAACTCAGAGTTAATGTATTATCTGCAGTTTTCTTGTACTCTTAATGCAGAAATATTCCAAGCACAGCTTCCACACTAGGAGTTGCTTGTCCGAGAAGTTATAGAATAATTTAATGCAAAGGGTTGCTTTGGAAAGTTTGCACATTAGCAGGAACTTAGAGAAAAGAACTGAAGGCTTAGCAATATATGCAATCGATAAATGTTACCTGCAATTTTCAAAGACGATTTCCTTATTCAGATGTGTGTTTAGCATAGCACAGCTCTTGGTTATCTATTTGCACGTTGCGTTGCTTTTGCATTAAAAAAAAATAAAAATATCCAAGCTCAGTCTCCTCTTAAAATGAGGATTAGTTTGTGATTTGGGAGGCAATGGGTTAAAGCTATTGATACATAAAATTACATGCTGGTCAACGTTCATTGCTGCTTATACAGTGAATAGATTTATAGGTTGGTTTCACAACAAAACCAATTCAAAAAGAAAAAGCCACTGTCTGGGAAGACACATGCTGCTATCTGTTGTGATGTGCGCATGTATTTGCATGTATTTGAACCTTGATTTGTAAAGTATGTGTGGCCTCTCAGAGGTACTTCAATTTTGGGTTTTGCTGGTTTCATAAATGTGAAGTTTGTATCCAGCTTGGTCACGGCTTTTTTTAAAATACTAGCCTTTTTTTTTTTATTTTAAAAAAGTTTGAAGTAGACTGGTACAGGTGCCAAGAGTGATCGCTGTTGCACATGTTCTTAAACACTGTTAACTTTTTATATTTGTTCTTACATCTGCAGCATTGAAATCTAATTATATGATAAACAGGATTCTGAATCAGAAATTCTTTCTTCAAATATTAAGGTGGTGAATAAGATTGCAAAGAAGTCGCCTCATATCCCGTACTTTAATTTGGTAATTATGAAATGCTCATGACTTCCTGTGTGGTTGTTGATACTTTTGTTTCTGTAGCTGGCCTGGGGAGAACAGGAACACTAATTGCCTGTTACATAATGAAACACTACAAGTTCGCTCATGCTGAAGCCATTGCTTGGATAAGAATATGTCGACCAGGCTCTATTATAGGACCCCAGCAACACTTCTTGGAAGAGTATGTATACCTTCTTTGCTACTAAGAATCAACTGCTTCTCTACATCCCTAGCCACCTTGCGCTATTTATCGGATCTACTTTCTGTCCACTGATGTCGTATATTACTGCCTGTTGCAATATATTTAAGGTTAGTTAATTTGGGATTGAAATAAAATGTACTCGGTAGCAATCGTCTTCCCTGAAGTGCTGTGCATTTTGTCACCTTAAGGGGCAGCGGGTCTCAAGACTCTGCACGTTTGTGTTCTGGGGGATTTAGGAGTTGGACGCGTGTTGGAAGTGTAAAGTCCAGATGTGGACAAAGGATTAAATCAGTAAGGATTTATTACAATATTAACATAGAAAGGATATATTTTATATATAACCCATGATGACACTTAAAATGAATCTTACAATGGTATAACTGATACGGGTTTTTTTCTTTCTTGTAACTAAAGATTAAATAATACTAATTAATGATGGACAGTTTATGATCTCTGTCAGATTTCTAGCATAATATATAAAACATTTCTGATTTGGAGCTAATAGTCATTAGCAAAACATATGTATGGTTGTAATACAGCTCCTTCTCAAAATTGACAGTATACTTTGGGTTGAGAACATTTAATGTACAGGTAATTTGAACAGGTAATTCAAGGTTTGATCCTCACTGGAAATGAATGACAAAATTGCACTGGCTTCAGGGATGTAGACATTAGGTTTAATTTCATAGTGGTATCTACATTGTATGTTTACTATTATAGTGGTTATGCTATGCCAATATTTTTTAGTTGATACCATGATGATATTTAGTTGGAGGCATTTTCACTGTTATAAGAAAAAGCTTTTTTGAGAAAATCCTCAATAAATTTGTCTTTTTTTGGAAAAAAGAGAATGCAACAGCTCTGCTAGATGCTGTGTAAAGAGAGTAAAGCATGCACTGGCCTTGCATCTTAAAATCCGTAGGATATCAGAGAGAAAGAAGGAGTATTACTGTAATTCATAAGAGAAAGTGAGCATGATTTCTAGTTATTTTCCAGTACAACTGAATGGACACTTCTTTATTTGAGAGGTACCCACCATTATTCAAAATACTGTGAGTCAGAAACTGTCAGGAACCACAAATACTCATTTAAGGAAGCTTCTCCACACAGTGCTGATGCTTGGATGATAAAATCTTAAAAATAACTTCCACAATAGAGCAAAATTAAGACAGGAAGGTACTAGCTAGTCTGATTAGTAAGTGCCGTTTGCTTGAAAGACAGGAGAAGGAGGGCTCATGTTTTTTCTGCAGTGGCATATAAATACTTGTTTTGATTTTTATAGATAGGCAAAGATCCTTCAGATTTTTTTCATTCATAGCTCATCATTCAGAGCTAAGAGCTGAAGTATTGTTCAATAAGAATTTTGTCCTAATGGCAATAGATACCTGTTTTGACAATCAGACAAAATTCAGGCAGTGTCACCAGTAGTGTCAAAATGGGACTGAGAAAGAAGTCGCTAACATCAGTTGCATCACTCTAATACAAAATATGTTGCCCTCAGGGCTGCAAAGTTGTTTCTGACAAAAAGGTAAAATCTTGCAGCTTTAATCTCCCAACCTTCATAGATGTCAAAGCTTCATCTCTTAGGTTCTTCGAGGTTTAGTAAGGGACGTTTGAATAGTTGGTGGGGTTTTTTTTTGAGAGACCCTCCCACCCAAGTATCAAACCGATTTGTTACTGTGAATGCAATTGATCTTGAACAAAGCAATCAAGATGTTTTCTAGGCTACTTCTATTAGGTGGAGTAAGTGGTGCTCCCTCTCCCCCCACTCTCTCCTTCTCTTCATGTTTTCTTGTGATGTAGTGAAATTTTTCTGGAAGTGTTTACCTTTCCCATTTATCGTTGAGCTAGTTTAGGCAGTTGGCTCAGACTACTTGGCTCTTAAGCTTTGCCGTAATATTTTGCTTGCAAACAAAGAAAATTTTCCAGTGAAAGTATATTCTGATTTAATTCCTCATTCTTTTTTTTCTCTGTTCAGTATAGGAATTTAATTATGTTACAGTAATATGTAACAGGATCTCAGTTCTTGGATGGAACTAGCATGACAGGTTCCCAACGAGCAAACTCCCTTATTGAGGAATAATGCAGTCTCATCAACAAAAGCCTCCTTAGCCCATGTGCATTGTAGCAATTAAATTATTATTTTTTTTGCCACCTGTTTGAAGGATATAATCTTTCATTTTCTGGAAACTTATACTAGAGTCCTGTTCAACTTTACATGACAATGACCACTTCCACTGTGCAGGTCAGCTGTATTTTTACTGCACAATATCTGTATACATAAAATTCATGCTAATGAGAAGTTGGAAAGTGCTATATCATCATTTATTCTACACATTACATATATGAAAGCATTATTTTATATGAAATTTTAAGTTGTGTTTTACAAGTCTTTAACATACCATTGCAAATTCCTGTTTAGTTCATCTCTTTTCCCAGTAGGATTTTGTAAAATGAAGTTTTAGTACCTGTAATATTTCTGTGATGGGTACAGACTTGTTTGGTGATTTGGGGAGTTTTTTGTTATTGTTTTAAACTACTGAAACTGATTTTCTTAATTATTTTCTTTGGGGGGTGATAGAAATTCAGGATTTTTTTGTTCCAGATAAAGACATACAGAAGATTCAAATGTTGATAATCTGTAGGAGTAGCATGTTTTCATGTTCTTTTTTATGTGTACGCAAATTTGTTCGTATAAACTGATTTGGTTTTGTGTCCTAAAGGAAGCAAGCAATGTTATGGCTCGAGGGAGATCTCATCCGATCAAAGCAGAAACGACGAGTAGCTGACGGAAACATTAACAGAGTTCTTTGTGGCTTGAATGACATTTCAATCAGTGACAGCTTGAATAAAGTACAAGACTTGGATCAATACAGGGAGGTAAGATTCATAGGAAAAATATCAAAAAGCAGAGATGGAGCTGACCTTTTAATAACTAGCTATAGATAATTTATTTTTTTTAGTCTTGTATTGGTACTAGATTGCTTTTTCGCAGCTAATTTTTTTTTTTAATAGGTTATAATTAGAACAAAACTCCACTTTTTAAAAAAAAAGTTTAGGTTATATGTAAAACTGTTTTAGGTCATTTTGCATTCAAAATGTTTGCATTATTTCAGGTCATTCTTTCAGGGTTTTCAGTTGTTTGTTGGAGGATGGAGAAAAAAAAAATCAGTTTTCCTCCTGGAAATCTATTTAATCCAAGTTTCTAGCTAATAATGCATGACTGTATAGATGTCCATCCCTTTATCACAGTGTTATGGATTACTGGTGTGAGATGTACATTTACAGTAAGGACCTTACAATTGTTTATTGGAAGCGTATACATGAAGCGTGAACTAAAGTGAACATAATTTTGCTTCGGGGCTACTAAAAATCTTAAACTATAGTTTCCTACAGTATCTGTGAGGAACAGGTTAGAGGAACTCTAAGCATTTGATTAATTCTGGCTTAGCTCTGTAATAACTAAAGAGCTTTTAAGTTGCTGTCAGAATCCTTTGTTTAATATAAAAGACCAGGGATGTAGTGGGCACCTTCTTCAGATAGTTATCAGTATAAATTAAAATAACCTATAATGTGATCTGTCATAATCTGGAAGAGCACCTTGAATGCATTTCTGTAAAGGTACTGTTTGCCTTTTTGACGTTCAATTTGTGGTTTGGAATATGTAAAGTTAAATATCTAGATTACTAACTGGAGAATATAACACTGTGTAAAGATGATCTCGTATGCCTAATGAAAGCAGCTGGCACATAGCTATATGGATAAAAGTAATGTTTTTGAATCTGAGTGACTACTACAACTTTACTGCTTCCAATACTCAAGGCAACTTACTTGCAGGTAACTTAACTACCTGTAAACTGCGTAGCAGCTTATGTACAGACTCACAATATAAATTCACAGTGCTACTTTTTTCTACTGTAACCCTCTCTGTAATACATATACTTCATTATTTTTTTTTACAGATGTCATATTAAAGCTGTTTAACATTTAGTTTTCAAAACATTTAACTTATCTCTTTATCTCTTTGGATATTTGGTTATATTTCAAGACCTTGTTATACTAGGCCCTCTAGGAGCTCAAAACAGAGTAATGCCCCCAGTCCCAAAAATGCATAAAGTAAAAGAATCAGAGGACAGACCAGCTACATGCAGTAACTGTTGGGCAGGTAAAGACAGTGAAGTGAAATTTATCAGCATTGAGGCTGAATTAATAGGTAACAATGGCCTAGCATATAATCTTCAAGGAAATCTAGCTGAAATATTTATATTTTTCTATAATTAATGGAGCACATGGACTGTCACATCATTTGATTAACTTCTGTTGTATTACTACTTCTGTCAATCTTTCAGTTAATGGCAGAAAATATTGTTCTGTTTTATGCAGAGTAGTGAGGTCACTTAGAGTAGGAACTGTAGTAATACAAACAAATACTTGATCTGATGTCAAATGAAATATAATCGGTATAAGTTTTTTCATTTGACAATTTAAAAAACAATCACAGTTCTCTTGCTTTGGGTAACTTTCATATATCTCTGCTACCTAAGATACTGTCTCTACTTAATATTTGGGTCTTAAAAAACTATTTTGAGATCAGTCAGAAATTATAAATAGGCATTTAAACAGTGTTGGCATACACTTTTCATATTTCTTAAGAGTTTATAAAATTTTGTAAAGCTAGAAGAAGGAAGATAAAACTCTGAAATCTGTTCATCCTATATTCTTTACTAAGTTCTCGTAGGGAATTTTTTTCAAAACTGTATTTTTCCAGAGGTCATGAAAACTTTTTATTTAAAAAAAACCCAACGCAGTAATTTAGTAAAGTTGATTTTTAGCTCCTCTTGCAGGACACACAACTGTATCTCAGTTTCTTCGTCATCTCCTGCATATCAGAGAATTGTACATTACTGCTTCCCTTCCGCATTGATGATAACTTTAAAAATAGTTACGGAGGAAGGAGTTGGAGTTTAAGTTCTATAAAAACAGACTTTTTTGAAGTAAATAAATACCAGCATTAGACTCAAGCATCTGACTTTGAGGTCAGATTCTGCAAAAAACCTCTGTGAATGTGCTTTTGTACGGTGACACATCTAATTTACTGGAACTATGCAAAGACAGAGTAGTGCCCCATGTATGTATAAGACTGTAGATTTGCCTTTTAAATTATAATCCTTATGAATAAGATGTTCAATACTTTGAAAACTACACTACTCCTAAGGATTTGGTATATTTCCTTCCTTGCATACTTTGTTTTCTAGAATGATTCTGAAGATAAATCAGGTGTGGAAACTCAGAATGGCATGACGCAGGGAGATAAGCTTAATGCCTTAAAAAGTCGGAGACGGCTATGTTCTGCTACAACTGGAGCTCTGAGGTAAGTAATTCATTCTGAGGTAATTTTCAATTTTAAATTTAGTCTATGCTATCAGACCTTTATGGCAAGTACATGACCTTGTTTAAGGCAGCAGTACTAGTTGTACCACCTTCTGTGTGGAAGTTTCTCTAGGTATATATCTATTAGTTGTAGATTTGGTTTCTTAATTTCTTTCTTTTTTTTCATCTCTGTTCAGGATGCCTACTGATTATGTAGCAGTAAAAGACAAAGTAAAAAAATATTTCAAAACCTTCAGATTTATATCTATCTAGCACTTTTAAACTTATGTCTCAAAGAAAATATTCTTCAATTAACTTCATTATCTTTCTATAATTACTTTTCTGTACTCCTTATATAAATCTTGAATTTTTCAGAACCAGTAAAAACATGAAGTTTGAAAACCTGAAGTATCCCCCTGTTATTTAACTGTAAATTAAAAGAATGATTGTCAATAATTCTTAACTCTTGTTAGTCTTGTACTTTAAAGCCAGTATGAGACATGGAAGTACACTTTGGGGGAGGGAAAGGCTTTTTATCCTTTGATAAAGATTGCTGGTTTGGTTTCTTTAGGCTGCAAGATGTGAAACTGCACACCAGGTCAATATCACAACCTTTCAGGTATTAACTTTAAAATTACAGTTCTAAATGTACACCACTCAGGTCCTGCATTTTCACTGTTGGGAATTACACTTAGCACATCAACTGATTAGCAATTTCAGACTTCTGAGAAACTTTTCTAAACACCTGCAAACAGGGAGGAAAAATAAATCTAATGGACAGAGGGGTACAGCTCTGCTTCAGGGATACCTTGAATTCTTCTTAATAAATAATTAGCACACACAAGTAACTTCCTCAGTCACATTTTCTAATATCTATGCTATTATGCAATGAAGGATGACTAGTTAACTCTTATGCAATGAAGGATGACTAGTTAACGCATAACCACTTTATTTCTGTAAAATTAAATACTTGTCTCAAAAGCCTAAATTGACTACATATTACCTGCACATAACAATTTTTGTCCTGTATGTTTTAGTAGATGAACTAGAGGTACTGCTTAGTGGATACAATCAGTACTTTCTTTTTTTTTTAGAAGATATACCAGATAAATACTGAGTTTTACTACCTTTTGATATTTTAATACAGGGTACTCACCGTATGCTTTACTACATGCTTTGCTCCGAATTTTCTGTGGAGCCAATAAAGTCAACAGTTTCCTCTCATTTTCTAAATGTTTCTTTCATTTATGACGTGTACTCATCTCAAATCAGTACTGACAGTGCCCTCTCGAGAGAAAATAAAAACATAGAGTGAAAATTGACTTAATTTTTAGAGTTACAGGGATGGCAGAATTGAGTCTTTTGGTTTTGTAACCATTGCATCCTTTACCCCATTGCATCTCAAATACAACATGTAAGACAAAACGCCTGTCATTATAAAGCATTAATATTGAAAAGAATGGATCATCTTCAGTTTTGTGACAACCTGGATTTTTGAGATGGATTACTCCAGATGTCTAACCCCCAAGATGTCTGTTTACCCTTGCCTGCTGTGGAATTAAAGCAATTTCTGCTCAATGTCATTCCTTCTGTGCTTGTAGCTTGTACCCAAGGTCTTTCATCCTTTAAAAGCTGATCATGATAATATCCCCTGGTCTAGGGACGGAGAGAATCTCATACTACAGCAAGGCTATTCATTCATTAGTTTTTAATGAAATAATATGGACAACTATAATGCTAACACTTTTGAATAGTATAGTGTACCACACTTACAGCTCATTATCAAAATATGAAGAATTTGGTCATGAAGAGTCCCACCCTAGAAAGGAGCTGTATTTGTAAAAATGTTCTTGCTGTCATCTGGAAATGATGATGGTGTTCTCATGAAAGCTACAGTGTTGGTTTTTTCTCCTCATACTTGATTTATAAGCAGAAGTATTTTTTTTCTCCGATTTACAATATTTAAAATTTATAATCAAATTCACAATAAATTTGATAAAAAATGGACACTGAGCCTTAAAAAATTATCAAGGTGAAAAGTAGCTTATAACGGTCTAATCTGGGACAGCAGGGGAAGAAGGTGGGAGTGGGATATTTGCAAAGTTTTTTGAACAGATATTTGAAAACAGGCAAACTGTTAAGATTTTGCTGTTGAGTTCTCAGTACTCAGACTTGAGAATTCCCACTTTTTAAAATATATCTGTGTATCGAAAGACTGTGTTTCTGAGATGTATGTTTCAGTTACCAAAACCTTGCTTCTCACTAAAACTCTGCACTCCTTTTAGACTGAATACTTCTGGTAGCACAGAAGGATCCATGTCTCCTCTGAAGACCTCCAAAGTGATGGCAGTTAATTCACCATCTGCAGAAAGAATAAGCAGAATTCCGACATCCTCAGGCTCTAACCTTAAAAGGTGGTTTTTTTCTTCTTCTCATTTTGGTACAAATACTTGTAGTATACTACAGTGGTTTTCAGCACATATGCAGTCTATGAAGTGCTTGCTGTTCTTGGATGTAAGAAGGCTTCTATTTACTTAAAAAGCGATTTGCTCTTCCACTAGCCAAACTTTAGCTGCCTGCAGATTTAAAATACAAACAAAACCCAAAACCTATACTACTGGTATGAGAGTTTTGGTGGGATTATATCAAGTCAGAAACAGTATTACATTGCTCAAGTTGGGGTTTTTTACTCATCTGAGTTTATAGAAGTTCTGCAGCTATTCCCACAAGTCTATATGCTGTTAATCTCAGAAGAATACTGAATGCTAATACGATTTTTATGAACCCTCGATTTGTTGCTATTTAATTCCATTATTACTATTGTACTAAGTAATAATGGATGTTAAATGAAATTTCTGATTTATGCATTTTTAATAACTTCTGGGCACAAATATTTACTTGAAGAAAATAACTAACTTAGAGAGATATTTCAGGACACCCTATTTTTATTCTCAAATTTTACCATATTACTTCTTGGTTACTTGAAGACTTGGATTGTGTTACTGATTTCAAGAAACAGAAGAGGAGTTCTTACAGTGTTACATGTACAGAAAGTACTTCAATGTAGATCAGCCACTGCCTAAAGCTTTTAACACAATCTGCTGCATGTGGTACGGTTTGAAATGGGTGAAAGCTGACCATGGTAGTGCTTGAATAAATAAAGTTGGGGAACTCCTGACAAAGAATTCTGGTTTTCATTATTTGAGAGCTAGAAGATGAACCTTTGTGCAAACGCAAGTTATTTCAGAATGGTCTACGTTATTCATCTAATGTCTTCTGAATGATCTGTTATTTTTTGGTATATATATCTGTACATGCCTTGTGTGTAATTTTTTTCCCCACGTGTTTTCCGTTCAGCGTTTCCATAAACTCCAGACTAGCCAGTTCTCTAGGGAACCTGTATGCTGCTTCAGATGATGATGAGAGCAAAATGACATCATCGTCCTCTAGGACAGGTTTTTCTGTAAGCCAAATCTCCTGCCACTTGAATGGCAGCTTGCAGCTGCCTCACAGAAATAACCATGAACTGAACAACAACTTATACAACAGAAACAGTGGTAGTGGCAACAACCTGAGCAGCCAAACCAGTTTTCACAGCGACGTGACAGATGAGTACGCATCAACCTACCTTTATGGGCCTTACAACTCCTCCAGCACGATACCAGAGTCAATCAATTCCTGTAAGTTCATAGTCACAACAGCACTTTCAGGCATCTGACCGATGCTTATCTTCCTTGCTTCTGCAACCAAAGCTGTCGCCAAAAAAATCTTAACCCAGCATGATTCTCTGACTTCCTTTAATGTTTCTGAACAGCACCTTTGTCTGTTACCTTTTTAAGTTATTATTATTTCAGCTGCTTTTTCCCCCCATCTCTTTCAAGCATCTAGATCATGGAGGGGTCATGAAAATAAATTAACACCTTTTCTGGTATCTTTTTTTATGGGCCTTCTTACCCTTAAGATTTTTTTTATTTCAAATTATCCATAGCATAGTTTATAAGTTTATTATGTATCTTAATCTTCATGCCATAACAGATTTAAAGAAGCCTTTGTATGTATTATACTAAATGGAAGGTATAACATTCCTAAAGATAGGGCTCATTTGAAAGATGAGCCCACTTGACTTGAAACTTAGTCTTTTTCTAACACCAAATGTGAAAAGTACTTTAGAGCAAAATATTTCTGATGATCTCACCATTTTAGCTTTCATTCCTCAACAATTTACTTTGTGCCCTTTTCCTCTATGAAAGAGTCTATATAAAGAGGATGCCTGGATAAATTAATGCAACTTGAAAGTGATTTTATACAAAATGCAGAGAAGAGAGACTAGAGGAACTTCTGTTATGAAATCAGAAATAACTGGTTTTGAGTGTGGCGAGTCCCCTGTCTTAAAACAGCTAATACGCACATTGCATGTAACTAGGATTTCAGCCAAAAAGATCATTCATGGGTTGTCTGCTCTTTTTCCTGAACAAGTGGGGCATCTACCCTCTTGTTACAGCTAGTATGTGGCACCACTTAGAGTTCAGAAGCCACATGTTTACAGCTTGGGAGTATGAATTGCACTTTCTGAGGACAGATGACAGTAGGAAATAAATTCTCATGGTTCCATTGTGGAATTAAATTGCATATGCGAATGAAACCTAACTAGTAGACAAAGGACATTGAAAATGGAGTTAGTTGAAGGAGCGTGATTCTGTATTGTCATAAATTCAGTGGAGACTTCCACTGCAAAAGGAGTAGAGTAACTGCTGGTATGTACTTGACCTAAAGCAGCTCTTTAAAAAATACTTGATGCTTTCAGACTCTGTTTGAAAGTACGGTTAGCCTCTTATCCACTGCAGCTTATCTGGAAATAAATCTTACTATTCCGTGATCTTAGGATCACTGAGTATTCTCCATTGAGTTTAAATTTGAGTTTAAACTTTACTTTAAACATCAGCAGTAACCTATTTGCAAGAGAATTCATGAATATTGCCTCATCCTTTCAGTTTTTGGAAGTTGTTTTACCTCTTTAATTTGGCTGTGTTTTCACCTGCTACGTGGGATTGAGGTAAACTATATAATAATAGAGATTTTTCTGAAGTTGGATATCGAAACCATCCCAGCTTTCTTATGATGGAAACAGTTCTAGAACCAGAGAACTGGTTTAGTTTAAGTAACTAATTTGGTTTAATTCCTCCAGGCATAGAGATGAGGAGAGAGGTGAAAAGCTGCATAGGAAGCTGAGGATGTTTGATTTGAGACACATCCATACGACTTTCATTTGGTCATGAATTCTGATTATTTTGGAAAGTCAGCCTTTTTAGATGTTCTTGGTCTTTTATCTAACATGTTTACAGAAGTTCAGTCCTCAGCAGGACTGACAGACACTCCAGTTGAGTGTACTGGCAGCAAAGTCAATACACCAACAATGGAAGAGAGCAATTGCTCATCTGAGTAAGTGGTAAAGTGTCTGATTTTGTTTTTATTTCTTACCTTCAATATTGTCTCATATTTAATGTATTTGAACAATAATTTCTTAGGTCCCATCCTTTTCTGTTGTACCCTCTGTAAATGGCATGCTGTCAGCAGCAATTCTTAAGAGTTTTTATCCATATTTTAGTTACAGCTGCATATTATACATAAATATATAAACCAACATGAAGAGCCCTAAGGGGAGTAACACCTTTATAACTGTTACGTCACTCAGTCATGAAAATAAGCTGACATTGTTCACAATAGGCCAAAAGTTACAAGGTACCAAATGATAGTATAAACCATTACAGAAACAATCGGCACATTTCCTCAAACAGCTTAAAAGGTTGAATGAAAATATAACATCTTAAAAACTAAGAACTGCGTTCTTCGAAGCTTGTGTTAGCTTCTTTAACTGTAATGCATTGGGCATTCATGGGGTGGAAAAAAAAGAAAACAAGTTCTTGCCATCCAAGATACTGACGTGTATTTTAGTCCAATGTCCTGCATTCCCTCACTTTTTTATGTGGAACTCTACATGTGGCTCTGTAAAAGCATCATCCTTTTTTTTTTTTTTTTTCCTCTCCTCTCCTCTTCTTAATGGGACCAATTAACCAAACAAGGAAGATTGTTCTGTCTTAGCACTTCAACCACTAACATCCAGCTATTTTGCTTTTGGTGATGTTCATCAATGGTCTTAAGCTCATGAGCAAAATACGGAGTAGCATCAAGCCTTAATACTAGTTCTGGCAGAATTCTGTTTAATTGTTTCCACTTTGCTGCTTTAGATACTGAAATTACTTGGAAGTCTTGTCAGCCAAATTTTAGTCTTACTGCAATAAGCATTAGTATTACATTGCAGTTTTTTCTAATTGGAGCATATCAGATAACGACAGAAGTCTATTACATATACTGGTCATTATGTTTATTCATTTAACTTATCAAAGAACCTGAATGATACAAATTATATTCCTCCTCTTTTTATTAGCAGAATCTCACCCAAGTTAGATACCAAGCTAACCACCTGTAATTGTATAGGTACTCTATTTTAGAAAATCATCTTATCACTCTTATTTCTAAGTTTATTCACTATCTATGTGAGTGGTGCAGGAGCATTTTAAGATTGTTAGGACAGTAAATTTTCAGTTCTGATTAATGTTCTTTAATTTCATTACTGAGGGAATTGGGAACTTAATTTTTATGCAATGCAGGTACATCTTTTTTTCTTCTAGTATGGAAGTTATTCAATACTCTTTTTTTTCTTCCATTTTGTCATGAAACATAAAAAAAAAAAAAATTACTAATACTATTGTTCCACATTCAGTTTAAAACAAACCAAAAATAACAATGACTGTGACTTCCTGTTGTTTTCAGCCATATATTTTTTCCCTAATGTTTTTTGTCCTTCATCAGTGTAAGCTTATCATCCACTTCCTTCTTATCATGTTTATGCTGTTGTATGCTGCTGAATTAGAAGAAAAGCTTGATTTTCATAGAATAGACAACTTGCCATTCTAGGCAAATAGAATAAATATTTGCAAATTTTACAAATTTGATGTTTTGATTAAACAGAATATCTTGCAATTATAATTTTCAGAAATATTCTTATCAAGTATAATCACATTTAAAGTACCACAATAAGATTTTTACTTTGTTCTTACAGGAGTTATAAATCCAAATATCACTCTTTAAAATGTATTTTTACTGAAGAATATGTAACTGGGTAGTCTTAAGATGAGTCACCTTTTGCTTCTATAGCTGTCATGGAAACTGGCAAGATGGAAAAATTTCAAAAAATTCAGAAGCGTAGCAGTATTTTAAAATTCATATACATGATCTTTATACTTGGAGAATAGTTTTTCTTAATAAGAACTTACCATTAATGAATATAGGACAGCATTTGCAAAAAGAGAGACAAACACTAGTGCATCTTGCTGACCTGTAAATTTAGTGGACTCAAAGGATCACTCCAAGTGCATATGCATTTTCTATATCCTGATTTATTTTAGTGGATCTTGTGTATTCACGGTCATTCTTGCCTGCTGCAACACTCCTGTTGCAACAGTGTTTTGGGAGAGTCGATGCACAATTCAAAAAAATTGAATTACTTTTTGCAATTATCTGGAAGAAGTGCACGTTCAAGTCCTAACAGATGGCCCTAAATGCTATAGGGTTCTTTCCTCTTAAAAGTTAACTAGCATCTGACTTGGTGCTGAAGTTGAATGCATATGAATACGAGTTTAGTGACTAGATGGATCTGTGGCATATTTTCTCTTCCAGGAGGCTTTCCGTGACTCCTGTCGAAGAAGAAAAATGATAGTAATCTAAGCAGTTGCTTCAGTGTGAACTTCATTAGGTATCATTAACTGTAGTGAAGCTATCCAATTCTTAGTTTAGTTTAAATGTCTGATACTTCGGTATAAAATGCCACACTTGATGCTGCATGGGACCACTGTAGGAGTACACATTGAGAATTCTACTCAGTTAACTGATTTTATACTCGCATCATTGCAATTCAGCAGTTTTGGTTTTTTCCTTCTATTTTTACCTCTATTTTAAATAAGATATTTTTTAAATACCAGCATATGACTTGTAAACGTAGATTGGGGCTTTTTGTTTTTAATAAAGCTTTCAGAATAGCTTTCAGAATAGCTTTCAGAATCACAGGCCATACTTTGAGTCACTGCAAATAGGAGTCAGGAATGTAAATTTTAAAACAGAAAACTCCTCAAAAGATTATTTTTTTTTTTTTAAATCACAACTACAGGCTTTGAAATACTACAGTCAATCTCTCTGGATAATGTGAAGAGATTTAAGAGCACAAATTACTTAAATGCAAAAAAACCCCAACCCTCCCCAGCTATAATTTCATTTTTCAAACTCAGAAATTAGTATGCATAGTTTACAACAGCTCAGTTGTTACAGCTATCACCATGTTTTTAGTAATAGGAGCTTTATGGGAAGTCATATTAATTAATCTTGATCTGGAAAAATTGCTGCCTAGATTTAATTCTTCCCTGTATTCAGAAAAGGCTTTGAAACATTAGGAAGAAATCACTGCTATCTGAAGTAGAGCTACGGTGAGGGTGGAAACACACTGAAAAACGTATTTTTCAATTTGAAAATAAATAAAATAAACTCTGCCAACCCATCTGTAATGAAAATTAACAAAACATGTTACCCTGTTTTGATGCAATCTGCACTATGTGGATATTTGTTCTTTTTTTATATGTTGCCATTAATTTTTTTCCATATTTTTGTAACTCAGATTCCGAAAAATTTTAAGTATTCTAGTTTAAACTTCAGAATCTTTAATTTATGGTTTATTTAAATTATGATGTACAATTCCTGGTTACGACTGTCTGCAAAGTTTACTTACAGCTGCTGTTTGCAGTTCTTTGTCAACTAACACTAGCTGTTCCCAAGATCAACAAAAGTGTACAGTACTTTCTGGTCATGTTTCATCTGTCCAAACTTAAAGTAATCTCTTTTATAAGTAAATTCTTACAACATATAAGAATATGTAATTAAATTTCATGCGGTTTTTTTATGTTTGTTAATCAACTTTACTTGGAATTCAGTTTTGCTGGATCCATTTCAAATTCTGCTCTAGTTAAGCGTAATCATCTAATTGTTAAACTACACTTCTGACAATGAGAAAGCTTTGAGGATCATTAAGAGAGCAGAAGTTTCAAGTGCTTATTAATGAAGGGCTGTTCCTTCTGCCTCACTCTTACATATGTAATAAATAGCTTGACAAATGCTCTCACCAAAGGTAATAATCCAGAATGACTATTAGAGAATGGAGTAAGGAAAAATAAGCTTCTGTGATTGTTTATTCCATGGTGATTCTGAGCCTGTAATGAAAAAATACTTGTTACATCTGTTTAGTTTTATGGTATTTTCTATTAAATTATACCCTTCATGTTGAATCCATTCCGTACTAAAACCAGACCCTTTTTAGTCAGTGGTATTCAAATCTTCATACGCTGACAGCACTTCTTTTTTAACCTAGGAAAGAATATCCAGATGGTCTCAGATCTTCAAGATGTGAAAATGCATTTTGGAAATAAACCCTGAGACTTAAGATATAGGGAAAAAGTGGGTTTGTGATATGTTAGAGCTTTAAAGATTTAGCTATCTATTATGCACTTCTACTAATAGGTTTCACTGTGGATGCCAAAGAGCATTTCTGTAGTGACTAGTTAGGAATAGTAGGAAAATGGAAGAGAAGATTCCAAGGTTCTGAGCTTTCTTGGGATTCCTGTTGCTTTCCAGTAGTTCTCTCTAACTGTGATGATCTGATGCAGTTTTAAAACATGGTTCGGCTTTTTTATTTCCTAGTTGTTTATGACCATGCTAGTACAGTGAAGAGAGCTCTCAGATAAGACTTTTTATTCATGAGAATGACTTCCTGAACACATCTGTATAGGGGGTAAAAAAACGATTGGATGCTGTCTAAACTGATTAATTACTTTTTATTATAAAACCCTAAACTTCCATAGAACTAGAAATGTAAATAAATAAACCCGGTTATGCTTTTCTCTTAATCATACTGACTGCTTGCTAATCCAGATGAACCATTGCAGTGCTTCATTTTCATCTGGTTTTAGTAATCATACATAAATTTATTCATGTGCATAATTGTACTGCTGTAGCTTTTTTCATTGTAATTAGCTACACCATATATGTCTCCTATGTTATTACCTGAATCGGCATCTAAAGTATGCTGTATTTTTTACAGTAGCACTTTGATTCTCATTCAGGATAAATGGAAACAATTCAATTATAGAAACTGCAATACCATGTTCTTCCAACACATTTTTAAGGTTTTAAGGTGGTGGTTTAAAGGACTTGTAGCACTTTCTTCAATAATCTCTGGAATTTGGTTTGGAAAAGTAAGTGTAGATACAGGAAAGCTGATGGACTTTACTGTATCCAGTTTTTGAGTTTCTTCTATTTTATTCATCTTTACCTGCCCCCACCAACTCTCTGTTTATTTTTCTTCTTCCTGTCCTTCCTCTACTCCTTAAGTGGAAAATGCATATTATATACAAGCTTAACCTCCCCAGTGATTAATCAGTTTTTCTCCTCTGCACAGTCCCTTCAGTCTGAGTATGTTCAGTACTAAAGCCTTGATGCTTTGGTGAAACCTGTTGAGCTCTTAAAATCGAAGTCCTTCATGAAGGAGAAGAACTTAAGGAAGGAAGCTGCTCACTCAGAGGAGGAATCTTCAATACAAGACATTAAAACCTTAACACAAAGAGGTGGCTTCTTAACAGGCAGAAATTTCTCGTTAATGACTACTGCAGATGCACTGATGTTGAATTTATGGAAATTATTTTACCCCATGTTATATACAGATTTAAATTTTTAATGTTGAGACAGCTTGAATATATTTCTAATGAGTTTCATTAAGACATTTATTAACTTGTGTACAGTTTAAAATATGTATTAAGAGAATATTTTGGTAAGCTATATATATAAAATTATGTAAAAATTAGAATATATTTTAATTTAGTATTGTTCACTTCTTTGCTACAAAAAATGTATTTTAAAGAATTTTTACGTGTTTATCAAAGACAATTTTTTTTTTTTACGAACAACACGCTTTTCTTGTTTTAGGAGTCCATCATTATTGCTAAAAGCCTAATGTTAATTACTTTTTCACTAATTGGTCTTCTGGTAATTTAATGGAAATCTTAACCAGTGAGAGACTAGTTACCACACTGTCAACTGAAAGGTCTTGATACATAGTCTGCTTTCCACTTTCAGCTGCTAACGTTTCGTAAGGAAACAGTAGGAAAGAAAAATAAAGAGGAAAATATTTGTTGAGATGTAATGTAACTTACATCTTCCAGTACAAAGAGAAAGTAATTTATCTGATGATTCAATTGTACAATTAACGCTCTCTCTCAATTTGTCTTAGAGGAATATTTTAACTTTTTTCTTTTCAATGTAGAATGTTAAATTTTGCTATGCAATATATACTGCAAAAATGAAGGCAGACCAAACTTAAGTTGGTAAGAATGTGTATGTACAATGAACTTGTCAGTGCTACGTGCTTTTAACCTACATTTGGCACTATGTGTACAGTTTCATTAGCAAAGCATACTAAAGTACATGTTGGCAGTATATTAAATTTTCACTTATCAGTTGGATGCCTCATGAACTTTTCAATTTGAAAACTATTATTAAACATACAGCTAATGTAACCTCCTGTATCACAGAATGTTTTTGTCAGTAGTAAAGACGCTCTTTAACATATAGTTTAATCAGGTGTGGTTAGGAAGGAGGCTTAGAATGAAGCAGTAATACAGTGAAGTACTAGAGATCGTATGTCAAATTTTCAGAACTCCACACACACACCAAAAAAAAGTAAGCAGCTGTGAGGACTTCATTGGCCGCTAATTTAGAAGACTAAACCGAATTTTTTTGCTGGTATCTACAGAAACTTAAAAATAAAACTCGGTTCAATTGTCAGTCTTCGTTCCTGAAGACCTGTGATTTGCTTTACAACTGATAAGTTAAGATAAAGTGCCACATTATTTTTTAAGAAGATCACAAATTTATATGGGAAGTTGTACTGAAAGCGTTAATAAGCAATATTGAGAGCAGCTATATAAATCACTGAATAAAATTTACATGCAATACTGTACTTTTTTTCACAACTGTGTATATGTAACTGTGTATATGTAACATATACACACACGAAGTAGCATATGTGTGTGCATATGTATACAATATACTGTATATGAATTATAGATTAATGGTAAGGTAATTCTACCTCTTATAAAGAATTTTGTCATGTACGTTGTTATAAATAGTTTTCCTTAATAAAATATTGTTTAATTTTGAAATGTAGATATATATACATACAGCTAATTGATAATAAAATGTCTCTATCAGCCAGCTTGTTTCTTGTCTTTCCTCACTTAGATCTTTTGATGTAAACTAGTATGATTAAATCTCCAATTGAAGAGTAGCTCTTCAAAACCACCTTCTTTCTTCTAAAGCATGTAATGTACTTATTTATAAGATGATGTTGCAAAAAGACGTTAGTATGACGGGTATCTTTTACAACTGATCTCCCTAGCTAACCTTCTTGTGGTTTTTTGCATGTGCAACAGGCTTCTTGATCTCACTTAACAGCAGGGTATTTGTCCATAAGAACCTAAAAGATCATGCTTTAGTTTTTTATCCTTCCTTCAGTTAAAAACTAGTCACAAATGGTTCTAACATTGTTTAACTCAGCTGCTGATCTTCAGCAAATTTGTTGCATTGCAAGATTATTTATCCAGGGTCCTTAATATTCCTGTCAGAGAAGTCTGTACTGCAATAGAGGATGTGGACAGTATGTAACTGTTACACAGCCACTCTAAACGAATGGCAAAGCCAGGAATAGAGTGGATGCTTTAAAAGTTGCTCAAATCCTAGTGACAGTCTAATCTAAAATCACAAAGGCTTCTGCCACTACATTCAGACAATTAAGGGATGTTGATTAGGATGTGCAGAGTAAATACAAAGGAAGAACAGCTAATTAAAAGGTTTCTAGTACATAGGCATCCACCTCTCCCTTAGCCTTTTTCTAGACTTAACTTTGATTTATTATATGAAATACAGTAAATGCTAGCTAATGTACAACTTATTTTTTGTTCTTAAAAATGAATCATAAATATAGCCAGTATTCTGTAACAACCAGCTTCTTAACAACAAATCTGGGGACAGTGAAAGATCAGGGAGGTCTTCAGAACCTTGTAGCTTTCAAGAAATACCCTGAAATTTGTTTCATATCCTCTGTTCGTTTATCCTTGAACTTTAACATTTCTGTTGCTTCATATAGAAAGAAAGAAATCCATCTCCTTGTTTAGGGAGAACAAGCTGTAGCACATGAGATCTTTAAAAAGAGGTTTGATAAACATCTAAGGATGGATTAAATAAATCTAGAAGTCTCTAATGGGCCCATGATTCTGTGGCTAATGCCTTGTGAAACTGTTAATCATCTCTTTAAAGTATGCTTTATGAAGCTTTTTGGTGATGGAGATATTTCTTGTTACAGATTTAGAGAATATTTTTCAATTACAGTACTGCAGAAAGAGGAGGATTTTAGTTTCTATAATAACTGTTCTCTACTGACAGCTAAACAATGAAAGGCCTCAAAAGGTTTGACACTTGATTAGATCTACACTGTAAAGTGCAGCAGGCAAAAAATATGGTAATTAAGGGCCTGATCAAGTAAATCACTCAGGTTTGTCTTTAACCTTAAGCACATGAGCAATCTAATTAATTAAAAGAGAACATAGATAATCATATTTGTAACAAATCCACATTTGGATCAATAGTCCTGTCATTTGCAAACATGAGCCCTTCTGTTAAATAAAAGATGTGCTATGTTGCAACAAAATAATGCATTGACCCACACAAACTAACTTCGTTATCTTAAAGGATTTATATTGTAACTATAATTACATCCTAATGTATTATTTTGGTATTGTCATTTGTTAGCATCTTAACAGTATCTAAAAACACCTTATAAAGGTATCTTTGATCAATATACAGGCCATACCTTACGAGCTGAGATTGCTTATTTCCATAGCCCACATAAAACCAGCCTTTAAAAGGAGCTTTTCTCCTAAACTCACCACAAAAATCAATCGACATTCCTTTTCTGGAAAGCTTTTGAGAGGAAACATTCTTTTACTCAGTTCCTTATTATATAATTTCCAGGGTAAGGGGAGTTAACATTTTGTCCTTGTTTCAGTAAAGCACGAGTTCCTGGGAGAATCCCACTGCTAACCCTTCTCCATTTGGGAAGGGACTGTTCAGCCCTACTCTCCAACCAGCTTTTAGTCTGCCTAAGAACCTGTCATTCACCTCTGCGGAAACTTGTGCTCTGAATTAATGTTGGTGCGAGACTCCTTCAAACGCTACACTGATTCTGTTTTCTCTTGTACCTACTGACACCGGCATTCACCTCCGGCAGGTGGGTGATGCAGGATTGCAGGATTTCTTGCGGGCTGAGACAGGCTGATTTTTATGAAGAAATGCAGAATACGTAAATTGAGGACCAGCTTCCTCAAATAAGAAGCACTTTCTTACCAGGGATCTGTGTATCTATCGTGTTTGAAAGATCTAATTTGGAAAGTATATTGTTATTATAGACCGGTTCTAAAATTAACTTCAAGCTTGCAGAAGGGTAGCACGCTTTCTCTTAACAAAAATAAGATCAGAAAAAATCAGTTTAAGTGAGCATCTAGCAGAGGAGTTTCTACAGTAAATGGATTGTATTTCAGACAGAAGTGACTGATACTGGTTTGAAAGCTTGCTGCAAATGAAAGTTGTGTAAATGAGTTAGAAGCAGGAAACTGGTAAAGCAAAGAGAAGAGTCAGACTGTAGTTGCAGTATTTCTGGAGCATGATAGGGTTTGGTGGATTTTTTTTTTTTCTTCTTCTTGATTTAACAAGTTGAAAATCTGCTGAATAATTCATGACGAGTGGAAGGGCTGAATCTTCCTGGAATGATATACAGTGTACGTACTGTGGCACAGGAGAAACTGCAAAGCTTTGTATCAGTTGCTGCCGTTTCTGCTGCTGATTGCAAGGTGCTGCTGCTTTGGGCATTTTCACAGCTACAGAATCCTCCGCTGCGCTCTGGTCCGCTAACAGATATCTGCTCCCTATGGACCCACCTTCGCTAGCTACGATCTGTGGGATCTCTTCCTACCCAGCCGTCTCGGACATCGCTGTTCTCTGGATCGTCGCTGCCAACGGCGTTTCCTGGACCTTGCAGCGTGTATGACTGAAACCTGCCTTGGAGCCCCCCGGCTGCACATCCTCCCTTGTGCTTGGTGGGAGACTCCTGCAGCAGGATCTTCTGACCCAGACAAGGATGGGATTTACCGGGAGAAGTCAAAACTGAGCCGCATTCAGCGAGATGCCCAACGCCTCTTCCTGGAGTGCTAGCTCGCCTCTGCTGCTGCTCTGGGAGGACTCCTCCGGGACCCGCATCTTCCTGTCGCTGCTCTACGCGGTCTTAGCTATCTCAGGGACTCTATCCAATGTGATGGTCATCTACTTAGTCTTCTCCTTCAAGAAGCTGCAGACAACCAGCAATGCCTTCATTGTGAACGGCTGCGCGGCGGACCTCAGCGTGTGTGCCCTGTGGATGCCCCAGGAGGCTGTGCTGGGGCTGCTGCCCCCCAACTCCTCCTCCCTCCGCTCGGCCGAGTACCGGCTGCTCCGAGGGGGGCTCCTCGGCCTGGGCCTCACCGTCTCCCTGGCCTCTCACCTGCTGGTGGCCTTCAACAGGTACGTGCTCATCACCAAGCTGCCCAGCGTGTACCAGGCCCTCTACCAGCGGAGGCACACGGGCTGCATGATCGGGCTCTCCTGGGCCCTCGCCCTGCTCCTGGTGCCGCTGCTGCCCGGCCTCTGGACGCCGGGCTCTGCCCAGCAGCAGCCGCAGCCGCCGCCCCCGCGGCAGACGGAGGGCGCCTCCCGCTACACCGCCCTGCTGCTGGCCCTGGCCGTGCTGGGCCAGACGGCGCTGCTGCTCCACTGCTACCTCGGCATCGTGCGGCGGGTGCGGGGCAGCGCCAAGCGGGTCAGCGTCCTCAACTTCCACCTCCTCCACCAGCTGCCCTTCCCCGCCGCCCCGCCGCCGCCCCGCCGCGCCCAGCGCCGCCTCAGCAGCGTCTCCGTCCTGCTGCTCTGCTGCGTCTTCCTCCTGGGCACCCAGCCCCTGGTGTGGGTGAGCCTCCTGGGCTTCTTCCTGCGGCCGGCGCCGCCGGCGCTGCAGGCCGCCAGCTGGCTGCTGCTCTGCTCCCTCTCCGCCCTCAACCCCTTGCTCTACACGTGGCGCAGCGAGGAGTTCCGCCGGGCCGCCCGCTCCGTCCTGCCCCGCGGCGAGGGCCCCGCTGCCGCCCCGCGCCCCGCCGCCGCCGCCGGCGGTTCCGCC
>VZSF01006093.1:1860235-2042896 GCA_013398295.1 Chionis minor | reverse complement strand
CTCTCCCGGGGCCGCGGGACGGGCGCTGGGGTGCGGGGTGTCTCCCGCAGCGCGGCCCTCGCCGCGCCCGCAGCCCCGCTCCCCTCCCGCTGCCGGCGGCCGCCCGCCCCCGGGTGCCGGCCAGGACCCCAGCCAAAAGCGGTGGATTTTAGGAATCGGGGACTACTGGTAAATATGGCAACGTACGTAACTGTTGTTATGCTTTAAAGATTTCCATTTGAGACAGGCAGCTAGACAGCTCTTTCTAAGACTTACTGCAAGTTTGTTTTTATAAACTCTTGGTAATTCTTTCAGCGTTTGAAGTAATTCTTTGAAGTGAGCTCCTTGAACACGAGGTTCGCTTGTGAAGAGCTTGCAAGTGTCTCCATTTTACACATCCACCCACACACGCACGCACACACACACACACAAATCCACCAGGAATGGCTTCCTTTCCCCCAGGTTACCTAATCTCAGTGCTCCATGCAAGACCCTCCTTCAGCTTTCCCCTGGCGAACTTCTGGACGATGCTGTCTGTGGAAACCATTAAAAACACATACGCACCTTTGTGGTGATCTGGTTTGGGTATTTTGCTTTGAAAGCTCTTTGTGTAAGGCCTGTTTTGACAAAGGCCTCTGCCTGTGGTAATGCACTCGATAAAATACAATGCAATATGGAGACCTGTGTTGTCCGTCTAACCTGTCACCTGTTCAGTCACCAGTTTATTTGGTTTCTATTAAATACATTATTGCTGAAGTGTGATTTCACAGCCTCGGCTAAATATAAAATGACAGATTCTGTGTGGCATTTGGAAAGGCGACAGCTTCTCGCACTGCGGGCGGTGAGGGAAACAAACTATGGTGGCAAGTGCTGCAGCCTCATTCCTCCCAGGAATGGACCTAAAATCCGTGTGTTTCCTTCTCTGTCGCTCGACCGCCTCCTTCCTCTTCCCCAACGCAGTTGCCATTGTGGTGACGATACTTTGTGCTCTGTTTGCCTTTTGGCACAAAAGACTGGAAGAAGGTAGTTGTTTTCTGAATCCATAGGCATTCACAAGCAGAATCACCTAAATTGTGCTATGTTGAGAAGAAGAATGGACATGTGGGAACATAGGAAAGTTCTTCACGCAAGACCTTGTTGCATTCGGTGACAGATCTTAATACGAGCTTGCAGCTCTCATGAGGATGTTTGAATGGTGGGACAATAACAAGGATGAGACAAGCACAATGGGTATAACATAAAAGGCCCTAAGGTCATATTTTATAATGCTCCACACTTTGCTTGCCTTACCTGACGGGGTTTGAGTTTCAACAGAAATTGCTTTAGGTGGAAGGGAAGAATTTAGTTTTTCCCAAGTCTAAGACCTGTGAGGCATCTGTGGTACAATGACGTATCTAAAATCCCCAAACCAATATTTTATTTTTCTAAATAAACTCATTTGCCATCATCACAGAAGAGATTCATCTTGAGGTCAGGATTTGACAAAAACAAGGAACCAAGGCCTCAAAAGGAAAAAAAGAATTATCTTGACATCCTGAAAACGTTATCAACCTTTTGAAAACAGCTTTAGCTACTTACAAGGACCTGTGGAAAAGTAAGAGAAATTTCCTAGAGTCTTAGACTTACAGAGAGCTTCTTTTTCCGTCTTGGAGACAGCGTACCCACTGAGTGACAGCATCAGAAAGATGGGGAGGGCTAGCAAGGAAACGAACATACAAGATATGCAAGATTTATTTTTATCAACACTGTGCATCTACCTTGGGGAGTGAAGGAGCCACTGTATCCTGGTTGTAATCTCTCATCCTAATCACGGTGACTGGGCTTTTGCTAGCTTTGCGCGGCAAATGGAGAAGGAAAACTGCTCCAACCACACCTATTCCCATTCTGGAGAATATTCTGGATCACTGCTGAAATAAACCTAAACCAAGGGCCACCCAGGGGTAGGACCCCATTCTACTATAAAGTAATCCTTAGGCTGGAACCCACAAAAGGATGCATATCGCCACTTCCCACCATGGCTAAGAGAACTGGTGACACTTGATAAAGCTCAGTACTGGGCCCATAAGCAAAAGAACAAACTTTAAAATAAAAAATTAGACTATGTCGATGCCTGGTTTTGGCTATGGAACATGTTAGTCTGGAATTAAAGCAATAACCTGTTTCAGAATTCAGTGTCCAAACATCAGATAACTGGAACTTCTGGGCTTCTTCCCTTGTAAAATAGCATGCAAGTTAAATCTGAAATGCCTGTATTTTATATGGACTATGTTTTAAATGCAAACATATATAAAAAATGCTATCGTGTACAAAACTCCAGTCAGCTATCCTTATGCTATGCATTAATTCCAGAGAACAGCTGGAAATCCCTTGGAAAGTTTGATGTAATTACATCTGACTGTAAATCTTTGACTGTTTTAATATACTCAGGTGACCTAAATAGCATTACGCAGAAAATAATTTTAATTTAAAGTAATTAAGAAAGAGTAATTGTCTCAACTTCAGATTAGTTTCTCTGGGAAACTGCTGCTCAGAAAAGTCCTGTATGCCTTGTTCTACAGCCATATTCTTTGTATTTCCGCATTGTAAATACTCCATGGTAAATTGCAGTGGAAGCTCGGCTTAGCTCAACTCCTGGCTCTGTGGCACTGCTTCTTGGTTGAGAAAACTGATCGGTTTTTGGCATCTATGCTTTACTTTTACAGCTGATTCAAATGTGTCCACTGCTAGTTTAATGGTGACTTTTCTTCCGTATGAATTTCTGTCATGCTCAGCTAATTTACAGATGCAAGGGATATGTTACCAATTGTCCTTTAAAGTGTCTCGACCAAACAATCTTTCAAGGGGTGTGAGCAAAGATGGTGGGAAATCCTGCCAGCAATTTAAGCAAGGTTCTCCTTTGCTCTGGTGTTGTGCCAAGCAAGTTGTCTGTGCGTGGCCTAAAGCTGCCCTTCCTAGGCTGGCTGGTCAGCTGGCTTCACGTAGACTAGGGGAGGGGGATGATCTCATTAAAGCATTGGATTTATTATATGGTAGTGCAGATCAGCCACGTCATTCGTGTGCAATAGGTGCCTATTCCTTTGCTATTTTCTCAGGGCTTCTGGAAACGAGAGCAGCTGGGAGTTAGTAATAGGCTGGATGAATTGTGGCCGGTTACGCTGATGTGGCTTGAAACCAGCCGCTTGGTGTATTACAGCCTAAGTAAATCTGCCACACTTGCCCATGCAGAAACCCATGTGGGACCTGCTTTTTGAGGGTGAAATTGTGAACGCCTCAGAATACCACCCTAAGGCAGAAATATGGTTATTTGTGAGAACTGCTTACAGAGGTGTTCACGAAGTTATAGTTTGGGTTAAACCTTTTGAAGTTACCCTTAATTCAAGATAGCTGTAAAAAGCCATTGAGCTGCTTTGTGGAATCAGGTAGCTGCGATAAATTGGGCCTCCACCAAAACTGGACCACCGTTGCCCTAAACAAAGGTACATAAAAAAGTACAGGCAGCAAAGTGAAGCTAGAAAAATACGGCAAGAGGAGATAAAGGTAGCAGGGCAGGGGGACTAACAGTGTGATACTGAGAAACAACACAGAGGGAAGTCTGAAAGCCAAAAGAGGCCTGGGATTATGAAGAAATAAACCATCTCAAATTATTTGGTTCTTTATATATGTGAGGAAACGGAATTCTATGCTTTTCTTAATAAATAAACCCATGCAATTGTATTCTCAATTTCTTCTTTCAACAAAGCATTCCATACACTGGCAAATTTTCTTTAGCTTCTGGAATCAAAAAAGACTAAAGGTATGAATTGCATCAGTGTTCTTATGGAGGCTGCATTCAACAGCACTGCTGGACTTAGAAGCAGGGATAACATCTTAGCTAACCTCCAGATTCAGTCAGCCATAAGCACGCTGTGAACCTTTTTTTTTCTAACTACCAAATTGATGCTATTTTTAAAAAAACCCACATACAGATTATTTTCAAATGAAGACGTTTAAGTGTAGCATTTCATTAAAGAAAAAAGTGACAACATATACTTTAGCTTTCTATTTCATCTTAAATCACATAACTAGATTATTGCAGTATTCTTTAAATTCAGAAGTCCCTTTCCCAAATGGCAGCGAAAATAGCTTTTCTCGTGACTGTTTAACTTCTAAGAAAGCTACCTTTTTTTGCTCTTTTATGTCAATCCTTCCCATGCACTGTCATCATTTTACCAAGGTAATAGTCTATTTTCTTTCTTCCTTTTTCCCTTTCTTCAGTATTTTCTGTAATTTCCTTCACTAAGGGAAAAGTACTTGATCCTGCTGATCAGGGGATGACTCCTTGAGCAGGGTAAGTTTGGGGAGACAAATGTAAACTGACAGTAAAGAACTGAGGGACAGATTTCACATAGTTAAATTTCTACTTAAGACTGAGTAGGTTTTGAAGGTGAGGTTTTTTCCTGTGTAGAGTAGTGGGCAAATGCTGTGTCTCTGTTTACAGATACTTGCATTTGATTAAGGCTATGTAAAAAACGGGTAATACAGAAAAAAGTCATGTATTGTTTGTAAGGCTGGAGAAAAAAACTTGGTAGCTGAAGAGCTCATTATGATTACCATCAAAAGTGACCTCATTACAGAATACACACCCTTATGCAAGTATTCAAACTAATCTGTTACCATACAAGGTGATCCTAATGATCTCCTCTGGCTTGGAAAACATGACCTTAAAGGAAAATAGCTCTGCTTTAAGAGTGTGGGCCACCTTGTTTGTTTGTTGGTGCTGAGTTCAATATGGTAAGACTTCCTGTGCTGTGTTTGCCCCTACAGCTAGTCTGGGCAGGTATTCATGAAATTAAAGAACTGGAAACAAAATTAATCCTGAAGAAAAACCACTTGTGAAGCTTTCTGGCACGAAGCTTTGCGTTTCTGAGGAAACGTAATGACCACTCCAGGAAAGTTAACAGTTCGGTGTTTAGGGCAAACTGTAGGATATCTAACTTGCAACCCCACACCAAGCTTACTGTAAGTATAGAGCCAAGCTTTTGAGAGTTGTTCGGAAGGAAAGCAAACTGCCTGTTGGAGGGGGAGCTCAAGCTAAGCAAGGGAGCTGTGTAGCACCATAGGCTTTGGCATGCTGAAGTATGCCCTTGTGGGACAACGGGTTGAAATAAGGAATAACAAAAATGTGCCTCTGACAAAAATTTTCAGCATTCTTTTCCATACTTCTGTAAGATCATCCTCTGCTTCAAAAGTTTTCCCGCTGCTTTAGAAATGGCAGCAGATGAAGCCCATGTTTAATACTAATTACTAAAGATACGCAAAGGAAGAAAGAAATATTCTCGTTCTCGCTGGGCAGAACCAGCTCCCATTTTTCAAGGACCAAGGAACAGAGACAGAGCTGCTATTATTGAAAATCTTTACTTAAGACCAAAGACGCCTTGTGTTCAGGAGCAGCTCTACAAAGTGAAACAGCCGCTGGTGAAAAATGCCATCATAGAGCCATACTGTAGGCGGTTGTCATATTTGCTGTTTTCTGAAGAGACACGCTGGTGATGTTTGCCTGTGATACTGCCATTAGAGAAGGTATTGGTATTTGTGAAAAATAGCTGTGCAGTTTGGGCTTCTCAGTAAGGCCAAATTTGTGTTACTGCAGCAGGACTTCTGTTCCCTCTCTTCCCCAGAGTCCAGAGAGCAACTGAGTGAGGAAAGTGAAGTACAGTCCTGGGGAGAAACAACAGGAACTTCCATTCCTGGAAGAGATATCTCTGATATATTGTTATTTTATTCATAGCTTCATGAATGTTCCATCTCAGAGGTAAATTTCCTAATAGAGGCCTTCAGGCTGTCTGGAGTCTTCAGCTGTCCTGTGACAGTCTCAGGGCAGAATTAAAAATGCAGATATGTGTCAGGCAAGAGGTGCATCCATCCAGATCTGTCCTGAAGCTGGTGATGTGATGGAGGTGCAGCGTCAGTCTGAAAGCAACGAAATGAGCATTAGCAACAGAAGAAAACTATGAAAGAGAGATCTTGAGAGACACAGTTGAATTGAACAATAGCCAGAGTTTTGCAAAGCGTTACACAAACTTTGCTTCATGTTTGTTCTACTGAGATGTCACAGTGAAATGTCCTCTCTGTTTTCTTCTGCCCCCTTTGCTCTGCCTCAGAGGACCGCAGTGCTGGCACTTTCTTCTCACCCTAGAGCCTCTGACACTGACTTTGATGTCATTCATAAAACACTGTTTCTGTGATTATTTATAAACTTCACATCTTTCATTCTAAGGCTCGGTGAAATGGCTGTAGCAGTGTTGTAGCTGTGGAGACAGGAGCAGCGAGGTTTGAAAAGAAGTAATAACCAGAAATATTGTGAAGATATGCGAGTAGTACTTCTTCGTATCTATGTTGGAGAATTACTCCTTTGTCTTCTGTTGCATTTCATCCATTGTTGTCTGTTGGAATAGTTTCATTGCAGGAGTGTCCTTTTCCATAAAAATCTTTCAAACAATCCTTTTTTAGAAATGTAGTGGTAAAATCTGGCAGGATTTGAAATGTGCAGCCATGTTAGCTTCTCCAATGAGCATATTTGTCCCTCTTTCATTCAACAGAGCGTCTTCCTTCCTAGATCAGTGTTTTTTTCAATTTGTGGCATTATTTCTGTCAGGCTGGTTAAATGAGACAGTTGGTAGACTGCAACATGGGAAAACAAAAGAACAGCCTCACTACTGCTTCTGTTTGATTTCAACGCAAAGGCACTTTTCATAGCCCTTACTGTGGCTATCAGCTTTTTTTTGTATGGTATTAAAACAAGACAGTAGAACTATCTATCATGTTTAAAAAGAGAGATAAATAGGAATACAAAAAATATTCATTGTATATGATGAGTAAATGTAAGCTCTCTGGATTCTGCAGTAGATATCTTGCCTGGCTCTTTGTTGTTCACTGTAACTGTACATGCTAACAGGGTTAGGAAAGTCACACACAAATATAACAAATGATGGCTCTGAACTGAATTAAAGGCATGAATTAATTTTCTTCTATCTCATGCATCATTAAATATTGCTATTGTACTGTGTACTGATTATCTATATTATACCTGTCACCTGATAGCAACCACGGTCGTTATGGTAATGTCAAGATTATAATTATAGTCCCTTCTGCAATGTAGTCACACGATGCTAAAAAATTTATCTTTGAGGTGGTAGTGTCCCATGCTTGGTCTCAGCCCAAACATGAGATTTTGAAGGGAAAAATATTTTGTTTCTGAGTTAGTAACATTCAAGGAAAATTATATACATATATGTGTGTATAAGTAAAAAAATACATAGCCTTTTGAACTATGGCTTTACTTCATTTGAGAGAAACAAAACTTGTCAGAACTTCTTATGCCTTGCCAAACATCCCTTCAGCCGAGTTTGGGAATTTAAGAATATAAAAAAAATACAGTTATTAGTCAGAGATCAAAGAAATCATGTGAAAGCTTGTTTGGCAGCATGTGTCAGTGTGGTAGATAAGCCTGTACCCTTTTGCAGTTCAAGACGTGGTGCCGCAGGCGTGCTGGCTGTTCCTCCCAAGGTCTCTCTTGTGGCAGAGGCTGGTGACCTCTAATGTCCACAGGCTGATCCGGGAACCAGAGCCAGGACTCCCAGGAGCTGCGTGTTTATGGGATTGCAGATTGTGGGTGACTGGTAGAGGGTGACTTCCCAGAAAATAAAACACATGCTTTCAGAGAATGATCTGATTTCTGTAGAATGTAAGGGCAGAACTCTGAGAACTGATTTTAAGTCATTATCTGGTATCTTCTTCAGATTTTGTTACTGTCATTGGTCTATTTTCTTTGGGATTTGGGAGACAATCGTTCATTTAATTCTAAAGAAAAAAGAAATGTCTCATAAGTATACAAAATGTATAAAACAATTCTCTTCCCAAATGTAAAAAGGTTCTAGGGAAACCATATTGAGGAATCTGTGGATGCAACTCAGGAAGCAAGCAGTTCAAAATAAAAACCCAGTACATGTAAAACTAAGGGTCTTGTAACCATTACCTCATTTAGTAACATCTAACGTTATAAATATTATTTTAACCTAAGGAATAAAATAGCTTTTTATATGTTAACCTTAGCTGTAATTTGAAAATAATTATCATCACCATAATCAGGATAGAATGGCACATACAAGTTTTTAATCTTTAAATGAGACACCTGTAGAAATAATGCAGTGTTGTTTTGTTTCCTATTCTCATCGCTTGCACAGTACTATATCGAAATACTGCTTTTTACCAATTGATTTTGAGAACAAAGTTCGTGAGTTGTTGCCATGTGGTTTTGGTAGTATTTTGACATCAATATTTGGTTTCAAGTGTACCAAAGTGTACGAATGTACAAAGCTATTTATGTGCCAGCCATTCCTAGGCTGGCATAGGTACCTGCTATGTAAATACTTTTGTTCAGATGGTCTATGAACAAACTATTGCCAAGAATGGTGATTAAAATGTTCGGTGGACACAAGGTTGTCCGTAGATGTTAAGCAAGGGTGTCTCATGCTAGTGGATGTTGTCAGCAGTGAGGAGAGCTGTGCCTGTATGCGCTTCAGGAAGAAGAAAGCTTCGAGCCTTCAGCCTACTCTTTTACGATGGCCAGTAGCACATTTATCCTTGTATCTTCACAGACTTAAAGTGGTTTATGTGAAAAGGAATAAGGGCAGTGGAATCTCAATTAGTTTGTTATTATTTCCCTTAAGGCCCTAATCATTTAAGAAGTTTGGTTGATCAGTAGAATTTCATGGAAAATCTTTATCTTGCCATTGAGTCTGAAGTGAGAGTTGGAAGACTCAACTGTTCTACTATGGGGCGTTAACAGCGAGAATTTCATGTAATGATGACGGTTGATGGAAGTGAATCATGCTCCCGAGACACAGCAGGAAATATCCTTCCTAGCAGTAAAGATCATATTGATGAATTAGAAAGAAGAATTAAGAAAGCTAGATTGGCTCTTTCATAGTCCTGGCTCACCACAAGCGGCCAAGGACGTGAGCCAGACCCAGATGTGGAAGAGACTTTATTTGCTTTCCTACTGCAGCATTTGTTATGAAGTTACACCTTTGTTAAAGGGACTGGATTGGTTGTATACTTGCATATAGGTAGGTCCTGCATATATGGCAAAAGCAAATGAAACGCAGGCATGTTTGAGTGGGTCTCAGATTCCAGGTGTATACAAGGAAATCCATTACCCCAAAATGGTTCCCATTTCACACAGCCTCTTACAAGGAGTTATGGTGGACCATTTCATGTCTGCTCTGCTGTTCTCATAAAAAAGCCTTTGTTATTGAAGAAGGAAGACACAACTCCCCCCCTCATGTGAATGAAAAGTATATTTCTCTAGCTTTTTTTTCTTTCTTATCACCTCAGGGAATATTCCAAGTCTTTTCAAATATCTCTCCTTTGAGAGCAGGGATTTTCGTTAAGAGACAAACGCCGTCAGCAATATGAGAGGATTTAGCCATGTTGCCCTTGATGTCTTGTGAAGTGTGTATTAGTATTGGTATGGTGCCAGAGCTTTCGCAAAGACACAGGTAGCTTGCCTAGAGTGTTGGTATGGATCTTGATTTTCCATTTTGGAGGGAAGCAATCAGATTGATTCCAGAGAAAAATATGTACTTTTGTCTCCCATTTTTGAATGGACAATCAAAGAGGAGTTTATTGAGAGGCTTAGTGAGTAATTTCTTTCCCTTATTCAGCTGTATGTCTAGATAAATAGTCAAGACTGCCTTGACAATTAGAGTTCCCTGGGCCTCCTTTTGTTACATCACACAATTATGTTTAGCACACAGAATTCCGAGGTAAGGTAAAGAGAAGCTAGATGGCACTATGGTCCAAAGAGATCATGTGCTGCTGGTGAGCAAGATGAAGCCATGCATCTGGTCTAAAAAGCCTCTAGAATTTAATAGGTATCAGCAAAAACAGGGACAGAATTCTTGAAGTGGAATTATGGAGAGAATAGTCTTTCCAATGATACAATTATTTAGCTTTTGGTTTTTTTAACATTAACAGACTTGAATTAAGCATATAGACACGAAAGGGATTACAGATGTAAAATGGCTTTAAGATTGCCTACACAGATAAAACTGTAAGAAATAGGTTGTGCATCATTGCCTCAACATAAGGTAAACATATTTATGGTTTTTAAACATACACTTAGCTACTTCTGCGTAAATATCATAATATGTATGGAAGTAGATGAGCAGTGCACCATATCCGGGCAGTTAAAGAAAAGCAATACATTCATTTTATTGGGTTCAGAAACCTAGAGGGGAAAAGTTCCACCCTGATCCACTCATGAAACTTTAATATTTTTTTTTTCCTATTTTTTAGGATGGAGAGAAAGGGCCCTGTGCTGCCAAAGTATAAATTTTGTACAAGCAAATATCTGGGGTAGTTATTGTATGCTAGTCACTAAGTTATCTTTATATACATACATTTCAAGTGTCTTGTGTTAATTTTCCTAATCTCTAGCACAATTTTTTTTCAATCAGTTATACTAGGTTTTAGTTAACTAATATATGTAATTCATCCGTTTTTATTTTTATCAGAAATAAAAGTCAAACTAATATATTGGTATAGTTTTTATTAAAATTATAAGGCTAACCAAAGCCTTTACCTCCCCTGTAATTAGTATTTAAGACTACAAGTAGGCAATTTAAGCTTAAGAATTCATTAGCAGAATGCCAAAGTTATTAAAATGCAAAACAAATAAACAAAAATATCCCTAAGCTTTGGAAGTCTGGGAAGGTCTTATTTAATAATGGGTTTAAAGAAGGCCTCAGCATTTGAAAGTAAATAAAACCCAGGCAGCCAAACAAGTTGGTGTCTGTAGTGAAGGCAGCCTCTAGGCTTTTTCGTTAGCTTTGCTCATGCAAAGTGAGGGGGCTTTTTTTGCGGCATGCTATGTTTGAGCCAAGGTCTTTTGCTAAAGGAAGAGTCCCTGTTTTGGAGGAGTTCAACAGTTGTTGGTTTAGAGGAAAAGTGTTGCTATACAACCGGGCAAGTTACAGAAACATGCACAGATGCAATAAATGACTGATTTCGTAGCATTTTATCATGGCAGAAGGTAACCATGGAATACCATACTACTCCTTCGGCGTTCAGTATGTCATTAACGTGACACTAGGGGTTATGGATGGGCATGTAACTAATTTGGAAATGCTAGAAAAGCTTCAAGGTTAGTGGCTGGTAGGGAGGTGCTTGAGGAACTTTTGGGGAACCTGCAAAAAGGAGCTAGTGAGTTGAAATTAAAAGCTTTGTATAATTACAGAGTTTAATGCTTACACAATTGCAAAATCACGTATGAAAAAGGTCAGTGAGGCAGATTCATAGAACTGCAGTCCTACAAGGACAGTGTTAAGGGACTAGCAGCTGGAAAAGAAACAGAGCGGATGAGTAGGAATGAAGTTGAGAAAATGAGTTTGGAAGGAATGGGAGAGCAAGACACCTCCTCAGAAGTGAACATGGTATAACGGACCTAGCCAAGATGAAATACTGGCAAGGAACTAGGAAGTTTATCCAAGATGCTTCAAGAGAGGCTAGAAGAGAGGGAGTCTGTAGACAGAACGCATAGTGAAAGAAGAAGGTCAAAAGTTTTGTAGAAAATCTGCAGAGAAGCAGGTCCATACTAATTGGCAGCAGCATTGGAAATTTGAGGAGTCAGGCTGTTAGAACAACCATGCACTGGAGCAGCAAAACAAATTTCCCTTGGGCTAGCAAAGAGCAAGAAATCAATTACTTTAACATGGCACTTTGTTTAAAAATAAGAAAAAAGTTAAATTCATTTCACAGCAATTATTTTTGAGATCTTCCTCCCGTTTCAAGATACACCGAATTTGTCAGCTCCTGCTTTGTTGTGTATTTGATGATTCAGGAGTCCTTTTTAGCTTCTGTGTTTAGTATCAGTACGCTAGGAGGACATCAAGTTTAAACAGGAAAAATTATACTTACTTCCCAAGAGTTGGAAGACATAAAAGCCCTCCATGACCAAAATGGCTACCTGGAGGGATTTAAGAAGAAAATTCAGAATAATTTATAACAACTGACAAAATATTTCCCTTCTAACAACATGTGAAAAACTCTAGTTCCTTGTAAGAGCTTTCAGAAACACCACCTACTTGCTGATCTGCCCCGTTGCATTGAAAGCATAGCTGCCATAGATTACCCAGAAAAATGAGTATCATCCAGTAAGTAGTATCATCCCTCCAATAAACATTAAGACGTGGCAGATCATGAGCCTTGTCCTTAATTAACCATGGATTACTGCTGCTTTATTAAACACCAGTCTTTCTTTCTTTCTTTCTAACCTGATGGGAATTGTACATCGTTTTTTCCTTTATGGGGACCGTCCTGTGCAGTTTGCCATTTGGCTGTGCACTTCTGAGAACTGACTGCAGGTTTCAGCCTTCAAAAGCCCTAAAAAATATTGTCTTGCTGGTACAGTACTTGCATAGCTGTGAGGTTTTGGGTTTTGCTTTTTGCCACCTCAGCAACAAGGAGGACTGTCCACAGACAACTGTCTGACCTAACAATGTTTCTGTCTTTTTTTTTTTTGCCATTCAAGTACTTTCCCTCTAGAATTCAAGGAAACTCACATTTTCTTTTTTTCTGATGATGTGTCAAATCCTTTTAAAGTAGTATGGATGTTGCTGAACCTTCTGCAGGTTCAGTCTGAAATGGCTAAACTGAATGAAAGCCAAGTTCTCTCATGTCTGTTACAAGTCAAGGGTCATGTTGTATATGGAGCAAAATTCATGTATAGTGACAGGAAGCAGACTTTTCCCTATGTTTTAAGTAAACAACAGCAGGTCCAATTTCTAGTTATTGGTGATAGGAAGATCTCCTTGTTCTATCAGATTTCTGTTTCCTGTGACACTCTATAAGGTACATCTCCTTCACGTTTGCTGGCATTATTTGTATTTTCCAAATGTGTGATTCAGCAAATTCTTAAAAATAACCATCAACTTTGTATTTGTTTTCAAGAAAGTGCTGATGCTAAATAAAATACTAATTTTGGATTGCAGCAACTGCCCTAAAATGAGCACACTCAGCAAGAAATCCAACATGACTATTTTTTGGGTTTAATGTCATAGGTGAACTGAAGAAAGCACAAGTTGATAAATTCAATGTACTTTAAATCTATGACAATGTTTAAAAATAATTGTTTTAATTTTTTTTTAAGTGCTTACCATACATTGAAACTGCTCATTTTACTCCACTATCCTTGGATTAATTTAACGACAAGATGGTTCATCAAAATGATATATTTTAAGGGAAAACTGCAATGTATTTGTAAAATACTAAAAGAAACAGGATGAGCAAATTTTGGCTGGTGACTGTTCACAGCACATAAAAATATTAATATTTCTTAAAGGCATTAATTGCTCTGAATTAATGATCAATTATTAAAATGAAAATATTTTCTGAGCAATACTAGGAATGTGTTAGAAATATACGACATTATAATGGGATGCTGAATAGGCTCTTCATTAATGTAGTCTTTTGCACTGTAGTGATTTGAAGAGCAGATTAGAATTTCAGATAATTATTATAAATGCATTTATACTGCAAGAGTCACTTGAAAATCACTCTTCTGCTTAAAAAGCTGTTTCTGGTAAATTAATTTGTTTAACATTCTTGGAAGGTGGCAAATTAATTATGTTTGTTTAATTTCAGTTCTCTGTGAACATTTGCTGCAGTATTCCACTGCAAGTTAAATGACAAATTCCCAACCCTGCCCCAGTATTTCCAGAGATACCCTAAATTAGTCACAGTAATTCAGCTACAACATGTCTTCCAGGCTACCTGCTGAAGAAGGCAGGCTGGAGAACAGAGTAAGAGCTGAAGTTTTCAGTGGTCTCGCAGACCATTTTTCTGCTTGCCCCAGTTTAGGATGCAAACCCCGAGCCCACTGCTGCATTTGCAGATAAAGAGACAGTTTGTGGAAAGCCACACATCTTTCTTTTCATCTCCTGCTGCAACTTAATTGTGCCGGCCCTGGTAATAGCTTATATGCAAGTGACTCCAGTCTGTCTGCCCAAGCTTCTCTTTCCTTTACAGCTTTGAAATTGGCTGCAGCTTCCACAATTGTTTCCCACCCAGAAGACAGCTTCCTGGGAGCAGTAACCTTCCTTCCAGGGACCGCTGCATGGGGGAAGGACAGAGATTCCTGCTTGCTTGCTTCTCAGTTGTGCATCCCTCTTTTTTGCCTCTCATCTTTCTCTGTTTTCTCTCCCAGTGTAAGCTTTGAGCTGTAATGCAGCTCTAAGCTACGATATCTCTATTATGAGCAGGATTTTCCGAAAGCAACTTGCTCCAGCGCGTGTGGGGTCTAAAGAAGAAAAAGATGGGGAACGTTCATAACCAGTGGAACAAACCGGAGAAAAGAGCCTCGCCTCCCTGTGTCTGCTCTGCTGTCTGAAGCATTTGGGTTACACGGGTGGGAGTTTGACCGTGTATGTTCCTTTTTCTTTTTTCCTGTTCTAGTCTAGTCTTGTAAAATACAAGAGTGATTCCAAAAAAAAAAAAAAAGAAGCGATCAATATGTAACAACAATGAGTTTTCTACTGGGAAAGAATAGTGATGAGCAGGAGATTTTTGGAACATCACAGGCCCCTGTGATCTCCACAAAATACCAGGAATGCAGGAAGGTTTTTCCATATTCCTAAACATTCAACTTCATCCATGACTCTGATACTAATTTTATATAAATAAAATTCTGAAGTAATAATGGGATGTGGGGGGATTTCCATTTCCTCTCTTTTACAAGGGTATTTCCACAGCTTTCAAACCCTCATTAAACAGCTGTCTGCTCTTAGTACATATGTACAAAACATGTTCAGAGCTATTAAGATGTGATTGCTATAAGAAAAGTTTGTTCTAAGTGTTTTTTACAAAAGGCCTATGAGTCTCTGAGTTCATTGGTTAATGCTCTGCCAACTAAGGGGAGTATCGTCTAGCATTTTTACACCTTCATTTACACTTATTTAATGACAGTATCGGCTCTTTTAGCAAAACTCTTAAGCATATATGAGACTTCAATTATACAGTTAACAAAACTAATACCTTCATCTTCACATGTTATGTATGTGTTTCAGTATTTTTGAGAACTAATAACAAAAAATACTTGCCTGCAGAGTGACATCTAAATGTTATATTTAGGTTGGATATTAGGAAAAATTTCTTCATCGAAAAGGTTATGAAGCATTGGAAGAGGGTGCCCAGGGAACTGATGGAATTGCCACGCCATCCCTGTGTTGTCCAAAAAGCGGATTTGTGCCCAGTGTGCAATTAACTCATCTCACACACTCAGAAGATAACTGCATTTATTCAGGCCTGGGTGCTAGGTGGATTTTCCACAAATCAGGCACACCTCATGCCGGTTTCTTTGTTGTATTTATACACAAAAGTTACAAGGTAGTACACGCCCAGTTACAATGATAGGTTAGTGATTTGCATGTGATTATAATATCTGCTGTGTCGTTCTCTTCTGCTGCTGTGCTTGCGTGGAGGAAGGGGCTTCACCCGGGCAAGGGTCTTCTTGACCTGTGGGTGTGTTATTATAATGAAGGCAGTTCACTTCAGGACACCCTTAAAGTAAGTTTTATTGCCAAGTTGGACAGCTGAATATCTTCCTTGCCAGGTTGTCAAATACTCATCCTATATACAATGGAACCCAGGTATCCTCTGGTTATGGTCTAGAGAATAAGGACTTCAAACACAGCATCCTGTTTATTATTATCAGTTGATTAAGGCTAACATGGTCCAGAGAATAGGGACTTCAAGCAACGCAGCGTCCCATACATCATTGGCTGATAAATGCTAACATAATGCTAACATAAAGGCTAACTTAAATCAAAATGCCCCATATCATCTGGAGGTGTTTAGAAGACAGTCAGACATGGTGCTGAGGGACATGGTTTAGTGGTAGTTTTGGCAGTGTTAGGTTGGTGGTTGGATTCGGTGATTTTGAAGGGTTCTTCCAACCTAGGTGATTCTATGATTCTATGATAATTTTTTTCAGTTTTGAGAGTCTACAATGTACTCAGAGCCTACACTGAACTTAGTGTGAAGAGTATTAAGAAAATTTTTTAAAATCCTTTTTTTTTGCTTTCACAAGTAGGAGGAATTTTTATCCATTTTTTCTTCTTTTTCTTTTTTTTTCTTTTATTCTTCTGTAGAAGGTTTCAGTTACAATATCTCAGAAATTTTTTTCAAGTTTCTAAGGAGGTGTGGCATCTCCAACAAGGCAACTGAAAGAAAGAATAGTAGGAAATATTAATCAGTTTAATTCTACTATTTTTGTACAAATGAACTATCTGGAATGAGATAGCAGGAACTAGGTGGGAAAAGAACAATAGCATGTTTACGCAATACTAACAAGTAATATGGGGGCCAGATTTGGGAAGGATTTGGAAGCAAGGAGTTTGAGAATTCAGCTAGTATTGGAAGTTATAAGAAATGTAAACAGGTTAAATGCCTGCAAATATTATGCCACAAAATGTCTTGCAGTTCTGCTAGCTGTAGCAATTGGAGCAATTGCAGGCTACGTTCAATAGCTGCTTGAACCATTAATGGTTTGTGAAAAAGTAGTCAGCTGAGTGGTCTTGCTAACTCTTCACGTACATGTGAGGAAATGTTTACAAAGAAGTAAGAGAGATGTTCAGCATACTGAATACGAGATTAGCTGTAATTCAAAATGTTAGAAACTGACTTTTGGTAAAGCATATTCGAAAAGAAACGGAACATTTAGCCTGTGGTCTTGAGACGACTGGAAAAAGGCACAAGAATAGTTATGGTGATAGAAAATGTGAGAACTGTCAGTGTAGAGGAGAATCTTTAAAGAACAGCAGGTTTTTAAAGTTGCCCTCTGTAGAACTGAGAAAAGAAAATAAATATGCAAAGGGGAAGTGACTGTGCTGAAACTAGTTTATAAAGTTGCAGATGATTTTGTAATTAGGGAGAAAGATAGTAAAACTGAAATTCTGAAAATAAGATTGAAAATTAATTACCAGCGAGAAGAATTTAAAAATAACTCTTAACTTACTGAGAACTGAAAGGAAATGGAAAGAGGAGAGCCCAGGTACTTAAAGAGACACTGCAAGAGTCTGCAAGAAAGGTTCAAAACTTTCATATACCTGATGTGAATTTAAATGCTAGCACTTGCGACTGTTCCGTCACAAGAGTATAGCCAAGGTTTGGTGTTGTACAGACTTGTAAGGATGGAATGACAGAGGAAGTGTCTGTGTCAGCAGATTGTCTTTATCATTCTAGGGTATTGCTGTTTGTTTGGACAAAAGTGCCGAACAGTTTCAGGGAACCAGAGGCTGCTAAGGCATATGATGATCAAGAAGGAAGTATAGGCATGTGATGGTGAAGAAGGAAATATTGAAAGTTCCTTTGGGTCTGAGAGCAATTTTGTATACATGGAAAACCGTATGCTTGTGAGAAGAACATCTTCCAGGTACTTTTCAGACAGTGTTTAAAGTGGTTCAGTGCTTTGCACAGTAGGGCTTCCCCGATCTTGAACTCACCAAAACAACTTGGGGCATTTGCCACTGGTGTACTGCAAAACTGCTTGGCAGCTTTCCTCCCAAGGATGAGTTTCTCTTTGTAGCTATCTTTTCATAAGATACTGTTCTTTACATGTTTGTGCTCGTTAGATATTTATGCCGTGACTTCCTATTCCCCACTGCATAAGGCCATCAGCATACTTGGAAGGAGTTTGCACCACTTCTGACTGTCCAAAAGGAAAAGAAGAAAGAGGAAATTACTTTGAGAACATGACCTGCAGGTGTCTGTATGTCTGAAGTACTTATTCATCCAACTACAAAGAAGTCATTGGGGATCAGACATTGGTATTTTTATCAGGAAGGAGCTCTATTAATATACATCAGTCTAACAACAAGTTGTTTGTAAATGTAGTACTGTGGGCTGTATTACTTTTTCTAGATGTAGTTAGAGCATTTAAGAAAAAAGGAAATTTAGAAAACATTAAGATGAGCTTCTGCACGCTATTGACAAAGTATACTATTTTGCAGAAAATTCAGAAAGAGCAGCAAATTGTGTATGTTGTGAACGCATTAAAAGGTGGACTATTATTTTTGCCATTGTATAACGTAGGCTATTCTGCATGGGACATCTAGCTGGGAATGATTTGTACCATAGCTAGTTGAAGCATAAGATTTTAACATGAGCAAAGGTTTCCCTCGCAGCATAAACCCACCTACATTTGAAAACGGAGATGATAATAGTAATGTTTTGAAGCTTTTGAGAGCTCCAGAGCATATCCTTTTTAGTGTTTGTTGTGAATAAATATTTTTAAGGTTGCAGGTAAAGTTATCTGATATTAAACAAGCTCAATTCCACTCATTTTTTCCGTTGTAACTCCCTACTACAAGTGTTACATCACACTAAATCCCCCGGCGTTAGGAGTCACCGCTGAGTCTAAATTCTGCCTGAGGTTTTCTCTCCATAGTCTGAATGTTGTTCTTTAGTTGATGAGTTCTCTGGATAGATTCTTCATGGTCAACTTTAAGACTTTCTTGTTGGAGCCCAGAGGAGCCTGTGCTGTGGAGGGGCTTGCAGCAGACACCACTAGCTGCTTGGGATCAGGCACCCGGGTTCTCCCCTAGTGCTGGATGTTACCTGTGAGTTGCTCCTCAACCAGGCTTCACTAATCTGATTTATCATTGTGTTTTATAAGACAGACCATCATAGATCAAGTTCTTTATCAGGGCCATTTTTAAAAAAAGAAGTGGTTTACTGTGGAATGATTCTGCGTGTGTCTGGCTCCAGGAACTAAAATCTCAGTCTCTGCTCAGAGGTGTTATTTCCCTCAAGTTCTGTGGAATGTGGGTGCCCTTAGTACAGAAAAACACGTGAACTTCTGGCAAGAGAAACTGCTGTGAGAATCTGGGTCTTGCTTGGTGTTCTTTCCTTGTAGAAGTGGATGTGTTTGTAGGAAATGGGACAAATGGGTGTCACTTCCCATGTAAAAACTGCCTCGAAGCTGCATATAGCCTAAAGCTGGTTTTTTTTTAAGTTGCTCAGTTATGATGCCTTCTCATTTTCGTCTGTGATCTCAAAGCATTTCCTCATAATCATGAGAATGTTACGGCAGTTCCCATTAGTAACAGGATTTAAAAGCTTTCCCTTCCTTTGCAGCTTATTCAGAGAGTAGGAGATATAATGAATTGAACACATGTGTTTTTATTGTACCTATGCCTGCATAGTTGATGTAGGTTATCTAAACATGGAGGATAAGGGACACTGATTAATGTATTGATTTTTTCCACCCACTTCTCTGGAGCTCCTCAACTCCATTAACTTTGAATGCCTAATTTGAACACCTCAGTTTTCAGAGTAATAAGCATTCCTTACTACTTTAATTAGGTAAAAGAAAGTTCTCACTAACTTTAACTGTGGCTAAATGAGGCAAAGTTCTGGTACCAAAGAGTCTCCCTTGTCCTCCAACTCCTCATTCATTCCCACAGTCAACCTATCTTCTACGGTAAAGGAACCTGGTAAGGTTTCCTGGCAAAAAAAATGTGTGAGCATGTAAGTAAACTTTAATTCTCTTCTTTCACATTTTATGGCATGTGGATTTGCAGCCTTAATAGCAGTTTTAAATATAATATCTTATTGCAGAAATTCCATCATACTGTGTCATGCTGACAGAGAGCATGGGAATGCCTTAAACTTACAGCTCCACCAGATCAGCTGTTCTGTTGAGCTATGAGGTATGTGCATTTAGGACTACTCTGTATGCATGCAAGCAAGAACCAAAACACGTTTATTTGCTCTGAAGGGATGGTTTGTGCATGGTCTGGTCATACACAATAGTTATGAGGGAATAATACCTCTATTTGGGAATAACTGAACTTTTTGGTCAATTTTTTTTTTACCAAATGTTTATATTTGTAGAGTTGTAAGTGTTTTAAGGAACATCTTAAAATAAGTGCTGTGAGCAACTATATATTTTAGGGTGCAGGATATTAAAAAGTGTATCATAAGAGCAGCATGTATACCTTTAAATCCACTGAAGACTTTGCTATGACCAGTTTATTTTATGTAGAAGTTGCTGAAATACTGGTGATGTGTTTTAAACTCTAATATGGTTGAATAAGCAAGAACCTGAAAATGTGTTTTCTGCTGTATTTGTAAAGTATGTATGTACACAGGCATTCATACACGTAGGGAAGGATCATGCCTCAAAGCTTAAAACATGAAAAATTTTTCTAAAAGATCAAAAGTGATGTTGAGAATCCTCCTGGTGGAGGAGCTTGCCAAGCCACTCTCCATCATTTATCAGTGGTCCTGGGGGTGGTCCCAGATGACTGGAGGCTTGCCAATGTGATGCCCATCTACAAGGAGGACTGTAAGGAGGATCCAGGTAACTACAGACCTGTCAGCCTGACCTCGGTACCAGGAAAGGTTATGGAACAACTCATCCTGAGTGCACTCACATGGCAAGTGAAAGACAAGCAGGAGATCAGGCCCAGCCAACATGGGTTCATGAAGGGCAGGTCCTGCCTGACCAACCTGATCTCCTTTTATGACCAGGTGACCCACCTGGTGGATAAGGGAAAAGCTGTGGGTATTGTCTATTTGGACTTCAGTAAGGCCTTTGACACAGTCTCCCACAGCATTCTGCTGGAGAAGCTGGCAGCCCATGGCATTGACAGGTGGACTCTTCACTGGGTTAAAAACTGGCTGGATGGCCGAGCCCAGAGAGTTGTGGTGAACGGAGCTAAATCCAGTTGGCGTCAGGTCTCAAGTGGCGTTCCTCAGGGCTCAGTTTTGGGGCCAGTCTTGTTTAATATCTTTATTGATGATCTGGATGAGGGGATTGAGCGCACCCTCAGTGAGTTTGCAGATGACACCAAATTAGGCGGGAGTGTTGATCTGCCTGAGGGTAGGAAGGCTCTGCAGAGAGATCTGGACAGGCTGGATCAATGGGCTGAGGCCAATGGGATGAGGTTTAACAAGTCCAAGTGCTGGGTCCTGCACTTTGGTCACAACAACCCCAGGCAGCGCTACAGGCTTGGGGAGGAGTGGCTGGAAAGCTGCCTGGTGGAAAAGCGTCTGGGGGTCCTGGTGGACAGTCGGCTGAACATGAGCCAGCAGTGTGCACAAGTGGCCAAGAAGGCCAATGGCATCTTGGCCTGTATCAAGAATGGTGCAACCAGCAGGAGCAGGGAAGTGATTGTACCCCTGGACTCAGCACTGGTGAGGCCGCAGCATTAGAACAGGCTGCCCAGGGAAGTGGTAGCATCACCATCCCTGGAGGTATTTAAAAGATGGGTAGACGTGGTGCTGAGGGACATGGTTTAGGGGTGGTTTTGGCAGTGTAAGTTTATGATTGGACTCGATCTTGAAGGTCTCTTCCAACCCAAGTGATTCTATGATTCTGTGATTTTCAAAATAGTCTTAATTGCCAGACAATATCTCAAAGCCAAAAAACCATTATAGGAAAAATACAGTCATTGCCACCAACCTGCTTTAACTCATGTACTGTAAATACAATGAGTGGGGACTGGTGAGGCTTTGTATGTCCAAATCAAATTTAATTTTTATATTTTTTTGGCTTGTCATTGAAGTCTGAGAGTCATATCAGTGCAGTAAAGCACCACAGGACTAATCTTATTTCATGCTGTTGCAGCCTGTACTTTGAAAACCATTGCTTGAGATATCAGCACAAAAAAAAAAATACACTGATCAAACTGAGAGATTGTAGAGCAGTTCTCTTAAACGGTATTCATACTTTACCAGAACAAATTTCTGAGATCGTTAAAAAGTTTCTTAAGAGCTTAGACACAACTCAGAAAGGGCAGTACTTCCTAAATACTTCAGAAAGGTTCTACCCTCCAGGTTTCTTAAAAGCCTGACTCATTCTCTTCTTATAAAAGAGAGAAAATGGACTAAAACAGGAGATATACTTTGAAAAGGACCCTGAGACAGATTTTGTTTTATCAAATGATGTCAATACAGAATTTGAATATGTAATTTTTTTTGTTTCTACATATAGCTATTGATGTGGGAGTTTCTAAGAAAGTGTTTTGATCAATAGTCATCTTCACTAGGACAAGTTTGGAAGTACAAAGCACTTTCATTTTATTAACAGTATTTGATCCATGACTAATTGCTTTTATCCTATGAAGCTGTGTTTCTGTAAATGTATCTTTATGGTTTTAATGAGTGCTTTTAAAGTCTAAAGCTAACCCTATAGCTGAAGGAACAATCTCATCAAGAACTAAGAAGTGAGTTCAGTTCAACAGTTCAGTTTTCTTTTTTTGTGTATTGAGAAGATTTACAAACAGGGCATAGGGGCTATAATGAGACAAAATGCATTAAGGTGACTCTTTTAGCATTTAGCATCTGTAGCTGAGGTTTTAAAAATCAGGAAACTGTTTGAGGGTGGGGACTCCCTTCAACATAACTGTGTGAAATGCCTATGTTCTTGTAACTGCTACATGGGCATTTGGGGGTCTTTATTTTTCTTCTCTTTGCTTCCTCCATATTTTTAAGCTTCTGATGATATCAACTAGTCACCTCCGGCCATCTTTCAAATAGACACCAAAATGAAGCCAAAGCTTAGAAATTACCTTTAGCAAAATATTTGGAAAAAGTGTGGCCATAGCAGAGGGAAGAATTTTGTCATGCTCCCATCACAGAGTCAATTCTCTGTACAGCCAGTGCAAAGCACGATTGACTTAAGAAAGAAATTAAAAAATGATTGGTCCTAAAAGCTGTACTGAAAATCAAGATTGAAATGATTCTGCATCTGGGAACTGGCTGTGTATTAGCTTGATTTGTATCCAAACCCAGTAGCAACAAAATAATGCGAAAACAGCCTAATTGCAAAAGTAGCATTACAGCAGGTTGACTTGTCACTAAATCTAAGAGTCTTCTCTCCTAAGAAGCTACTGTTGCTCCAGCTGTGTTAGCCCTGGAAGATTTTTGTTCTATTAGGGACACACAGTTAATTAGAGTAATGTTGTTTGTGAGTTAAGAAAACAGACAGTAGCAGCCCAGTGCTATGTAACAGTAGTTTATTTCCAACTGTCCTAGGAATATTTTTCCTTTCAAAAGATATTTTAAATCATATTTAATTGGGCTTTATTGTTCCAAATGAAAGACCCTATCTCCCTCTGCTTCCCAAAAGGTCATGTATAAAAAAATCTAGAGGGGAAATTTCCAGTGACCTATTGCATTGTTTAACATTACTTTTCCTAGCAGAGGCTGCTTGTCTTGGCAGTCATTCACAATTTTGAAGTCCTTCCAAAGTAAGACAAGGCTCCGTTCTCTTTGAATTAATCCAAAAGAATGAAAAATTCAATGGCTAGTGCTAATTCTTACTAATAAGTTTCTGAAGTCATTGCAAATAAAGAACTTGCAATGCCTGATTAGCGACAAGATTTACAGGGCCCACATGAAGAAAATCTCATGAATGTTTTTATGGCCAAGTCACTCAGGTCACATATTTCTCTGTATTGAAACAAATAAGAAAATATTAGTGTCTTTCAATTGCCTTAATTTTTTTCCAAATGAGTAAAGCATCAGAGTTACTAATTCGATTATTAACAATAGTAATCGAATTAATAACTCTGATGCTTTACTACATAACAGTGTTGGATGGACATTTATAAAAATGTGACTAGAATGTCACATTTGACTAGAATATGATAAGAAATAGAATGTATTACACAGAAAAAAAGAAAGAAAAAAAAAAGGAAAGGCAGTCTGGATATTGAAAGCAGTGTTGTACCTACGTCAGGGAGATGACTTCTGTATCCTGCTGGTGAACACACATGACAGTTATTTAAAAATCAAAACAAGATATGGATGAATTATTATTCTCTGTAACTGAAAATGTTGTTCAGCCATTCTTTAAAGACAACTAAAATTCAGATTGAGTTACTTATTTGCTTGCATGCAGACTCTATGTGCTCTGTAGAGAAGACAGTACTTCTGAAGATTGATATAATTCAATATGTAGATACATTGGTTCAACATTTGCGTTATCTAGGAGTCCAATAGAACTGGAACGTTGTATTGTTTTCTCTCCCTTTAATACTGAAGTTAGATCTTTAACTTTCCTGTATAGTTCATTCACAGTGAGTATTTTTCATCCCAGCTTGAACAGCAGCACACATTTCCTGCGAGCCTGTTAGCCAAAGTCAAAGAGCAGTTTCCATCAGAAACAGTAGGCCATGGCCTCCACTTGTACACATACGAACAACTTGGTGATAATGGCATTCACCAGCAAAGTGAGAAAAATGTTTATAAATTAACTTAAATTTCAATACATCTGAGATAATTTCAACTAAAAATTCCTTGTCTTGTGGAGAATGGGACTAATAAGTTCAGTATTGAAATGAGCTGAGTTTCTCTTTTTGGTATGGAATTTCTTAATACTGAAAAAAAAATGCAGATATAGCACTCCTTGTGGCACTAGGAAACAAATTATTTATATTTTATGTAGCTTTACTAAAAGATAGGTTATAGGGGGCAATTTCAATAGTAATCTGCAGTATATGCATAAATCACTAAGTAAAAACTTATAATTTCTTCTAGAATATGGAAAAACAGATGTGTATTTTCTCTTTTGCATATAATTACTTAGTATATATGCCACTTAGACATTAATAACATATTATATTGATATATCTGGATATGTTTCGCATAACACAGAACATTTTTATAGTATTAGTGTAGGCCATGAAGTTTTGTGTTTTATGGAATTTTAAACTGTTTCTGCGAAAGAATATCCTTTCAAAGGGATGTAACAGGATGGGATTAAACTGCATATACAAACACCTAAATATAGGATATCTGCAGGATATCTGTAGGTGTTCATATGTCAACTTGCACAGTTACTGAAGTTCAGCAAAACTGGTCTAAGTCCTACAGCTGGGTGGAATGTATAAAAAATTTAAAAAAAAAATCAGTTCTTGAATGGCAATGATTTTAACTTCTAGACCATTATAAGCCTTAAGTTCCTTTTTTTAAAACATTTCTTTCTTCTGTCTTTCTATAAATTATTTTGATTAAAGGTTAAATATTAAACTCACAGCCTAAATAAAAGCAATTCCAATGTTATAAATATCACAGCATAGATGACATGAGGAAGATTACTTTTCTTATCTGAAGAATAGCAAGCACTGTTCTTTGATAAGTGAGAATTCCTCTCATTTCCAGTCAAATGTTGCACATTTCCTTGAATTAAGTAGGTTTTGATTTCAGATAATGACAGTCTCTGATTATATGATACTTTTAAGTTGGGAAACTTTCAGGAAGTTTCCTGCTGTTTTCAGATAGAAAATGCTGAAATTTAATACAAATTTATACGCTCCAGTATTTACCACTTTTTGTATGTATTGTTCAGTCTGCATGGGTTTTGACTTTTTTAAAAAAAACAAACTGTGTTTTTTCACTGTTGATTGGATAATATTTGCAGTAAAGCTAGCCAAGCTAAAGAAGGAAGTCATACCTCAAGTAAGGGGACATAATATTCTGTGCAAATAAGGAAATTATTTAAAGCACTGCATGGTGAATTTGGCCTGTTATGTGCAGTCTTTGTCTTCCGCTGAAGTACGCGCTGTTGGCTATTGCTGGAAGTTAGACAGTGGACCAACAGTAAATACTGCTGATGTGGCAAATTATCTGTTCCTGGGGCAGATTTTGCCAGAGCGTGCTATAGTCTTGCACTTCTGGCCTGAGAACGATGGGTCTTTCTGTCCAGGTGGCCAACTTTGTCAGGACAATAAATCGATGTTCTTTCTTCTCTGCCCCGGAGGAAGTGGGGAGGAGGGAAGATGGTCTTCCTTCCAAAGGATATTTGCCTTTGCCATAGTGATAGAAAAAGCTGATGAATAAATCAACCTGAAAAGCAAAACAGATAGGTCAGAAAACTTATGGCAAAGGAAAAAACAATGAGAATATTGTATATGTCAGGACTCTGGTTGCCATTTCATAAACAAACTTCTTCCTATTTTTGTATATTTTACTTGGATATCCTGTTTCTTTCTTTATCTCCCCTGTGTGACATTAGGATTTTGAAAAGGACCGAAGCCATATAAAGGTTTCATCTATGGTGTATCTGGAGAAGGTGGAGATCTTTCTGCTAACACTGAGAAACGTTTAAAGAGTGATAATAGATGATACTAAAACAGCAAATGCCAGTTTTCTCCCAAGAGGAGAATGGAAAGAATTGGGGAAAAAATAGTGTTTTTTACTATACGCATTAGGGATTTATTATTTCATGTATTTGCTTTGGAACCTCTTTGTATTTTGAAATCAGTTTTGACCTATATTTTCAAGTTGTGTCACAAAGCCAACTTTCACCCTTTAGATAAAGATGTTTATTCTTTGTGATAAAGTTTGCAAACTTTTGTACTATGGAAAAGGCAGCCTTCTGAACTGCAGCCATGCTTTGTGCTTAAGCCCTATGATGTGCTTAAGCCCATCATAGCAGGAGGTCACCTCTAAAGCACTTAAGACTCTCATTTCTCATGACTTCAGCTACACAGATCCTTGGCAGCAAAGCGGCTCTTTAGTTTTTCATTTATTCCAGTTTCTATTGGTAGTAAATGTGATGCTTTCAGTTTTAAGAAATCAATTAGTAAGTCATTGCACAGCTGACGGGGCCAATCCAGTCTAATAGTGTCTCTGGAATATTGTCTCTTTGAGTCCACTGAGTTTTAGATTAAGCCAGAATGAAGACCCAAGTAAAAAGGTGACGTGCTTAACTTAGGGAAAACTTAACCTTTTGCAGTGGATGCCAACAGGCAGCTTTGTAACAGCGTGTAGTGCAAAGTCCACAGGTGGAGAAGCTGCTACACAGCAGAGGCAGCCAAAACTTGGTAACAGGACTGTGAGATGGCCTGAGAGTAATTAATGCATTAGAGGCAGTTGGCAGACAGCAACAGCTGTTTTGCAATGCGTACGTTTAGCAGAGTCTCTGTGCAAAATTGGGATGCCCAGAAGAGCTCATTTGATGAAGTTGAGTGGCATTCTGGATTGAGTGAAGAAAATGAGATTTGGCAGTAGTAGTGCAGGGGAAGGCTGTATAAAGCAACAGAGTTGTTTTTAGTGTGGCAGAAAAGAGCAGGTGATTCCTGAGTTCAAAATGAACTTGTGTTAATTAGTACTATTAATTTCTATTTTTCTACACTGTTTAGGATAAGATTTTGAAAGGCTACAAGCTTTAGGAATACATTTCAGTAGACTTGTATTTCCAGATCTCTTAGACATTTCTCAAATTTCTTTCCATTTGCTCATAGGATTTTTCTTGTATTGAATTATGCTCTCAAAAACATAGACTAAATGCGTAGAAACCATCTCTCTCTGGGTCTCCGTGTCAGCAACTGTATCACTTGGGCTTCCCCCTTTCTAAGCTTTTATCTCTTCACCTGCTTTTGACCAGTGTCAGAGATGGGATTCTGCCTCGCTAAAACTCTGACTGATCCACTGCAGGTGTTTATATATTCTGATAAAAATCTAGGTTTGATAAACCAAAACCTCAGTGGTGTGACATAGTCTGGGTAATGCCATCTCTTTCTCCTTGTAAAAACTACACTGATGAGCACATTCAAACAGGATTTGAATTCAGAAATACTGAGGAGGAGGAGTGAGATCTAGGGTGCTACCTGGCCTACTTTCTATGATTCTTAGGAAGATTTAGAGGAATACTGAATTAACTGGAAGAAGCAACTTTCTCTTAGAAAAGTAGAAATTTATGTCAAAAGTTCTGGTGTAGAGTTGCATTTCTTTTAATATATTATGGAAAAGATCACAAGCATAAACTTCTAAATGTAAAGGAGAAATAGCAGCAGCAGAATTTATGGATGAAAAAGGTTCCTTTTGGTGTAAGAAGATGAAAAGTGTAATCTCCAACCCAAAACGCATCATGTATCTTATAATACATGAAAATAAGAACAAGAGAATAAGAATATTCTGTATAATATTTTCTTACATCTGAACTGCACGTGGTAGCACCATTTGTCCTTCCATTTGAACTCCTTAAGAACACAAAAGATTTTTCCTGAACTGTGTGAGGTACTGAAGACTTAAGACTATAATGTTAATAATGTTTCCAGAAGAGCTGTTTCCTTAATATTTGTTTCCTGTTTTCAATTTTTTCTCTGGTTTTTTTTTCTTTTTTTTGTTCTTTTATCTGTTTCATTATTTATTGCATTTTGTAAGTGATTCCTGAGCAGAAAGCTGTGGTTCATCAGGAAAGATTTTAATTTTTAGAGTAAGAAGAACTTACAGTGTTAGTAAGAATCCGTTTCACTACTCTTTCAAAAGCCTTCCATTATGTGCATCCTGGACATTTTACAAAGAAGTTCGTGGCAATGTGTGGCATTTACGCATATGTTAAGTAGTAAATTTCTCAGCTGAGTAGTAAATTTCTCAGAGAAGATCCTGTGAAGTTTATCTCTGTGGAAAGCACTATTACATTGGCAGGAATGAGAGATTTCATTCCTCTCTAACAGCAAGATTTTAAAGCTGCCTGGGGCTCTCGGGCACTTACATCGTCTTCATTTGGGAAGCACAAAGCTGCTCTCACTGAACACTTCTGTGTGTTGTAAACCCAGATGTGACGGTGCAGGCTGTACTTGCTTTCACTCCAGGCTCTTGAAATTCCATGTACTTGAGAGAGCGCTCTGAATAATGTAGACATTTCTCTTCTGAGAGACAGCGAGCAATTACAGCCGAGATAAAACTGGAAGTTCTCTATCACATATCAAGTTAGTCTTCCACAGCGTTTCACCTTTGGTGACCTTAAAGAGTAACTATGAAATTGTTACAACTGGTATAACTTGGTTATTATGAGACTACCAAGAAATTACAGATGAGTTCTTGCTTGTTTTTATGTCCTATTTCTCCTAATTAGATCCTGCCAGGATTTCCAGTTATTCACAATGGTTTACTTTAATAGCTATGTGCTAGAAAAGTGCTATTCCCAGTCAAGTCCGGTAGGGAATTGTGTATGTCAGTCAAAGCACTGAACTCGGTTGTGTGAGTTTTGGTCATCTAAAAAAGGACCGGAGGGATAAAGTGAATCTTAGATGGCATATTGTACAATACAAATCCTGGCAAAAATAGACAAATGCCACGGTATGAAATGTATTCATTAAAATACTGAATTTTATAAAGAAGAGTAAGAAAATAAAAGATCAAGGTAAGTTTACAGATAATTCAAAAAAATGAAACTCCCTCTACAAAGAATGTTATGGAAAATTGTCAACTCATTTATTTATCTTTATAATAATCTTCAGCTTTAGTCTAAACTTTACTGTCCTATCCTTTTGATAACTTAGAAAGCAGTGTTGTCAGTTGTCAATTATATTAAAATAGTAGTATGATGATCTAGTAGGCACTGGTAAATAGTGCAGATTAATTTAGTAATTGCTTTCCCCTGGAAACTGATTTTTAAACACACTGCTTACTTTTCAACCTTGTGATAAATTTCTGTTCATTCTTGCACTATAGACTCCACATGAAAATTTGTCTTCCTTTATGTTAAATGTGAAAACCTTCTGGTCATCTTTTAAAATAAATTTTATTTATTAAATTTCCAATTAATAAATTGTATGTAAAAATAAATTTAAAATAAACATTCCAATTAATAAGTCCAGTTTGCAGGATAAAGGGAAACAATTTTTTCTTAAATTGTCTGAGATCCTAAATTGTTAATAGAATATATTTGCTATGTACAAACACATTTTCTGAAGCTATAAGCTACAGCAGGATCCATATGCTGACCTTAGAGATAGAATGAACATCTCTTCATGTCACAAAATTCAATACAGTCATGGCATAAGACACCTGAAAGTGCAACAAAAGCAAAGTCAGCAACTGGATCTTGGCAGCATAGCAGATGAATTTGTGTAATAAAATGTAATAATACATAATTTAAAGGCTGATAGTTTTATATCAAACACTGTTGATCAATAATACAGGATTACTAGAGAGTATTTCTTTTCAGTGTGAGATAATTATATTTTATTCATTCAAATAATCTGGGAAACTGAGTGTAAGATAATTTGCTCAAAATCTTAATGGATTAATCTTTGAACATATCCCTAGAAATTCCTGTGTCTTGATCCTGGTGGTCTTGCAGGTACCAAGTCACCATGCTGATCGATATCCTGAATACAGAAAGATATTACAGAGGTAAGACTCAAGCCCATGAGCCTATCAGAATTTAGCTGGATTTGGTCCTTGATCCACAAAAGGATTCAACACTGCGTATGCAGCATTTACGTGTTTTCGTTATCTTTTAGAAACTGTGGGCTACACGGAAATGTTTTGTTTCCCATTAGAGTGTCCCAGCTTCCAAGTGAAAGCCCTGGCAGTAGCCGCAGGGTTGTCTGACGCAGTCAGTAGCGATTTCATTCAGCAAGGAGAGAATCTTGGCCAGAAAACCATATGGGTAGAGCATTTCTCTGGAGCTGAGCTGTTGGAAGAGAGGTGCTAATATCTGTTCCTTGTGCTGTGGGACTAATTATAGTCAGCAGTGAAGTGCATAAAGGCAATATTTATCCAACCAAAAGGGTCGTTAAACCATCTGTTCTTTATGAATTGATATTCACATATAATTCTGGGAAATTTCAGGAGGGATCCATGGCTAAGAAGCATGGGAGTGTTGAAAGTCAGACATTTCTCAAGCTAATTCAGCACAGACTTTTATCCTGCCTGAGAGCAATTTCAAACACGCGTCTCATTTCTCAAGTTGCCTCTCTTATCACTAGAGAGTAACGTGGTCTATGATAGAGGGTGACACAGCTATGAAAGTCATTCTTGCACGGTTGTCTGTATCAGACAACAAGGGTTGGGGCTTTGATGCCTAGCCAAGTAATTGTCTTGAAAGGAGAAATAAATTCCAGCAACTCGCGTCTTTCTTACCCTTACTTGTCTAGAAAAACTCAGTTGCCCATGATTTTTATCACTTAGATACCTCCTACATTAGCATATTTCTTCCATGAGTAGGTTAAGATGATACTTTACTCTGTGGGGAAATAATGAAAGAGAGAAATAGTGTAAGTAACAAAACAGCCTGTTGTTGATTTAGGGTACAGCACATTCAAGAGATAAAGGAAAGGTGCCAGATCCTTAAAAGACCTACCACTGTCTTGGAGCGTTGCTCATTTTTTTAGTTTATGTACACACACAAACACACATATTTTGCTATTGCAAAATGCTTTCTCTTGTATACTTGTCATTTTGGCTTGATGGAAGTAAAAGTCAGTTCCTTCCTTCTTGTTTCTGTTTGGAGGGTCATTTTCTTTAGAACTTTCAGTCTACTTCCAGAGAGGGAAAAGTGACAATACCTAGATAAAAGAAAGATTCCCTTATGTGTCTTTTTTTTTAAAAAAAAAAAAAAAAAATTAAAAAATTGAGCAATGCCTGTAATCCTCACCCATATGAAGGATTTAAAAATTATGATTCTTGAATCATGCATTGTTAGGTCCTATAATTCCTTTCTGATATCTGTGTAATATTTCTACCTGTTAGTGAGCCAGTCCACTGTGGGGCTACAAAGATAACATTTATATAATGCAGTGCAGCAAAAATAACATCTATACAGCTGAACACAGCTCTTCAGAATATGAATCATTGTAAGAGAATAAAGAATATAATCTGTGACAGACAAGTTGAAGGTTAATCAATTAGTAGCAGCACAATTATCAGTAGCCTGTCTAGGAGAATCCAAGTTCTGCATTTGTTCCAGCTAGAATGGTCTGGTACAGACCTTGCTCTCATCATTCCCCTTTGTCTTTCTGGGCCCAGAGGGACATACATGTACCTCATCACTGAAGAGCAGGAAGGAGGTAGGAAATAGGGAAATGACTGATCTCCATTTCCCCGTAGTCAAGGATCTACAGGGAACTTGGAGAGCAGCTGCTGGTGAGTAATAACAAAGCTTGGTCAAAAAGTTCTCCACCCTTTTCTTGATGAACTTCATCTGATCATGTGAAATGCCGGCCTTAATGAAGTACACAATGATATTAAGTGGTATTGGAATTTCATGTAGAGTGTTGAGAGAACGAAATAACTTGTTCATGTTCCTTGTAAAATGTTTCCAGCTGACTTGCCATATCCCAGGTCCTAGCCAGCATCTTCACTTTGACCCAAATCCCGCTTTAGGTTTTTACTCTGACCATTTTGAATGAGTTTTGTCTGAAAAGCTGTAATTCCAGTGAGAACAAAAGACTTTGTCATGTTTCAGTATATTTGGCTCAAGGTAAAAGTAGATCTGAGCTCTCACTTCAAAACTCCCAAAGAGATTTTGAGCACTCCAAGGCTCATGTTTGAATTTTGGCTCTTGATACACACTGAAGAATATTTCTGAAGGGAAGCTTTTTATTACATGTGTCACTATGAAGACAATAGAAGCTCAGCTACCCAAACTAACAAAGTCTGACTTACAGTATAGTACTTGGCATAGAGTATGGGGATTTAAAGGCTATTCAACAGTTTCACTTTTAGACCCAACATAACTGAAATCACACTTTCTTTTTTTTTAGAAATAAGATTTGGAATTTCCACAGCTTGTTTTTTGCCAGCAACATGAGACTAAGATAAAAAGTAGGGACTTTTTGCTTCTGATGGCTTCTATTTATTTTTTAGATTAGCTTCTTGTTCCTTCTGTGAAGTGAAATAGACAATGCCTCTGAATAGAAGAAAATAAGAAATTGGCTATTTTGTAGCCTATGCAAGTTATCATACTTTTGTATTATTTCATCTGGCATCTTTTGTGGATTCTGCATGCCTTCAGACTGACCAAACAGGAAGTGTCATAGCTGGGGAGCTGGTGCCTGAGAAAAATAATGAAGAAACTAGATACATTTATTTTTATATATAATATTTCAGAAATTCCAGAAAAAGGAAAGAAGCAGATGATAAAACTTTCTGTAGTTGTTTCTTTTTTCCCTTTTTTCTATAGATGACAAGTTAGATGTGGAGTACAATTGCAAGGTGTGATGTGTGTTACAGGGTAATGCGTTGGTGTTCTTTTTGAAGCTAGGAACAAAGTTACAATTCCTGAAACAGACACAACCCTTTAAATGGATCTGCATGTAGATCTCATCCTTCCCATCCAGAGATGAAAATTATAGGGAGTCAGTGATGCTCTCCTCCCCCTTTTGGGGGCTATACAGAGGTTGTATTATTGTCAGGTGATGAGAAAGAAGGTGGAGGGAGTTAGGGAAAGCAAAGGGTCGGGGAAGCTCTGGGAACCAAAAAGCCAGTAGGCACTGAGGAAGGAAACACAGTATATAACCCTGATAGCGGGCTATTGAGGTAGCTGAAAACTGACAATTTTGAGGCTGACAGAACCTCCAGGTTCCTGTATTTTCAGTTACTTGATCAAGTATGACCATATTAAAGGTGTTACCTTGAATGTCGTGCCTGAAGGGCATTCCTTCTTTGTTGATGCAGATATGTTTTCCCTCCAAGAATAGTCCTCATTTGAATTACAGCACATGCCATTCATCATACTGTGGAGGTATCAAACTCTCTTTGCATAGGGTGGAAGCTCTTCATTCCAGCTGCTTCCATAAAGCATCAGAAACTCTGTAAGAGACTTTCTTATACTCAAACATCCAGTGCGCATCCCAAGGAGATCTTTCATGAGGTGGGAGTGGACTGCAGTTTGAATGGGGGACTTAAGTATGAACTTGCTGTAATACCCATCAGATCTGAGGCTGAAGAATTGTTGAGTCAGACTTAGCTGCATCTTCTCACCTGAATGCCATGCCTTCCACAGGAGGATTCTGCCCTTTACAGATCATGGGACAAAAAGATGCTTGGTAATAAACATCTTGCCTATGTTTCTGTGCTGGTACCCTGTATGGCGGTTATTATTCCAGCACTGGGTATTTTTAGTAGAAATCCCAAATGGTGACGCTAGATGCAGGTATTGGGATGAAATGCCATGAAGCATTTTATTACTGACACACGAAATAGAATGTCGAATTAGATGAGTTTCCTTCTACCTTTTTTTTCCAAATCTCTGCCAGAAGAGAAGGATTAGCCCTCTTCTCCATAGGTCCTTGGCCATAAATCACAGAAGCAGTGGTGAAGATCTTAGGAGACCAAATTCTGCGTGAGGTTTAACCTTTCAGCTTTCCTCCAATAGCCTCCGTGAGATAGTGCAGTACATTAAAAATGTAGGAAGAGGGTTAGAAATGTTTGGTAACTAACATGTTGCATAACATGCATTTTGTTCAAATAATTTGTTAAGTTATCAAGAACTTGTGATCTCTTTTGTCTAAAGGAAATGAAGTTCATCATATAGGTATTTAGCGGCGTTGTAGAAGTGTGAGTTAAAGCAAATGCTTAGCACAGTTCTGAAATGGTTTTCTTTTCTTACATTCCAGAAGAGTCTGAAGTAAGTTTCAGTTTCCTGCAGAACATTTGTATTTTCTGATGCCAGGCCAAAAATGATGTGTTCAGTATTTCCAGACTCCCTTCTGAGACACTCAATTGTTTTCTCTTTGTCCACCAAAGCCTGAGAAAAGTCTCTTTTGATTACTAGATGTATTGGAAAACATATATTTACATCCCAGTGCTTAATTCTTTTAATCTCTTTTGCCTTTAGTAATATTTTTGTAATACTTGTTACATTCCAGTCTTCATTATGCTCTGCATGTATCACAATTTCTTCCAGTTGATCCTATAATACTTGATTCCACTGTGAATCTAGATGCATCCTCTATTTTTATCCCCAGCGTCCTCCTCTGTGCCATTTGAATAAAAAGCTAGATTATCTGAACTCTTGAGGTCAACTGCTAAAACTTGTCAGCTGATCTCTATTTGTTTTCAGACAGAACAGCCAGTTCTGAAAATAAGCAAACTTGGTACCCAATTTGCTGAGGATAGTAGGAGCAAGAGTAAAGCACATGCTCTTTTTAAAATACATAAAAGGCTCACATTTGAAGTTGGGTAAAAAAAAAATTAAGAAATTTTTAAGTGTCTTGACAGATCTCTACTTCCTTTAATATTTGTTGGCTAACCCTGCTCTTACCTGTACTGTCTGACTTAAATTTGTCCGATCCCTCAGTATAGTAGTCCCGCTGGTGAGGATCCAACTCCAGTAAAGTTAATGGCAGCTGTCCAGTTCAATTTACTGAGAGTTGGATCAGAGTTATTTCCTATTTCATGTTATCTGATGAAGGACTTAATTACAATTTTTCCAGCATGCGGATATGGCCTCGTATGTTTATATCTTTTTGTGTTTAGAAACTGATTTCCCAGAAATAGGGAAATTCTGCCTTTTCTCCTTCAGCTTAGCCTGTGATTATTTAAGCAGCAAAAGCAGAAGAGTTTCGTTTCTTGCTTCTCCCTGCCTATGATTAAAAAGTATTTATTTGCAACTTAACTAAGCAAGTAGACTTTTCTTTAACAAAACCCTTTCCTGTGAAGATAAATCACATTCTGTAGATGTTGTTAGCTACTCTGGATAGATTTACTGTTTCTGGATTTGATAACAGTACTTCTAGAGCAGTACTTAAAAATCCTGAGGCTTATGAGAATTTTTTTTTTCTTCCGCCTCCTCCTCTAATAAAAACAATGATGATGATAATAAAAGTAATATATTATGGGGGAATCCATTGTGTCAGCGTCAGTGAATTTCAGCTTTAGTGACTTCTGGTCAGGCATTGCTAGGTGCTTCAGTTTTCCCTGTTCTGCTGTCTTCTGGGTAGCTCTTGGGTTGTCTTGTTTAGTTTTTCCATGTGTCTGAAGATTTTTATTATTATTTTTAAGACATACTTTCTGCCTGAGATCACAATTTTAGCTTTCCACGATCACTTTGTATTTATGAGTTTATCATAAGTGTATGAAAAAAATGGCTGATGCTTCTTATTTTACCCAGTGTTAGGTCTTTGACAGAGTCATAAATGTATTTATTACAATGTGCGTCAGTGTTTCTGTAGCAGCTTGTACTGTCCATCTATCCTTTGGTGAGGATGCAAATGTAGGGGCAGCTGCAGTCAGGGAAAAAGCAGAAAAAAGTAGTGCCTGAAGAAGACATACTGCCTGTAGGCCAGTGGGAGCCGCTGGTACTACTGACTACCGGAACATGGCATTTTGGAGCTCGCGTTAGGTTATTAATTGTAAAATCTGCTTAACTCAAAAAGTATTAGGTTGATGCAGTGCCAGCTTTTCGGCAATTACATTTCTTCAGCATTTACAGCATTGTTACTTGAGCCTTTATTTTTCCAAGTTATTACTCATTTACTAGATACTTGAATCTGTGCTGTTGATAAATATACTATATGATGCCAATATCTCATGGATATCAAATGACAGAACTAATACATACCAAATGATTTGCCAGAGGCATTTTAAACAATATATGTTTTGGTTTTAATTTCTTGCTGCTATTATATAGTGATTCACGATTGACCGATATGAACCACTCAAGTAGCTGAATAAATAAACAATTGAAATTTGGAAACCTTTATCCATTCATAGCACTTCCCAATTGAAAATTAAATACTGAAAATGTTATTTTACTTTTTTCATAATGTTGTTGCTATATTAGCCAGGAATAGTTGTCCTCGGAAATATTACAAACTGGATTCATATACCCACTGGAAACCAAGCACTGAAAATAATCCCAGAGTTTTATTATCAACTAGTATACTTCAGTTATACACAAATGGGACATAAGAGATCTGAGAGGCGTATCAGTAATTTAATGCATACTAGTAGCATCTTGAACGAAGGAAATTTTAGAGTAGCTTTTAAAATAGTGTTAGGAAAATTAGTTCCTTCAATTCATCCGAACAGGATGAGCCTTATTAAAGCTGATGAAGACGGATCTCCAAACTTCTGCTATCTGACTTATTTCTTCAGCTTTAGGGATCAAAAATACTTAGGAACCGAGTAACATCACCTCTTAAACTAGTAGCACAGTTTTCAAAGGCAATAATACTGATTTAGGCGAAGTTATTTCCAGAATTGAGTGTAGTTCACTTGAGAAGTGTTCTCAAGACTTAGCCCTGCAAAAACATTTGCGCTGAAAGCTGACTTGAACAGCTTTTCCATCTGAGATACAATGCCATGCAGTTACTTGGAATTACCCGCATTCTTTCATTTTGTCGGTTGTTTGCAGGATCGGGTCTTGACTTGATCTTTTTAAGCCTAGTATGTGCTGTATTACAAGCGTTAATATTTATCGTTTTCCTGGGCTTTAAATGCTGTGTTACAAAAGGCAGCAGAGGGCGCTGAGCCCCCCCGGCACAGCCCGTTATGGATCTCTTCCTCCCTGCTCTGGATTTCCCCGTCCAGGGATTTCCCACTCCAGCTGGAGAAGAGCCTTTATAAAGAGCACCCTGGAGCTATTCTAATAAGCTGTTGCAGAGCAGCAGGATCTCACTGTGCCTCTTCACAGAAAACAGAAACCAAAGCTTTTAAATTTACTTTCTTTACCTAGTAACAGCAGTTACAAATGTTAAAACAGATGGGAAGAACAAGCCAATCTGTGCTAATAATTTTCTATGTGTTAATGACTGGTAAGTTGGGGGGATTGTTTGCTTGATTTGTTTTTAATTTTGTTGAGTGTAATCTGACCTACAATTTACTGTTTGATCTTTATTTCTCTTTGTTCTAGTTACTTTTGCATTTCAGCGAATATGGCTGTCAATTAAGTAGTTCTGTCAAAATGTCAGGAAGCTTTTTTTTTGACATTTACTTTGAGCTTTTCGTTCCTCTGCAATGACACAGTCATTTTCTTACTGAGTTTGCTAGAAGTCAGTCTAGGAGACAACTGCAGTATATCACTGCGTGTTTGATTTTTACTGTCATCCCTGACAGCGTCAGTCAAGTTTGGTACTAAATGTCCTGTTGAAAGTGATTCTGCAGTTGTCCTTGCTTTCTTACCCCTCCCCTCAAATGTTACAAGGTTTTAGAACCAGATCCACACAAGAAAAGTTGTTATATTGTGCCAATGCATTTATTTTCACTGACAGCATTGGGCTTATGCCATTTTATACATGAGAACTGTCTGTTAGTCATCTCAGTCTGTAGTATCTTTGACAAAAATAGCAATGTTTATGGGGTATTGTGGAGTTGTAAACTACTGTATGAGCTTTATTAGTTTAACCTCCACACAACTGTGAAGTAAGTTTGCAAAGTAATGACCTTGCATCACAGTAGAACATGAGAAGAAATGGGAAAATAAATGTTGAGAATGCTGCTGAGTTTATGTATGTTCTCCCTATTGTAGTTAAAGCTTTTGAAATGGAGACTATACCTGCTAACAGAATTGTTGCACAGATTGGAGAAACACTCATACTCACGTGCAATACTACTGGCTGTGCATCTCCAAGTTTTTCCTGGAGAACCCAGATGGACAACCCCCTTGGAGGAACACTGAGCAACCATGGGACATACTCTACCTTGACTATGGATCCAGTTAGCATTTTGAATTCTCACGATTATCTATGTACCGCCTTCTGTGGTGAGAAAGAGAAAAAAGAGAAGAGTATCAAAGTTGAACTTTACTGTAAGTAAGAATGTAATATTCTCTTTAAGTAATATACATTCATAAAAAGCTAATAATTGTTTTTAGATATCGTGGTTGGTAGTTAACATTGGTAGTTAACAGATAATGCCAGGATAATAAGTTTGCTATAGCTTAACATATATTTCCTTGTAAGATTCCTTTATCTGTCTGTTTGGGACTCTTTCGCACCCCCTTTCTGCTTAGCTTTCTGCACTGAAGGCAGTATGTACTGGTCTTATTTATTCTTACTCTAGATAATACTTGAAAGACAAAACATAGACTCACCAAAACTTTTGTAGAGCTGGAAAAAAACCAGCCACCAGTGTGGCTGAGATGAATGTATTTGGGAAACCTGCAAGTGCAGAGTGCCTAATCAAAGCCTTTGCAGTTTGCAGGGGAATGATTCAGATGTCTAAACCTACCAGCACAGAAAAAAAGATACCAGTGTATGGATTGCTCTGGATGCCTATATTTAGGTAGCTGTATCACTGCTTAGGTGTCTTGCTGGATCTTATTAGATCATTTGTGATCATATTTCAACAATTGTACAAATAGAATTCCTTTTAGTGTATGAACTGCTTATAAAAGACCTGAATGTCTTCATATCAAGATAAGTCTTGTAATAAATTTGATGTAACATCATGTTCTGAATGCCTCTAAACTCAAGATGTTTGATATCTGGATTTTGCTGTTATGTTGACCTAGAGCTCGTGCCTGCTATCCTAAAGAAATGGATTTTATTCTTTTAGCTTTCCACAGTGATCCTATCATTGAGATCAGCCCGTCCTTAGTTGCTGGAGAACCAGTCACTGTCATCTGTAAAATTCCTGATGTGTATCCTTCTAGTCACCTGGAAGTACTCCTAAAGAAAGAGGATCATGTTCTTCATGAGGAAAATTTTTATGAAGATGACAGCACAAATGTAGAGACCAAAACTGTGACTTATTCATTTAATCCCACATCTGAAGATATTGGGAAAGAGATTACCTGTGTGGCCAAGTTAGAAATTGCTGACATGGACTTTGAACCCAAAGAAAGAGTAACTTCTCAGAAACTGAATGCAAACTGTAAGTATTTTTATTCTAGGGCTTTCACACCAAATACTGTTTAATGTTAAGTTTTGTGGAATGGGTTTACAAAGTGTGTACTATATATTATTTATGTGGATAATCTATAGTATTTGGTTGAATTCTGCTGTATTCAGTAACAGTCATTAGGCAATGCTTTAGTAACTCCTCTCTCACTTTTTTACCTTGGGCACTGGTGCTCAGTCAGAAAGTAAAGACCAGAAGAAAAATGGCAGCATGCAGATAAACAATTGTTTCTAAAATTGCTATTGTATGCTTAGCAGTTCCAAGTTTAAAATCCTAAACAACAGGGAGACAAATGTAAGAGTTTAAAAAAAAAAAAGAATTACATTTTTTTTTCTAGCTTAGCTTTCAAAGCTGCAAGCTAAATGTCTTGTCAAGTCTGGAAAAATTGTTTCACTGTGTTACTGGAATACACATTATTCGTTTTTTCTTTGTAGTGTGTGAAATGTGCCTCTAGAGAAGCTAGGATTAAAGGTGTGCATGTCATTCTTCATTAACTTATTGACCTTATGCCTCTCTTGTTCTCTTCTAGTTGGTCCACAAAATACTGTCATTATTGCATCTCCAGGCAACTTGCCAATGGAAGGAGACCCTCTAAAGCTCACTTGTCTGACTGAGAGTAATCCACCACCACAAACAGTTTGGAGAAAACATCTGGCTGATGAAAGCATTCAGCATCTGATAGAAAACAATGTTCTTTCTATTCCTGATGCCCATTTCACTGATTCAGGACTGTACATCTGTGAAGTAATTAACCTGGTAACTAATAAAACAGAGAGAGCAAGTGTGGACATTGTTATACAAGGTAAAGTCTGCTTGAATTTAAATTCTATTATCCAGTACCCAATTGGCAGCTGCCTGTTAGGTTGGAAGATTCTGAAACACTGAAAATGAGGAAATTATGGGGCCTTCCTTGTTATGTATTCCGGATTTAGCTTTCAATTTACTGCTGCTCTTCCTGGGCTGTGCTTTTCATTTCTGTGCTTAGTTTTCAGCTAATTCGCTCTATACCGCTGTTGTACATGCATACCTCTACATATTTCCTGCAATGCAACACTCAAAATCATAAAAGAACCTCAGAAAGTGGCGGTGTGGGGGACAGTGTTATTTCTTTGAAATGTTAATGTACATAGCAATTTCACAGAGACACCTCAGTCTCCTTCTTTGAGCTATTACTTTTTAGTCATTAGTAGTAAATTCAGTGGTCATTTAATAGCAAAACTATTTGGAACACCATAATTATCAGTGTCAGTATCAGTATTAGTATTTACTACTATTACTACTACTACTACTGTTTCAATAGAGCCAAAAGCTTCAGATGGAGCCTGTGACCAAAACCAAAATTAACAGATCCTTGGGCAAGCAATCCCTGTTTTCTTAAAACTCTCTGTCTTGAGTACTTTTGCATTAGTTTAACAGCCTTTTCTTTTGTGATGCAGGTGCTCCAAACATTGCAAAACTTTCCATTGAGCCTTCTACAACAGTTCAGGAAGGAGAAAATGTTTCCATACAATGTTCTGCTGAGAGTAACCCTCCTCCCAAGATTATTTTAAGGAGAAAATCTGACAGTGCAGACATGGGGCCTTACAGTGAGGGGAGAATTCTCGTTCTTCCATCTGTGACATTCCTAAATGGAGGAGACTATGAATGTGTAGCAGAAAATAAGTTTGGGAAAAGTAAAGGTGAAATAACACTTAATGTGGAATGTAAGTATGTGTAATGTTTTCCCAATCATTTACAAATAATTAGTTAATTCTCCACTTACTTCAGTGATAAATATCACCATCAAACTAAACAAAACCCTGTGAGTAACAAAAAAATCAGCATAGTCCTCTGCTCTTCCCCAAAGAAAGGAGTAATGGTGGTGAGCAAAACAAGGATATGAAATCTTTAATATAATGACAGTCTTAAGTCACAATCCGAATGAGCGAGAAACTAATTTACTTTCCTAACATTCTTGGTTAGAAGTATTTGGTTAGTACGTTTGGGCTATAGAGAGTTCGTATGGAAGTTCTGATACTGTGTGCTTTACTTATTCTGAGATTGAAAAAGAAATTAACTCCGGGAGGCCAACAACCTGGCATCCAGTAGGACATGTTGGATCCATCTCTAAAAAATCCAGTGATGATTAACTACAGGATTCTTCCTTTCAGATGGACCGAAGAATACAATGATCTCCGTTATTCCTGCTACTGCTGTTAAAGAAGGAGAAACTGTGACGATGAGCTGTACTAGTTCTGGTAATCCAGCTCCAGTGATCTCTTGGAAGAAAAAGGCGGCCACCGGGGAGTCTGAGAAAATTTTTAAAGATGCAACTTTAACTATACAGAACATAAAAAGTCAAGATCTGGGACTTTATGAATGTGAAGCTTATAACCAATTCGGCAAAGAAGAAAAAGCTGTGAATTTACTTGTTCAAGGTTAGTAGAACATGACAGAATGCAAAGCTTTTTTGTTTTATGTATTTTAGGTCCAGATCTCACTCTGTGAAGGATGAAGGATTTCTGTCTTTGGTGTCAATGGAGTAAAAAGGTGACCTTAGTATCATTAAATCATTTAGAAAGCCTTAAACAAAGAAGGGTGAAATCTGCCGTAACACAGATAGCTTATGCAAAGTTCTCATGTGAGTTGAGCTTCCATCACTCCTTCCAATTGGCAAATGTATGCATGAGGCAAAGAAGCTATGCAGTGCCTATATTTTATTCCAAATAGGTCTCAGTGAAGGATCCAGATACATCCATAGAAAAGATTCAAAGAGAAAATACATGCTGTAACTTTTCTGTGGAGGGACTGTATTGTAGCCCCTTGGCTCTCCTTTAAGTTACAACTCTGCATCCTGTTCTCACAGACTGCATTTAAGCTATACCAAATGCTGATTCCTCAACCTACATGCAATGATAGCGAAGTTTCATTTTCAGTAGTAAGCGGACTTCTCTGCTTTAACCCTCCGGCTTCTGTTAATTGCATGGCAACTGTGCATTGCTTAGGGATCGCTTCTGCTGCTAGTCTGTCTTTCTTCCTATTTTTGTAGCTGCACCAAAAAATAGATTTTTAGTTTTCCCTTCAAGCGCAGTGACACAAGAAGAAAGTGTTTCCACCTCTTGCATATCTGCAGATGTTAAATCTGGTCAGAGTAACCTGCGAAAGAAAACAGGTGATGGGATCACAATCCTTGAAATAGTAGATGGCAAATATACCATAGGCAGGGCTCAGCTAAAGGACACAGGAGCATGTGAATGCCTACCATTAAAGAACTGGGAGAGCAATCTCACCATATAGTACTTTACGTCAAAGGTTAGTTAAAATAACTAGGCTGCCGCATTAATATTAGTATTTGTTTTAGACAGGCAGAATGACATCTTTGATTCCATTAAGAATGAATTGTCTTTAAAAAAAATGAGATGAGTTGCACAGGTTCTCATCATAAGTGGTGGGATCTTAGTGCTAATGAAAACTCCAGTCCAGAACGGCAGATGCACAAAATAATTGCTGCTTCAAAATTTTTCATAGTTCCAGTTCCACCTTTGAAAACAGGATGTAAAATTGTGGAACCTAGTGAAACAAATACTATTCTAGGACTCCTTCCTTTGCCTTTTCTATTTCTCTTCTGTTGAAAGAGGACATTAACCTCTGGGTCTGTTGGTCTGTGTCCTTCCATGAACTCAAATGAATAAACAGTGAATTTAAAATAAGAAAGGAAGAAAATACTTCATATAACTTAAAAGACATGCCACATTCTCCATCAATTGATAAAACGTTTTTTCTGCCAGCTGCTGTTGACTGCAGTGTGTGAAGGGTAGCTAGTGACAGAGTAGTGTCTAAGGCGATGTGCTGGAATATTATAGTGAATCCATTAGCTGGATTAGTGCTTTTTGTGTACAAGCTGCTGATATCTCATGAGTTTTTTGCTTCTATTTGTTGCTAAATCCTACCTTGCATTTCTTTTCTTTTCAGTTCCTCCCCAAAATATTACTGTGTTAGTATATCCATCAGAAAATGTTAAAGAAGGAGAAAATGTCACTATTACATGTAGCACATACAGTAACCCACCATCACAGATGGTCCTGAGAAAAGTCCATCAGGAGAAAGAAATTATTCTGCCATCAGTGAATGGAACATTTATACTCTACAATGTCACCAAAAATGATACAGGCAGATATTTGCTTGATGTTTTCAACGAGGTTGGAAACAACATCAAAGTGATTGAGATAGCTGTTGTAGGTAGGTAGATCTATTGCCTTAAACTTATTTTGCTCGTACTTTCTAATGAATTTTTTGTCAAGGTGAGCACAACTAGTTCATGGATGATTCTTGGGCAACAATACTGCAGTNGTCAAACAAAATAATAGAACAGCTGGTGAGAATAAGCTGTACTTAACCTTCTTTTGGTGTGGATATTAGCATCTGTCTTACCTGAGTTGGTGCAGTAGCTTTAAGGATAGAGCCAGAAAAAAGGTGGGTTCTGGCCGCATTTCTGTCCACGTGCATGAACACTGAGACTAATCCAAAGTAAGTTCTGTTTCACAAAAAAAATATGAATATTGGGCTTTTAAAACATGGTCTTCTCCTGAAGCATTGTTTCCAGGGGGTAGAAACGTCCCAAGATGTTTCCTGGGAAAAATATGTGATACTCTTCTTGTATCCTTCATGAACTCCATGGTTCTTCATTAACTTAATTGTAGATGATATCAGATGGATTTGAACTTGCACAGCAAATTCAAGACCAAGATAGTGTCTAGGAAATAAAGTGTGTTATATGGAGTTACTAAGGAAAAAAAGCATAAGGAAAACATATTGAAATGTGCTTTGTACAAAAACAGAAATACTGTTCCAAATGGGGGTCATTAATAACACTGCTTTTACACTAATATAAATGCATCCCTTTCGATTAGGTTTTACACAACTTTTTTCTCCTTTTGTTTCCATTTTCAGGAAAATTGGAAAAACCGGATCAAATGATACCACTGATTATTGCATTCTCCTGTGTAACAGCAATAGCAGTACCTGTAGTTGCAATTTTGGTCTACGTGTCAAGGAAAGCAAAGATAAATGGATCCTACAGTCTTGTAAAAGCACTCAGGCTGAAAGTGTGATTGCATTAATATAAGTTTAAGTTCATAATAAGCAATGTTATTTATTGTTGTGACTGGTTCTAGTCTTCTATAATATATGGCAACAAACAAGTGACTTAAGAACACCACCATGTGATAGCAAATGGATTTTTTTCCATGTTTTGAGTAGTATTCCAGTATTTAAATTAAAAGGAAAGCTAGCCTCCTGTCCTAGAAATTGGTAAATCACTTCTGTGTTGAAGCATGCTGAACAAAGAGTTCCTTGGACGACTAGGTTTGTACATAGTGTATAATTTGTGTTATAAATACGTTCAACTGAATATCAGTTTGTAAAATTGCGGTCTTACTGCAACTGTACAGAGAAGTGTTGTTAATTCAAAGATATAAATCAGCATTACTTGAGCTGATCGGACGACGATATTCTATTTTGTATTACTCTACAGAGTGAATGTTTTTAATATAATTTGTCTGCTTGTGGTAATGTTTGGAAAATGTTCTCTTCATTCATATTGCCATAAACTCTGTACCTTCAATGAAGTTACACAATCACTGGGCTATGTGTTTCTAATTAATTTAAATTAATTTAAGACCTCAGGGCTCATTTGTGAAATGTTATTTTAAATATTCAGAAAGTGTCTGGGATTATAGTCTATTTAGTTCTAGGCCAGCTGAGGTATTTTTGTAGGGTATAATAATTCTCAAATCAGCGTCAGAAATGTCTTATTTCCTGGTGAGCCAGATCAGACCCTTCATTTAGAATATAATAAATGCCAATAAGTATGCTTTACAGATTTCTACTGAAAAATAAGACTACCAGTAGGTTTCTTTGACTAGATTCCCCCTAGTGATTCTTGCTTAACATTATGTCAGAATACATGTTCCTATGGAAGGAACCAGTGAAAACTGTTATCCTTAGCAACAGTAGATTTGAGTGTCATGGGAAGGCAGAGACCTAAAGGCATTAGTCAAGCGGGAGATGCAAAATCTATGCAGCCTCAGCAATGATGGTTGAGTTGTTTCCTGAAAAAATGCCCTTTCCAAGCTGCTCATTGTGGAAAACTAAACCACGTGCCTGACAACTTTCCTTTTAATAGACAACCAGTGCCAGCATGCTTCACCCTGGTTAGCACCTTTTTTCACCGCACACTCTCTCCAGTGTTGGCAAAATGGGTGTGAAAATGGCGGGTTTTCTGTGCAGAGGCAAAGATGAAGGGGAAGGAGAGGTGGACTTTGGTATTGTCCCTTACATCCCTTCTGCTGGCTGGCAGCGCTGCTTTGATTCATCTGGTTGGTGATGTTCAGCGCCAAAGGCAAGGTTGTGAGAGACACGGGCACTGTGGCTGAGATGTTGAAGTGCATCTAGTCTCAGCAGCCCTGAGCCGCCGTGTTAGGCACAGGAAGGCGGACTTGGCTCCCCCAAACTTGCACGCACAAGGTCAAGCAGTGATATGTGAAAAGACTCCCTTTAGATTACACAAATGGTTTAACAACCACCCCAACAGCAGTACCAATACAGATGTCATTTGGTAGCTGGGTGCAGGATGAGGCAGGGGTGCAGATCTCCCATATCTCTCTCATCGCATCTTCAGCAGTGTTTTGCACACGGTAAATCGGTGCATGCAGGATCCTGTGCTAATCGACAGTTGGAAAGGGAGGCTTGGAAAGTGGGGGTGTAGCAGAAAAATGGGAGAGCAATGTGGACTTGGCTTGGGGGAATGTGAGCATGCAGTAGGAGGGTGAAGAAAAGATTAAAGACAGAGGAGGAGGAGAGCTTTGACAGGCCCATGACATAAATTTCTTGGAGGTGGTGCCAGGCAGATTTACTCAGAATAATGTCAGGCCTGCCTCAGTGCTGTCTTGTGAACAAACCAGAAAGCATGATTTTTCCACTGTGCAAAACTTTGGTGCACACATTTTTTGACGACTGGGTGTAGTTATGGTATCTGTCTTGCAAGAAGGATAGTTAGAAAAGATACAGAGAAGGAGGACTGGAAAACAGGAAAAATAAAAATGCCCGGGACTTTTCAGTTTGGAGAAAGAATTCTGAAGGAGGGGGTGTGACTGACGTTTTCCAAATTGTGAAGGCAGTTGATAGCAAACAACAGATGCAGAACTGCTGTTTGCACAATCATGCAATGCCGGAACTGCGGGGAACACAAACTAAGGAGAGAGCGCTTAAACAAAAATGATATAAAGTGCTTCTTTATGCAGTGAATGGTGAACTGCTGGAAGCTGCCACAGAATGTTGTGGAGGATGACAGTAAGAACTGGCTCAAAAGGGGAATGGAAAAGAAAAAACGGACTAAAGGTCCATAAACAAATACTAAAGGGAATAGGCAGAAATGTACAGTATAACATCCCTAATGCAATGGCCATTGATACTGAGCAATCCCTAGGGAATATACTGCAGAAAGTGGCCAGGTTTTCATGCTCTCCTGAAATAGTGTCTCCCACTGCTGGAGACATATTAAGGTAGCTGGATCACTGGTGAGGCCCAGTAAGGTATGTCTTGCCTTCTTACACCTTCTCCGAGTGGTCTTGGGCCAGACCTACCATGAGAAGGGGCTTAGCAGTTCCTGTGCAGTTTTTCCCTCTCCCATAGTCCCTTAGAAGGAATAAAAAGAGGAAAGATGAGTGGGAGAGAAATAGGAGTCCTCTTGCAACAGTGCTTTGGTGCTCGGGTAGTCTTTCCTGGAAATTCCTCCACGGGTTCGTGGTATCCTCTCCTCTCTTGCTTTCACGAGTGTTTGTGATACAGATGCAGACCTTAATATCTACCTTTGTCTGCCCTCTCAAGGTCTCCATTGAGTCATTTAAGTCAACAGGAGTTGGCCTGTGGTTTCAACAAAGCCGGTTTTTCACTTAGAAACACTAAGTGGATAGATTGAACTTGAAGTGCTCATATTAGGAGAGGCTGTTCTTGTGTGGGCAACAAGCTTCCTCTTGGTGAAATCACGAAGGAGGACCTTGCCAGGGGATCTCCTGCCTGATTCTCCTGCCTCTACTGCTTGATTCTTGGTATTTTCCAGGACACTTAATGATTTTGGGCAGACGCTTGTTCTATGGGGGTTAAAAGTTCACAGTCAAATAACTTCTCTTTTTATTGAAAATTCCAGAAGACATATTGTTTCTCCTTGCACTCTTTCTCGTCAAGCAAAATACAGAGCCTCTGCCCTGGCAAAAAGGCATCAACAGCGGCTCCAGCCCAGCAAGCACTTTCAGAAGTGGTCAGAGCTGCCTGGAGGTCTAGGTAAGAGTCCCTGCCACGGGGCCTGTCTTTATCACCAAGAAAGTGGTCTGTAGAGCAAAGGGCTGTGACGAGTCCACTCAGGTTTTCTCCACAACATCACCTTGCAGGCTGTAGAGTTGCGTTTTCCCCTGCCCGGTGCCGGGGCTCACCGCACCAGTGTCCTCAGAGCAGGGGTTTATCCCAGCAATACCATGGGGCAATGCTCAATGGTAACGCTAAAATGAGCCTGGATCTTAAAAGGTGATTGCGAAATCTCACTCCCCACAGCTAGTTCAGGATGTGCTCTTCCTTAAAATGTAAAGGTCAAATAGAAGAAGCTACGTTTTTTAGACTTCTCCAAGAATGCTTTCAGGTTCCTTTTTATGTATACTGAAGCGAACAGCTAATACATGCCGTGACAGAGGTGCTGTTATCTGCTGGAGATAACACTGGGGGCCCTGTGTTTGCAGGGACAGGCTCCCCCCAGTTTTGGGGACCAGCAGGGGGGGGTGTTTAAGGCTGAACCTGGTGTCTCTGGCTGCCACAGGCTGTTCAGCTTCATCGATGTGCTGCTGTGCTGGACCGGGTAACTTCTCTGAGCAGAGTGTGTCCCCCCGTAAGGAATCTGATTTTGACTGGAAATTCCTCACAAATGGAGAATATGTCATTGTCCTCGATAATTAGCTGTGCCCTTTCTGTTGTATATCCATAGCCTACTTCCTAGTCCAATTTGTCTGACCTTTCATGCCTTTCTCCCCACAAGATAATTGCATCCTCTAATAAAGCCATCTCATTTCTTTGGTAAACTAGACAGATTAAGCTGTTGTGAGCCTACCTTTTTGTATAAGGAGTTTTCTACAGCGGTAAACAATCATCGTGGTCTTTTCTAAATCCCCTCCAGCACTTCAACATACCCTTTAACATGTGGCACAAGATCTGTATGTGATCCTCTAGTGCTGTTTCTGCCAGTGCCAGAGGTGCTTTTGCTTCCTTATTCCTCTGTGCAGCTCTGCTTCCGTAAACAGCCTTTTTTACATTTGCCATTTTTTTGTCAGAGAATCACTGCAGGGAATAAAGAGTAAGTCAATTCCTTATTCCCATTACGGTTTCTCAGTCCTTTGTACAATACAATCCCTCAGAGCTGTTCTAGTACGTTTTCTTGAAACAGAAAGTGATGTGAATAGATCGTCAGAATAGATGATGACTATGTGATACAAAGTCAAATGCTTTGTGTCCAAATACATATAATCTAGTTTGTCTGATAATGCCTACGTTCCATAAAACCACACTGACTGGCTCTAATTTTGTTTTCTGTCCTTTAATCCCTGTATCAGCTTTTCCCATTATTTAAAACTTTGTCATACCAACCAGTCTGAATTCTACCCAGAATTACCAATCAAAAACTGACAGAGTTTTTGACACTACTCTATTCTCAGTTGGAAGGCCACTTCACATTTAAAAAAGAAAAGAGAGAAGCAGTTATATCAGGGAAAATACCCTCCTTGCTCTGTTGTCTGCAGTGTGGCTCAACAGCCTTTAAGCCTGTAGTCCACATGCTATATATCCTGCCACCAGTGATGTAAGTTACACTGACAGAAATATGGAAATGCTTGTAAAAAGAGGGGATAGCTACCAGGCATCTTAGTATCATAGAATCATAGAATCACTTGGGTTGGAAGAGACCCTTCAAGATCATCAAGTCCAACCATAACCTACACTACCAAAATCACCACTAAACCACGTCCCTTAACACCATGTCCACCTGTCTTTTAAATACCTCCAGGGACGGCGACTCCACCACCTCCCTGGGCAGCCTGTTCCAATGCCTGATAACCCTTTCGGTAAAGAAGTTTTTCCTAATATCCAATCTAAACCTCCCCTGGCACAACTTGAGGCCATTTCCTCTTGTCCTGTCGCTTGTCACTTGGGAGAAGAGACTGACCCCCACCTCGCTACAACCTCCTTTCAGGTAGTTGTAAAGAGTGATAAGGTCTCCCCTCAACCTTCTCTTCTCCAGGCTAAACAATCCCAACTCTCTCAGCTGCTCCTCATAAGACCTGTTCTCTAGACCCCTCACCAGCTTCGTTGCCCTTCTCTGGACACGCTCCAGCACCTCAATGTCTCTCTGATACTGCGGTGCCCAAAACTGAACACAGCACTCAAGCTGCAGCCTCACCAGTGCTGAGTCCAGGGGCACAATCACTTCCCTGCTCCTGCTGGTTGCACCATTCTTGATACAGGCCAAGATGCCATTGGCCTTCTTGGCCACCTGGGCACACTGCTGGCTCATGTTCAGCCGACTGTCCACCAGGACCCCCAGATCCTTTTCTGCCAGGCAGCTTTCCAGCCACTCCTCCCCAAGCCTGTAGCGCTGCCTGGGGTTGTTGTGACCAGTAGTAGTTAAAAGGTATTGTTTGGAGTAGCTGTGTAGCCACCAGGTACCAAAGCAGGGGATCTCCTGTCTGTCCTTCTGCCCTTCTGATGCAATTGAAGCACACGGAATGGCCAAATGTGTGTCTATGAGATAGAGGAGTGTGAAGTTCCCCCTGCTTACTGTGTTCTTGGTTCCTCTCAGCGATCCTGCTATGTTTAAGTTTTGTTGCAGATGAAACAAGCGGAACAGTTTCTTGACAGATTGAAAATTTACCCTTACAAGGGCACCTTTTGCTTTTTGCAATGTGAAGAAATTTAGATATTTAAATCCTAAGATGTGTGCCAGGACTAACTGAAGATTTATTTTTTAAAAAAGACAAGTATGTATTTTATAAACAGATGTGACAGAGGGCCTGGGACTCTGTGCTTATGTGACTTGAAGTAGGACAACAATGACTTCTTTTTGTTTTTTCATTGCAATAATGAAAAGTGTACCTGTATGTGTTAACTGAATTAGAAAGAGCATGAGGAAAAGAGAATGACTTTACTGCTCTTTGCTGTGCTTAATTGTAAAAACCAGAATTTTGTGACCTAATGCTGTTGATGTTTTTCTTTTAAATATTTTACCTTCCCTTTGAATGAGGGAGGTATGGGACATCTGCTCTCAGCAGCTGAAAGAAATGGTGCCATAGATGTTGAATTGATTCATGTTTCCAACCCAGATGTCATTTCTTGAACACTGCCACGTATTTCAGGCTGTTAATATTTTATGTTGTGCATTCATATTTGTTAAGGGCTCAGAGACTTACGATGATGGAGACTGTTAGTTTTAACAGTGATGTAACTTTGAGACATTGCTACCAGTTGAGCCAGAGAGCATCTGTGCTTTGGCTTGTCAAACCTGGTAGATTAAACTAGGTTTTTACATTCCCATGCACTTGCTGTGCATGGAAAAAACTAACCTGCAGCTGAAGAGAGAACTTCAGAAAATGGGGCTGGGGTATTTACTGGCATTGTATTGACCTCCACCTAATGGTCTTAAGCAAGAAAATCTTATCACAAACGGCGCATTCATTTGCTTGTTTCAGTATCAGAAATACATATAAAATAGAGTTAAAACACAACTGCCTGCAGTTTTAAAAATTACATCGAAAATGTATCCGCTATTGTTTCTATTGATTCCCTGTTCAGCTAAAATTCAGGAACATTTTGTCCCTTCATGTGTATCCAAGCACCGTAACAGTAAGTAAGGCAAGGTAGTATGATTCTTCAATGTTGAATAATTCATTCAGGCACCCTTATCTGAAAAGCATACAGAAATAAACATTTTAGGGAGACAATTTAGGGTTTGTAGATAAGCTCTGGAAAGAGGAAAGAAAAATTCCTTTTCGTCAACAAAATGCAACTCCAGCGCCACTTTGTTGTTGAGTCTATTGTTCTAGTTCATAGTCACAATGGCCTTGGTGCCGATAACAGAGCAGGGATGGAGCAGATAGCCAGATTTTGTTTGTATTGATCAAAGAACATAACTTCTTTTGAGAGATTGTGACAATGTTGGTATAAACCAGTCTTCCCAAGTCTGAGTTGAAGTAAAAAGCAAGAACCTGGCAAAATAGTGCTATACTTGCTTTCTCCGCCAGCCAAAAAAAACGGTGTATCTGTAGAAACAGCTAAAGAAATGTGTAGGGTACAGGAGAATTTATTTCCACATCTAAAGGTAAACTCATAGGCTGAAAATTCTATGCTCAAAATACAAATATACTGAAATATCTGCTTATAATACCTACAAACTTATTGACAGAACTTTAATCTTCCCTGTCTTGTTCCCTTTTTTGTAGCAAGTATCTGTAGTAGCAAGCAGTCGAAGAGCACACTTTACCAGTAGTCTGCATGTACAATTATTCCTTTTTCTTCCTTGCATCCAGCTCACTGTTAATTCAATAGAATGAGGCCGCATAAACCTCCAAGATCTGCACTTCTTTGGACATGAAAATCCACCTTCTAAAAGCTGTTGAGGTTTTTGTTAGCAAAGCCCTCTTGTTGCAGAGATGAGAAACAGGTGAGTAGATATGAGTTATAATTGAGGCACCTGTTTAGCCTTGAGCTTGATTGAATAGGGAAGTGAAGGTAAATACTGGGTGAGATTAATGCTGACTGATGGCCAAGGTTTCTGCAGTCTTTTATGAGTGCACACACATAATTTTGGAACCAGAGCCAGATAAGGAGATAACAAGGTAATTGTAGAAAGACCTAATGAAAGCAGAATGAGGTTCACCATGATGTAGAGCATAAGAATGACAATGCTAGGTCAGACCATGTTTTTTAATCAGCAGTAGTTAAAAGTTAATGCCTAAAAAATGCTGTACAACCAACGAATATTGTAATATATTCTCCAAATGTGCTCCCAGCCTCCAACAGCTTTGAAGCTCAGGAGTTTCCTGAGTCAGAGTTTGCTTTGCTGTATTTAGTAACTTGCAATGGATTTGTTTTCTGTTTGTTTTGTCACTTGAAATTATGTAAATTCATAGCACACGCAACCTACTGCTTTGCTGAGTTCGGTGTCTTGTGGTGGTATGTCTGAGAGCTTTTGAAGTTTCTGTTTTATACTCTTTTAGTTTGTGTTCTTTTCAAAATGGAAGAAAGTGGGAGAAAGTTTGAGCAATCTGTCAACGCTGAGCTATCTAGATTTCTAGATAATGTCTGGGACACAAGGGAATGTAGTGTGAAGAACTCTGCACAGCATTGCCACAAGCTGTCAGCAGCAGGAGGGAGGGATTTGGCAGTGATCTCACAAATTATAGCTGGAGGGCTGAATGTGCAAAATCTATTAAGGAGTAATTCTGCATACAATCCGTATTGCCAATTACTGTATTTAGCACAGTACTACTTTCAACTACTTTCCCATTTGAAGACCTCTCACATAGATATTTAACATTCAAATTGTTATTTTTTAAAACAAATGTAAGCAGATTGGATAATTACTTTAAAAATTAGGTCAAGTGTTTTCTATTGAATTAGAGTTGGAAGAAAACCTGACTGTTTTAATTTTGATGAGTGAAGTCATACTACTGATGTAATAGTATTTTTGTTAAGAACTTATATTTGAAACAGAGTAGAATGTTAAAAACTTTCCAAATAGTGTTTTCATGCCGTGTCTCTGAAATAAAGACCGGGGTTATTTCCTTGGAAAAGTGTTACAGTCACATTAAATGAATGCTTGTCTTAAAACCCCTATCTTGGTCACTTTTTGGACTGATTAGAATGTTGTCAGTTCAGAAAATTGCTTTTCGCCTGGCAAAGTTAAAAAGATTTCTTGTCCAGAAGGTGTACAGTAATTTAGAATATTGCTCCTTTGTGAGACCTAGGCCCTTCTGAGGAACTGAAATCAAAGTAAAGGAGGATGGTTTTGAGGTGGGGCAAGTTTTTCTTTTGGCTCATTGAAGGACTGAGGAAGAATCCCCTTGGCATTGTTGCAGGGGTATTTTTTTACTTCTTTTCTTTCTTTTTTTTTTTTTTTTTTTTTTTTTTTTTTTTTTTTTTTTGTTTGTTTGTTTTGTTATGCTATGCTACCCAGTTCCTTTTGTGGAGTATACAGTGAAGCAGGGGACAGCTGTGACAGTCAGGTTCAGGGCTGGCAGGGGCAAGACTAGCCACCGCACCTTCTCTTGTTCATTGCAAACAAAATGAAAGCCTTTGCTGTGGTTTCCACAACAACCTTGGGGGAAACTTTGAGGTAGGTTATTCAGATTCTAAGAGAGTCTAATGTTTTTGGTATGTAGAAGTCTTGACCAGAGGGTGTTAAAGAACGGCTGGTAAACTGTTAAATGTCCTAAACTGTAAAATAAGAGTAATAATAAAACAGGGTAGAGAGTAGTAATAAAACAGAGGAGAGATAAATATTGGGAACCTAACTGAATTGGTGTAATGTTTTTAAAATCTCATAAAATTTCAAAAAAGATTGTTTACATAGGTATTGTTTCCACTGTTAATGACAAAAACTTAATTTCAAGGTAGCATTTTGTATGATTTATCAAAATGAATATGTGAAACAATAGACCAACAGCATGAAGCACAGATGAAACAAGAGCTTCTTTTGTTGGAGGCTGTGAAGAGTGTGTAATCAGAGCTCAAGTCTATGACACTTGAAAAGAAAAACTGTCAGTTCTGAACCACAAGATTAACATCCCTGCCTGTACTTAAAAGATGAATACCTCTTTTTAGATGTATCTTTCCTGCAGTTGAACTGTCAAGCACAGACATCTTGAAGGCATGTTTTTTGAGTGTCTTAAAAGAGCCATCCTCAGGCTTCTGGTTCTTTATGGAAAGCGAAGTCTGCAGTCTAGCTAAAGGAATGTAGTACAGTGCATCTTCTAGGTCACCCTGAGATTATGGTCCATACACGAGCAGTATAAAGAAGTGCCTTTATACAATTTCATATAATATGCTTTATCAATTTAATTCTTGGTAATTTGATTTCTTAACTTTCAAGAGGTTACAATTAGATTGTATTAAATGCTTAGGCTTTTTTGAAAATATACTGATGGCAGGTTTAAAAGCCAAAAGTATGAGAAATTTTGTGGGTAAAGCAGGCCTACTTTTCCATCTCATTTAATCTGTTTTGCAATTTGAAGTTGGTTACCTGCAGATATGTCTAAATTCTGTGGACAGATAAGAACTGCATCTCAGAAGGGCAAAATGTATTTCTGGACTTGCTGTAGTCTTTCAATATCCCTCAACTTAGCAGGGGTTAGAGGGAACACAGAGCTGCTATTTTCTCAGAGGTGTGCAATAAAAAGACAAGAGGATATGGTCAAAAGGTGTGACAAGGGAAATTCCAATTGTATGTGAGGAAAAAAAATGCACGGTAGTGGTGGTTCATCACTCAAAACAGGTTGCTCAGCAGCTGTAGAACCAGGTTTTTTGCGCTTTAGCTGGAAAAGACCCTGATCAACATAATCTAACTGTAAAGTTAGCCTTGCTTTGAGTGGGACGTTGGATTTGATGATCTCCTGTGCTCATCCCCGCCTAAATTTTTCTGTTACTACTTACGACAGAGGCTTCCACAAGATACTGTTTCTTGTTTTGTAGGAGCAGTGTAATTCCCATACAAGAGCAAATGAAAAATATTCAAACAATTCAGTACACTGGTCTTTGGCAATAAGCAGCAACCAAAGTTTTGCAGGAGGATGTAAGAAACATCCCTGAAGAAAGATTTAGGAACTACTGCTTCTACAGTATTGAGCTTCTTTTGATATCTGATATAGACTGCTTAAATGTAAGTCTGCGGACATGAGACTTACTCACTTTTCCAAACCAGTTGCATTAGTCATAAGTCTAAATGTCCAGTCATTTTATGACTCCTTTTAAATTGCTGTCCCAAATTACTTCCTGTGGAAAAGAGTTGCATAGTTTAATTGGACACTTTGTAAAAAGTATTTCCTTTGATTGGTTTAAAATACTTCTCCTTTATGTCCCCTTGTTTTGAATTATGATGCAGTAAGACTAAAAGTTTTACTACTAATCATCAATGTGTGCAATTCTGTCTTACTCATATCTTTTCTCAAAATAAAAAAATAATTTAAAAAAACCCACCAAAATGTCACTCTCTTAAGTGTTTATATTTAGAAATGCTTTCACATGCCAATAATCTCTGTCACCTTCTGCAAAACTTCTAGTGCAAAGTCACCTTTCATAGGCAGTGATCAATCTGGTACTTTCTATTCCAAATGAAGCTCCATCATTTAGTTACCTTAAAGGAATTATAGTGTTTCTTGTACTATTCTGTGTCTCATTCTTTGCAGATCCTAATATTTTGGGATATTGCTGTCTTAAACTGACAAAATCTGGCTGATAATGAAAGACGGTATTTCATAATTTCTAATCCCAATTGCCCATAGTAGGCCAAAAGGAGTGTCTGTTCCTTACTGAAAACTAATTTCTCACCCACCCCTCCTTTTTTTTTTTTTTTTTCCTGGGTTAATTTTTGACTAGACCAGGTCCAGAACCCAAATTGCTGTAGGCTCTTACACGCACTTCGGCTAGTGCAACCGAGCTAGTGGTGGTGATCATGGGCACGATGACAGAGCCATCCCTCCCACACTTGCATCAATTGAAAGTGTGAAACCAGTCCAGTTACTCCTGCTAGCAGACCTTTTTTTTAACCATGATGTACACTCAGCAGAGACCTTCACTGAGCTTAGAACAGTGATTGTTAATTGCCTACTTAGTAACATGCACATTGAACCTACAGTGGATTTAATAACTTCATCCAAATGGGCATTGTTCAACATGTCACACAGCAAAAATTTCCTGTAGGAAGTCAAAAGCAGTTAGCTTCCCTCTGGAAGTCTTTGATATTTATGAAGCCAGACCTGGATTTTCCAAGTGAGTTGACTGAAAAGTATTTTCCATTTCCCTGAACATTTGAAAGGTATTTAATAACCACATTTAGGACTTCCTTTACAGTATCCTTGATGGAAAAGTGTATTCAACTAAATCTTTATTCCCAGAAAGAGTGTAAGGTTGTCTTAACATTCTTTTAAATGCAAAGACCTGTACTGTAGAAATAAATTGGACTGGTCAGAGATTTCACAGGATACAGGATTCAGTCCTTACACAGGAAGATGTGATGATGGGCTGTATCTCTCCTACCATGGCCCTACAGTGCTTTGCAGCCATATCCCTTTCCTTTTCAGATTATTGCAAATGGCACTTGGGATCGACCATCCATAAATCACCAGTATCACCAGAAGCTAATTAAAATATAGGTTTGCTCACTGTGGAAAGTTGTAAGAACTTTCCATCTGGTCAAGGTCAGCATATTCTGTTTTTAATGAATAACCATTGAGTAAAAGAAGTTTTCACTTCTCATTAGTTACAGAGGACACTTGCTCCTCCCCTGTTTGAAAGTGCTCACTTGTGCATCTGTTCCGGATTACCTGTTTTATGACCACCTCAGCCACATCCCAGGTGCAGCCATGAGCTCCGGTATGTGCCTCCCTATGTTACTGAAATAACACCTCTTCAGTGTCTTCCACGTCAGCAATGGCATTAACCAAGAGACACGCTGGGTGGAACGGTTGGGCAGGACAAACCCAGGGTTGTGGGCTGCACCAGGGTGGTTCGGTGTTCGCTGCCCCTGGAGAAAGCCTGGCTTTTTCCCTAAGGAACCTGGCAAGCAGATCTAAAGCTGTAGATGAACGTGTGCTCTGAGTTACTTTCAGCAGTTTTGCCATACAAGTGATACATACTGGTATGTCAGCAGCTTCCCAGCATTGTTTTGAAACAGCAAGTTGGTTGAGAACACATGCTGTTCCTGTCATCTTTTATTATCACCCACTTGCTCAACAACAACAATATAACTAAAAAAAAACCACCCCAAAACAACCGAAACTTTGTTTCAAAATCCATGAGTCAAGAACATAAATCTACGAATTGCTGCCATTTGTCTTCCTACTGTCTTCTTGTAAAGAAATTGCTTAGGAAATAATTTTTCCGTGGTAATCTGGAGTCAGCTGGTTTAGACACGTATCTGTGTAACATCAAAATTCATGTCACCCAACAGCTGTGCCTTTTTAGAGAAGTATAGCTGTAGTGTGAATCGACAACAGTCCTTGAAGCTGTTTAATCCCCTGACCTAAATTTGGGTGTTTGTCACCACCACCAACGCTACTACTATTTGCTTCTCAGATTAGAGGGGGAAATAATGTCTCTATCTGCATGCACTTGTAAAGCTGTGCCAGAGTAGGTTTTATTCTGTTAATTACTAAAATCCATAAACTGTTTAAGTAAAAGCTGGGGCTGTTTATGATGCCTTTTTTGCATAGTGCAAGACATTGTTTTTAATATTACTAATAGCTGCAATTTAATTTGATGAACCTTTAATTTAACTTTGTTAACAAATTTGTCTCCTTTCTGAATGGTTGAGTTGCAATGGTATTAACAAGGTAAGAAGTAATTAAATAAGTTGATCCTTCATCTTTTTGCACCAGACATAAGTCACCCCAAAGGCTAAGAAGCACTTTGTTAGTCTTTAAAAATTACCATGATGCTCAGATAAAGTAATAATCTGAGACAAAATCATGTATTAACAAAACACTATGCTTTTTAAACATGTAAGTAAATTCAGTGCACTTCACTGAGGCTTCAGTAAGTCTTTTCAGGACTGTGACCCAACCCTATGCCACGTGCAAGTTGTGTGAACGCAGAGCTGTGGGGCTGTAATTGCAGAAATGCAATTGCAGAGATGCAGCAGTTTCCCTGCAAAGGCTTTCCCCTTGATTTTGTGCACAAAATCCTAAAAATTGCCATAAAATTGCACTTGACCCTAAGCTGAGACCCCCCAGAATCATAAATGAAAGCTGTTTCTGAATTACTCTTGTCCTGTTTCCATGCTGCATTCTTATTTGTAAAGAGGCATTAAGTATTTTCAGCGTGCTTAGGAGTGTTTATGCTCTACTGGAACAGCTGTGGTACAGAACACAAGCTGAGTGCTAGGTTTTGTTCCAGCGAAGAAAACTGTCCTAAATTTGAACAGTATATGAGCCACTTTTGGACTTTTGAGAGATCTGCCAGCATAAAAATAAAAAGATAGTTTTTTAGACCTATATTAGATTTAAAATATCATTACCGTCAGTGATGTGCAGAAATCTTCAAAATAGTTATAAATTTCACAGTCATTAGAAAATAGTAAGAGCAGTCAGGCAGTGCAACTAGGAACTGAGAACCAGGGATCCTGAGACCTAATTTTTGATTCCTCAGTCTTTTCTAACAGGCCTTTTAGCAATTGATTTCGCTTGTCCGTCTGTCCTGTATCTTGGCTTGCTACACTGTTTTATCTTACAGGCCTATAGCAAAGCTTAATTCATGTAAATCACTTTGTAACTGCTAGGAGAGAGACGCTGGGGCAGAAGAGTGCTCTTCCTCATATGGTGGTAGTTCGAGTGCGGGGTAGATAAAGTATATGTAGGAGTAAAATGCTGGGAAAGAGACTTTTCTAAAATTTGATCAAGTTTTCTTTAATCTATTTTGTTTCTGGGCTTTTTGTGGATTTTGCATATCTTGGTTTAATTGTAAGAATGCCAGTCTTAAATTTATGTGAGAAAAGCCAGTCATGTTCTTTTCCCGGGTGAAGTTGGGAAACCTCAGGAGTCTCGTGCAAGTCATTTTGTGAAATTTCCATCACAGCTTCCCAGCAGTTTGGATGCAGTCTTAGGCATACTCTGAACAATACTCTGTCGCCTAAGCAAGGAGAACTAAAAGAAAAACATCCTTCTTTCAAAGTTGTCTGTTGTCTATGGGCCAATAACTGTTATTTTGCTAAGGACTGGGAGGTAGCTGCGAGCCTTCATGAATCTCCACATATGCAATGGGGATCCTTTTTTGCTGGAGTAGTATTTGACTGCGTGTTTGTCTAGTCTTTATTTTTGAGCTTGCTTGAGCCCAAACTCCCAAGTAATCCATGCTGCCTACACATTAAATCTCACTTTGTCTAAGTCGACTGAGCCAAGGGCTCTCCAAGAGGAGAATCTCGGGCATGGGGACATTCTCGGACATGAAATTCCTACCCCTCCAGGCTCTGTGGGTGCAGCTGGTTCCAGCAATTTGAGCATAAACTCAAGCACAGCTACAGCATTACATATGTGAGCTTAATTTGCTTCAGTTTCGTGTGGTTTAGAGAACAGATTGCGTAATGCAAAAAAAACCTAAGCAAACTCTGTAGGAGGATATGTCTCTCCCCTAGTCATGCAGAAATAAGGCGAATCCCATATTCCAGTATTCCTTCTATTTCATAAGATATCATGAACCACCACTTATTGCAGCTGTCTCTGCAGGCAGAGGCCAGTGCTGCATTCAGGGGAACTGAGCCTCTGCCCTGTTAAACCACAGGAGGGGCTTGCAGAGATGTCCTTGAATGCTTCTGCATCTCCAATTGTTCTAGTTTGCAGGAAGTAAAAGGGTTTTGCAAGGACCAAGGTTGGCTGGAGCCGGACTGCACTTCTAATTCTGTAGTTTAACAACACTGTGATGTTTTAATGCTTCTGTAAGTAGATGTGAATGTGAGAGGAAGGAGGACAAGGGAAATAAATGTAAATTTGGAGGGAAGGTGAGGAAACACACATAAAGCGGGAAAGAAATTAACTTGAAAGCAGAGCATAGAAAATAAAAATAGAAGCGGGAAAGGAAGTAAAAAAACAACAAGAAGTAAAGAACACTTTTTTTTTTTTTTTTAATTTGATCCTGTTTGTCATAAGTACTTGGTTGCACTGCAACTGAGTCTGCAATCTGGAGAGGCTGCTAGTCTGCAGTGCAGAAAATGGGCATTGGCTTGTTCCCTTCTTCACAGATTGACATGCTACAGCCAGAGATACAAAGACAGAGAGTAGGGACTAGGGAGAGAGAATGAGAAAGGCGGCAAAAGAAAGGCTTAGATCAATAGAGTGAGTCTGTGTAATTTAAACCTGCTCAGCACTAGAGATTTTGTTGTATGTCCTGAGATCATATGGAAAACTGTGCAGTTTTTGCCGAGATTTCCTCATTTTATACTGCTGAATCTTGACTTTATTTATCTTACCCATGCTACTGACGTGTCCTAGGGGAGTAGTAGCTCCTGGAAACAGCCTGCCTATGATTTACTGGAAACCTGAATTTCATGCAGTCACGTGGTGGAGAAGCAGCTTTAAGGAAAAATGGTTAGATTGCAGTGGCTGGCTCTGAGACTCAGATTCCCCGGACGGTGGGAGCCTGGGTTTGCCCCCAGGCTCACTGTGCAGCCCATGACGAGTGGAGCAGGGAGCCATCCAAATTCTTCGTGATTGCTGCTGAGACCTAAGAATTATACGCATATGTCTGAAACCCAGTTCTTCCTGCAGGGCCGTCTTTCTGTCCATTTGTGATCTTGTAGTGGGAGAGATCAGCAACCTTTTCATCCGAGGGATGGCATGAGTCATTTAACCATCAGGACAAGAGGTGGTAGGGCTTCCTTTTTTTCACAATGTGTGAGTTAAAGCATCATGCAGGAAATAAGAGATCCAGGTTTAACTTCTTCCTCTGCCAGAAAAGATTTAAATAGCTTTTCCCTCCAAATTGCAGCAATCACTAGCTGTCCAATTTGCTGTGGGAGAGAAGCTCGCCTCTTTTCCTGCGTGATGACCAGAGGGGTGTTTGTGTGGAAAAAGTTTTCATTTGTTCTGTTTCAGGATCGTTAAATAATCGTTGAATAAAACACATATCTAAGTTCTGTCTAAATGTGGGCTTGGGCTTGACTCTTGATTGAGTGACACAGCATTTGCATTGTGCTTATTTTACAGAGCACATTAAATAAAATAAACAGGATACAGGAATCTGGCCTGCAGTCAGAGGACATAAATCTTGTGGTCCTGGAGGTCACCATCTTCTAAGACGGAAGCAAACAAATCTATCTAAAAGCACAGTTTCAAAATTATTTTTGCTGACTGACAAAAATATGTTAAAAGCAAGTTAGTTCAACATCACATCGACCTTTTCTCTCTGACAGTGGTTACCATTGATTTAGTTACCTAAATTCCTTCCTGCAAGTACAAAGGGTTAATATAGAAAGTATTTTTATTTAGTAGATGGCTTTTGGGCTATAGTAACCCATTCTAAATATTCTATTTCACTATTACTAATCAAATCTGTCTTCAGCTGTGCAGGTTTTACAAGTGACTTAAATTTTCTTTCCTCCTTTTTTTTTTTTTTTTTTAAAGATGTCCTCAGCTTCAGAGAAGCTGAGCAGACTGCAACGGTTGTAAGGTTGTAAACTTCAGTGGGAGCACAAGTAACTGCTTCTGGAAAGAAGACTTTATACAGGTATTTAGGTATTCTTTACCTGGGAGCAGGCCCTGAAAGATATAAACTTCCAAATCAGTTAGTTGCTTTTAAAATTTTGCTCCAGCAGTCCATCAGGTTTGAAAACTTTGTTCCAGTTGTAATTAATAAGATGAAAGAAATCAGCACATTTAAGTATTTTCATCAATTAGCTACATAGGTCTTTTCTTAGTCTTCCAGCAAAAGAAGCAGCTTAGACTGATTTTGGGGTTTTTTTGAAATTGTTCCTTTTTTAGCACTGAAAAACAGAGAAGGAAAAAAAATACAGAATTAAGACTTAATTTCAAAGGCTTTTGAGACAAGATACATTTACATTTTAGAATGAAAAGAGAAAAAACATTTAGTGGTACTGTTAAGAATGTTTCAGCTGAGCATTTAGTTGTGTGTAGCAAAATCCCTGGTAAAGCTGAGGAGCTGAAGTTTAAAGCCCAGAGCTATGATGTGGGGGGTAATAAAAAGACGAAAGGTTTGAATGGATAGAAGGCCCAAGATTTGCTGGGGTTTATGGCTTGTAATTAGTTTTTAAGTCCTATTTAGAGCTCAGGCAGTTCAGCTTAACTTATGGAGTCTTCCTTTATAGTTCTACATCTGATAATTTGATTATGAAAATGAACTCTCCCACATAGAAGAGAATGCCAGCAATCTTGTTCTGATAAGAGATATTTATACAGCACCATCAAATCACTTAAACATAAGGGGGCCATGTGCTTATCCTCATTTCTGATGACGAGTCCACTGTAGCTATCTAAGATTTGTCAGCACGTGTTGATTTTCCCTGTTCAATTGGGGCCGGTGCTTTCCAGTGCTACTTCAGAGTAACTTTGGCTTACTTGGATATTCTGTGAATTTAATTGCTGTAAGTCGAGAATCTTTCTGCACACTCCCATCTTAAAATGGTACTGATAGAGGACCTAACTTTTAACCTATCCTTGATCAGGGAGAAAGGAAAAATCTAAGGAATCTTGGGAAAGGGGGCCGGGGAAGAGAGAATTAACTTTTGTAAAAAGCAATTTAATTGGTAAATTTGAGTAGCTGAAAGATAAGTGAGTGAGACTAATTCATTTGCTGTGGAGTACTCACTAGCAAGCTATTGCAGCAAACTATAATTCAAAATCAGAGTTGTCTGTGGCTAAGTTTGAGGGGTCGATGGTAGAAGGAAAGTGACGGAAATGCTGTTTAGACTCATGGCTTACTCTCCCTTCCTTTCTTTGCCTAATGCTGTTATCTGATAATCTTTTTCATTTATGCATATAGCCCAGATTCAGTCTTCAGTTATACACAGGAAAATTCCCTTTGTCACGGTTTCAGCACATTATAAGCAAAGGTTTGCTGCCATACTATAACAGCAAAATCTTGACCACTGTTTCTAAAATACAGTGTACTGGAATTTGTCTTAGTCTGCACACCCTTTCTGTGTAAGACCCCATTCTGATAAAAAAGCAAATGTTTTATTCATTGGGGCTTTTTTTTTGGAATTTTTTTGTTTGTTTTTTTCTAACGGACTGTAATACCAGTATAGGAAAGGAGTCTGGGATTAAAATAAGCCTGACGTTATTCAGATGCTACAAGCATTAATGGCTGAGAAAACATATGATCTGCTAAGGCATTCCTGGATTACAAGAGTTGCACAAACTTCAGGTCATCTGGAGTTCTATAAACTAAAACAATGCATTGCGTGTAAAATTCTTTGTTTATAGGGAGGTTTCCATGTGGAAAAAACATTAAACCTTTTCACAAGTTGCTTTTTACACAAGAATCATTCATCTGGTAATGGAAGTCTTAAGTGGCTAGACAAATATATTTGGAAGGAGAGAAATAGAAATAATTCTAGATGTTTTCTGAGCTAAAAAATTTGTTCTTTTTATGGACCTTTGAAAACTTGCATGGTGTGGCAGAAAATGTGTCTAAAATTTCATCCTAAAATACTTGTATGTGAGAAAAAAGATTCAGTTATTTGACAATGGGATTTTCAACTCAGAGTTCCTTGTAGGTATACTATCACTACAGGATCGGGGGATTGGATTTGGAAAGCATTGGGCAGAAAGCCTCCTGGGCAGAGAAGAGACTGTGAAACACCTAAGAGGCAGCTGGGTGGTACAAAAACTCAAAATCACACAGCTTGTAGTGTGAGCTTCTCCACACGTGTACTCCGTAAGAGCTTTTAGCTTTTAAGTGGACTTATCAGTAGGTTTCCTAAGCCTTGAACTTCAGTCTTCAATGCACTAGTAAATCTGGGATTAAAGGAAAAATTCTGGTTCTGCCTAAGTTTACACAGAGCTGTGTTCCCACTTGTTTTACCTCAGTCTTTACAGAATTTCCTGCACTCAAATATTAGGGAAGCACTTTCCAGTTGACCTATCTTGATTTTAGATACTCCCTATTACTTTGTATTCTCTCCAGTCACCAGCAGACTGAATCTCTGTGTTTGCATTCACTTCTTTTTAGTTCAAGAGTATGTACCTCTCATTCTAAAAAAAATTATTCACATTGTGTCCATTGTGAAGAATTTAATTTGGCTTTTTTTTTCCCCCCCCAGTGTGCACCTTTATTTGCTCTGGTGTTTTATTTAACCCGGGGCTCATTTTAACAATGTCGGTTATAAATGACCTGTGGTGGGATATTTGAGAGAATTCTTCCGCACTGTGTTCGGATGATCACCAGTTGCCAGATAGGGCATTCAGGACGGTAGGATAACTGAGGTGCGAAGGGACCGCAGGAGGGCTCTGGGCTGAACTCCTGCTCGGTGCAGGGTCCACCATGAGCTCAGGCCAGGCTGGTCAGGCTTTGTCCAGCCTGAGCACCTCTTGTTTCGATTTACTCCTGCTGCCTCTTGCCCTCCCGCCATGCGCCAGCATGAGGTGCCTGGCTCCGTCTCCTCCATAACCTTCTCGTGGGCACCAGCCGGTCACGGGTAGGTGCCCAGAGCCATCCCCTCCCCAGGCTGAGCGAGCCCCCTTCCCTCAGCATCTCCTCACAGGGCTCCAGCCCCTGACCAACCTGACCATTGGTGTCCTTCTCATACGGAGGCGCCCAAAGCTGGATGCAGCATGCTCAATATGGACTAGAAAATAGTAAATGTTTTACTAGTATTTCAGTGACCAGAATGAGCTGCGTAGGCTCAGAAGAGGAACAGTTACCAGCTGAAGTAGATTTAAGGTCACGAGAGGAGAAAAGGCTCAAAGGTACTCTTTTGTGAGAGTAATAGAGTTCAGTCGGAACCAGAGTGCAGTATTTCCTGGGGAACTTTTTGTAACTGTAAGATGATAGGACAAGAGGAAATGGCCTCAAGTTGCTCCAGGGGAGGTTTAGGTTGCATATTAGGAAAAACTTCTTTACAGAAAGGGTTATCAAGCATTGGAGCAGGCTGCCCAGGGAGGTGGTAGAATCGCCGTCCGTGGAGGTATTTAAAAGACGGGTAGATGTGGTGGTGAGGGACATGGTTTAGCGGTGGTTTTGGCATAGGTTTATGGTTGGACTCGATGATCTTGAAGGTCTCTTCCAACCCAAGTGATTCTATGATTCTATGTACTGTCCTCATTAATTGTCTTGGGAGTTCAGTGCCCGCGTACCTCAGTGCCGTGCCTTTCTCTGATCATCGCGTTCATCCAAACACATTTCTCCCTCACGGAAGTACACTAGGGACACACCGTTTGGGAGGATTAGTCCCGTTTCCTTGCTGTATAGAACTCATGAGTCATCGCCACCACTTGTTTGAGCAGTATTAAGCGTAAGCATCTTAGTTGTATCTATACACCCACACTGAAGTTTTTATATAAGATTCAAATGTGCCTGATTAACATAAGAAAACCCAGTGCATATTTGTAGAGCAGGTGCAAGCAATGTCTCATCTCTTCCTGAACAAAAGCTTAATACATTCCCACAAGTGACTTAATCCAACCTTATCGCTAAAAATGATATGCTTGTAAGTGGATATAAATGAAAGTTGAAAAGCTTCAAGTAATGCACTGTAATTATTAGTTAATATTCGAACAGGGCAGGAAGTTTAAAAAAAGGAATGTTACACCACTAACTACCAATAACTAATTTGCACACGCTGCATGAGTTGTAAGAATTAATTATGCTGTAAAATTTAAGCTCAAGCACATAAAACACGTGCAATGTAGCAGTGTGGTGTAGCAAGATCTGCAGCTCGTGTTTTGACTTGTAGATTTAAAATCTAAGTGAATTGAAAGTAAATGTAAACCCAGAGGATTTAAGTTTTATGATGTGGAACCCCGCTGAAGAGGGAAAATAGCAACTTGGTAGAACATGAATGATACTAGTAGTCCCAAATTCATTTTATGAATCTTATTAGCTCAGTCAACGTTTTTTCCAAGTGCACATGCAGTGGTGGCCCCAGCGCTCCCGTCACAGGAGAAGGCTGGACACTTGATGGGCCTGCAAGGAAGCTGCCAAGGACTTCCGAGTGTGAGCGGCCGGCTGCTCTTTTTTGCAGGCTTACGGAGAGCGGGGAGGTGCAGTAACAGCTGTTGGTATTGCTGAGCTGCTGTTTATTGTACATTTACTGAGAGAAGGGTGAAGAAACTTCTTCTGGTAACCTGGGTTTTGCTCATTTTTGTGAAGTGTGTTGGCTGAGCATTTATAAGCTTTTGTGTATCTGTCTGGAAGACAGGAATTGCATTTCGATTTTTCAACGGGAATTTTTTGTTCAGCTGATTTTTCTTCCTCCGTTTTGTTGATTTTTTTTTTTCTCTCCTCCTTAGAAATAAAACTTGCACATTTTAAAATTCTTTCCAAAAGAAATTTTTAGTTAGATAGACCTGATTTCAGGAAGTGTTGGATAGAGCTAGGAATTCTAACGTGAGGTAGTTCCGTCGAGGTTTTGCTAGCTCTTCTTTTTTGCTGCAATTGTTCCAAGTAAGTCTTGGGCATTTGTGAACATATTAAAAATTCTGGTAGCACTGCAGACAACATCTCAGGTGTGCAAACTGGCACAGTTTTTCAGAAGCAAAGAAAAGCTATGAAAAAGCTACGGAAAGGTACTCCAGACGGCCTTTGAGCAGATATAAAGTCATGCTGAAGCTTATCCTACTTTTCATGCATAACGCACTATGTATACGTGCACAAATATGTAAAAGCCTGCAGAATCTAAAAGATTTAATTTAGTTGCGCTTTTATTCAAAAGGTCTTCTGAATATGACAGGAGCTAGTTATGCTGATTTATTTAGCCTTTAAACCACCTAGGCATTAACGTCCAAGCATGCTTACAGTCCACAAAGAGCCTGTTAGGCAAGAAAGTGGCTCATTCTTATTTGATTGCTAAAGTGAAGCGGTGATTACAGGGCAAGAAGGCCAAGTGTGTAAGGCACTCACTAGAGATTTTAAAACCTAAAGGGTTTTAAACCCTGAAAGGGTTAGTTGCTGGATCGTAATTTATAAAGATGTATGCAATGTTGGCTTACTTTGGATAACAGTACAAAGAATATCTCTCAGGGATCACAATTTCTACAAATGTTTGAACTGCATAACAAGAAATACGTTTAGTTGCCTGCACTCTGTGAAAGTTGCTCGATTGGATATTGGTAAAAAGATATTAAGTTACAGAGAACCCAACGACTGAACTTCAAAAGTAATAAAAAGGGATACGTTGTTAGTTACAAACTGTATTCAATATGCTTTTCTGTACTAATTTTAAGCAGTAATATGTAGCTATTTATAATTAATTTTTATCATTTTAGTTCTAGGGCTTACTGAAGATTCCCTGTTCTCAGCTGCCAGAGCAACCTGAAGATTCCCTACATACCAGAAATCTTCTGAATAAGGTAAAATTGATTACCTAATTTTCTTCTGCCGTGTTTTCTTCTGAAGAAACGTGAAGAACTGGTATACTGCTAAGCTCACCTTCCCAATACGTTTCCTGTAGCAGGAAGTAACCTCCATTGAAGCAGCAGTCCCTCAGGTTAAGCAAAGCAACAAGCAAACAAAAAAACTCCACAAAAACTGAAAAACCAAGTGTAACCCTTTTGGCTGTGCACATTAAATGCCAGCTCTGGGAATATAAGAAGTTGCATGGAAAAATTGTAGAACCTCCAATCCTTGAAAATTTTAAAAACTTGATTGGACAAGGCCCTGAGCAAGCTGGTATAACTTTTAAGTTAGTGGTGCTTTGATCAAGAGGTTGAATTAAATTACAGCCAGCCATCCTTTCAGCAGGAATCTCTCTATTAGAAGTAAAATTAGTTAAGTATATTAAATTTTTGAATTGTACAAACCAGTAAAAATCCATTCAAATGTGGCTTAGAAGAGCTTGTTTTCTTAAGCACAGACAACAGCTCCTTGGGGGCTTTTTCTCAAGTTTTTTTGAAAAATACATTCTTGAGTTCTTCCAAAAAGAGCCATTGAAAATAGTTAGCAGCACAGACTAGTAATCAAGAAAGGTGCACTTTAACAGCTGTCAAGTATCTGTTACAAACATACTTCAGCTGGTATCTGCTGCCACCTCCAGACCATTCCCAGTATTAGAGAAAAAGAATTATTACTTGGACATAACAGCATTCCGTTCTTTTGCACTACTTTTCAGGTGGGAAGAGGGAAAGAAACTTAAGGAGAAAGATATTGTTAAGCAGATAGTTGGTGAAAGCTTTTGTGTATCATCAAAGGATTTTTGTCGTGTTAGAAATACACAGTAACGCAATTATCTTAATGGGAAAGACAAACCATACTTCAAGTTACATCTTTAGCTCGTAGATTGAATGGTCACAACTGAAGGAAAAGAAAAAGAAAATCTTAAAGCAAGGGCTGAACACTGGGCTGTGGAAAACCTGGAAATCAATTCAAGCATCCAGAGTGCATTTATATAGTTTTGGTTAAGTGATTCCAACTCTGCGATTCAGTTCTTCATATACAAAACAAATTACACCCTCTCTCTCCTCTTACTTCAGCAAAAGCTTTTGTAGCACCACGAAGGTCAGATTGGCAGGTCTTCTTTACTTAATCCACACGTGTGGGACAACACAACTGGATTTTATATGCCTAAATACACCTGTGTGTATGTGCAGTGCTGTGTACATACATGTATGTATCTGTGCGTACAGATGTGTGTTCAACAGCTCCCTCATCTCAGCTGAAATCAAAAGTGCTTCCGTTAAAAAGTAAAAAAAAAAAAAACAAAAACCAAACCAACAGCTTGATGGAAATGTGGAAATGTAGACCCAGTTAGTATGGTAGCAAGGATAACTGTAGATAGAAAATCTAATCATATCACAGGTCAATATAACAAGGTACGGTTTTTAGCTTGCCTGAGAAGTTTTATTTTAAAAGACATGAAAAGAGAAGATTTAAAAGATTATTTTATGCATTGAGTGTTCTTTCTGCAGGGAAAGATGGATGGATACTTTATATCCATCTTCCACTAACAGAACCTGCTGAGGTAACAGCAAACATAAATACCAGGATTTCATATGGTGATAGTGCTTTATTATTTCCTCACGCACAATTTAAGCAAAATGGTTAAGGAAGAACAGCGATTTGATGGTGCACTTCTTTCCATACACCTCATAACATAAAGGTTCCCTAAGAATAAAACTTGCATTTTTTAAAGAGGGAAGAACGCATCAGTATTTTTTCAAAACCCAAATAGTTATTTTCTACTTTGGTGAATCTGAATTTTCAAAGCTGTCCTGTCTGTACTCATTTTGCTGCTAATAGTAAAAAAAAAAAAAAAAAAAAAGAAAAATTTCCATTTCTCACACCACAGATTCTCAGCACACCAAGGAAAAACTCAACATCATCCTTGAAGTTAAATCACTCAGATGTGACGGAACGCTCCTGTTCACGTGTATTAAACATCCACTGAAATGTAGTGCGGTACATCACTGAGGTATGTTGAGTTTTGCTTTTGTCAGTTTGCTGCTTTTTTGGTTTGGGGTTTTTTTAACCCTGTAAGTTTGGGTTTGTCATCCCCATTCCTTGGCACTCAATGACGTAGGTGTCTTTACTGGGATCGTCCTCTTCTGATTTTGTCACAGTAAATTTGGCCTAAAAAAGGATTAGAAATATATCACTAATTAAGTTATAACACACTTATGTTTAAATATTCAATTTTTGATGTCCAATAATCTTACTGCCTTGTTTATTATAGCTTTGACTGATTTCATGAAAAAACATTTAAATAAAGGTGGTAAAAGTATCTAGCCATTCTAAAGGCATTTAACCCTAATGCACATTGACTTTCTGCAGGTAGACTCCCATATAAATTTTGTAGCAACTATTTTGTCAGTGCTTGTCCCCTACGATGCAGTTCAGCTCACAACGCCTGCTAAACTGCACATTTCCTAGCTACTGGATGACAACTGAGAGGTAAAACTTCCTGAAGTTTTGGACTCACCTTTGTCAGCTGCTCTGCAAAGTGTATAGCCGTTTGGGTATGAAGGGTAATTGGTCCGCTTTTCACTCTAGACACCCCCTTTGCTAGCGCCATAAAAATGATCAGCTGAAAGGCAGGGAAAGGTAATTATTAAGTAACTCTAAGGATCCTAGGAACTTATTGATTTAAAAAAAAAAAAAAAGGAATGAAGGCAAAACACATAAAATGTCTGTAGATATAAAAATGTAGTCTGCCAAGTTTCACAGAAGTCCATGGTGCCGAGTGTTAAGGATGATTCAAGGCTCGAGAAGCTTGGAAATTACTGCTGTAACGCCTGTTACGGAAGGGCTGCTACTTTTCCACAGTGAAGTCTGGCACTGAATTCCTGTTACTACACTCAACTTTGCCCTCCTTCACCCTCCCGCCCCAAAATTCCCCAAAGTCATGTCAGATTCCAGATTCCTAGATTACTTTTGTGTGGCGAGAACAACTCAGCAAGGGTGTTTTTAATTGTAACACTTTCTGATCACATATTCACCAGATACTTAAAAAAATCTGATTTGACTTACAAACATCACCATGACAAGTACTCTGTAAAGCACCATGTAACTCTGAGTGGTTCCCATACACAGTGAATCTAGCAGTGGCGTGTTTCCACCAGTTGTACTGTGCATACTTTGCAAGAAGCAGGATGAGTCCTAGACCCAAATCCTTCCTTTTATACTACATAATAATAATGTGTGGCCACATGCTTACAGCTAAGAGGTAAATCATCCCACCTAGGACAGCCTAAGATTCTTACCAGGCTGCGTTATTGAAAATAAGACAGCGGAGGGTGAAAGGTCTTAATTCTCAAATGAGATTAGGTGAGCAAGACAAACAGGAAAACTTCCTAGATAGGCTGTTCTCTAATAACTTCACTTAGTCTTGTTCTTAATATGTAACCAGGAAGCTATTCTTACTCCACTACATGGAGTGCCAAACAGAAGCAAATTCCTACCTCTTCATTCCATACCTACTAAGATTTGCAGGACACGAAAATTTAAGAGTATTGATGCAAAGCCAGGAAATCTGTGGTTCCTAAGAACTGTATGTAATTTGCGAAACCTAGTGTTGTGACCACACCAGGAAACCTCCTAAAACTTCTAATTATCAACTAATTATATAAAGTCATGCCTACCTGCAGAGATGCAGTCTAACTTTGAAATCTACATCTCATTCTTCCCCTGTTCAGATTTATTTTCTTCACAAGTGATACACACATGCATGTCCTTGCTACTTCAACATCATGTAAACCTATACCGGAGACTTACTTGGTCTTGCAGAGAATCATCCACAGTTCCACCATGTTTAAGATTCCTAAGCAGTATCTCAGCTGCTTCAATGCCAACCTTGTCAGAATTCTTTCCTAACAAAGAAATCCAGGAGATCAGGATGCTGCCAGTTACTATTTAACGTTTTAAAAATACAGAAGGAAGAAAAATTACCAAGAAATGACCAACTTTTTAAACCTTATTTCCATGCTCTTGCCTCAAATGTCTGCTTAAAAAAACCCTCCCATCTTATGATGGCATATGGTTCATACTACCTAAGCAGTGGGAAGCAAGCAGCCCCACTTGCAGTCACAGAAACATTTTATTCAAACCATTTAAAACCAAAATCACCTGTGTTCCTTTTAATCTAGATACATGCCTACATAACTTTGCAGATAAACCACAAAGACTGTATGTTCTTAAAGTCCAGAAGCATCTTCAACTCTGTGATCCTTAACAATCCATTCTAATAGAAGGTAAGTTTAATAATTTTGTAATTTTTGCCACTGGGCAGAAGTAGCTTAGAAGTATAAAGTGTAAGATTCCATTTACTACATTTAAAATCCACTTATTTCCACTATCCTTTATTACTAAACAACATCCATTTAAAAATGCAACACTCAAAGCATCAGATCTTTGAACAAATTATACTTCAGTTTCCTATTTGTTAATAGTACATTAAGTTAAATTTTCATACAACTCTTACCTCTCTTGCCAAGTGATGACCCAGCTAACAAACAACCTGTTGAAGTCTCTGCAACAACGCTGAGCAAAAAGACCAGTATCAATAATGAAGAACAAAATCACTCATTACACTTTATTTATCAGATATGTAATCAAGATCTAGCTAATCAACCAGCAAGGTTACAGGTATCAATAGAAAGTTTGGGCTCATCTTACATTATTCCACTTCCAGTCCCAAAGGCTTGATCATCAGGTTCTCGAACAGGCTGAATGTTAATGTAAAGATCTCTGATTTCTTTTCTGATGCATCTCACTGCTGCTGCTGACATGTCTTTTGCCAGCTAACAAGGTAAGAGGTACATAATTACATTATGTAACTATAGTAATACTTTTTTCTTGTAAGTCTAATTACTACAGTGGATCCCTGAATAAAGGGATTCTTTATCAACAAGAAAAACAAAAGATTGTTATAAAACTCCTACAAGCAAGCACTGAGCATTGTCTCTTGTGAGTTTTCCACAAAATTAAGGTAACATTAAAAGCTGACCAAATGACAATTGGAGTGATACATATACAAGGTTCAGTATCAATAGAAATTCAAGAACTTTTCTCCATTCATAGGGAGAAAGATTTGATTTTTGTCTCGATTATCTCAAGACATTAGATTATCCCCCCCATTATTAAGTACAGCATACACTCTATAAGACATTATATATAAATATAACAATTATAAATATAATTAAAATTTTAAATTTAAATATAAATAACGATTTTAAATCACAGGCGGTGGGGGGCAGATGAAGCCTGTCCCATCCTTGTGATCCAATCATAGCCGATACTCATGGGTTTGGAGCTTTTAAAACCAGGAGTCCACAGCTCTTCAAAAAGTAACTCAGTTTCTCCTCTTCCTCCCCCTACTAATTCCTAGCCTGTGTGTGAGAAGGACCCTTGAGGAGATCCCACCGCTTATCCTCTGCAAACACAGATAGCATAGGAGTAATAGAAAGAAGGGGGTAAAAAGGTGCAAATTTCTCTCTGTTTCATCTTTGGCTAAACCTACCCTTAACTTGCGCTGTCTAATACCCTTAGCAATGCTTGAAAAGTTTGACGTAGTCCCAGTTCTGCCTATTACAGTGCGCCATAGTTTATCCATAAATCTATGAATCAGGGCCATGACTTCAGATTTACAATAATCCATGTAAATGTGAACTATATGTAAATCAGATATAGATACCCTCAATATATGCTAAAGACCTCTGAACAGTCATACGAAGGATATCAAGGATACCATTCTCATTTCCTGTTTTAGCTGCTACCATATTCCTATGCCATGAATGCATTTTAAAAATGTCCAAAATTCTATTCTATGGCCTGAGTAATTCATACCATTTAATAAGGCTACTTAGTTCATATGTGAAAGACCACACAATACAGGAACAGTGGAGACATGTTAAGTAGATTACATACAATTTATAGAGATATACGAAGCTGGATATTACCAGAACTATTATCAGCACTTACTTTTATAGGCAGCGCTCCAGCAACAAATGCTCTTCCATATATCTTTGTCACTGTGCCACGTTCTGTTAAGTTTATTGGGCTCAATTCTTTGACTGGTGACATCTGGACTATGACTTCACCACCTCCCTGAGGATAGTAGCCCCTATTTAGAAACAGTAATCAGATATAATTAAATGCAAAGATCACAAGGAAAGCATGAAAAGAGCCAGAAGGCTCTGCATATATTTCATTATACGTTTTCACGTTCCTTGTTACTGTACATATGAATTTTGTTGATGTGTGCCTTAGAAATCTTTATGATAGAATCATGCTCTCTAACGGTATTACCTCATAACACGCATCTTACTAACTACCTAACACCAACATAATTGGCGCTTCAAGAAAAGCTCAGTAATGGAGTGCCCGTTCAGCATGTGCTTCCCTCGGGCGTAGACTATGGGAAACAATAAGCAGCAGCTGAAGATTCAGATATGACAAAAAGCCAGGAAAAGAACCATATCACATTCATCATATAGTGACACTACACACCAGGGCAGCTAATGCAGGTTAGTTCATGTATTATGAACTCATCCCTCAGCTTGATTCAGGGCACCGTGTGTGTGTGTCTGTGTCTGTGCTCACACACTGGTTCAGGAAGGCCTGCCTCTGACGCACATCTCCGTAACTCACCTCTTTTTTATGTCACAATTAAATGTGAAATTGAACTTTTCAACTATTGGCTTGAAAACCTGAAAAACAAGCACAGATAAAAACCACAGGGTGAATTTATATTGCATTTATAATTTCCTACTATTTTATGCGGTCTTTCAAAAAAAAAAAAAAGTTGAACACAAATTTCAGTTACATTATTAAAAAATTACACAGATAGCCAGTCTCATCCATGCAGCTTATTTGATGCTCCTCATACGTTGTTCTGAACAACACTTTGTGTAAAAGGATTTTCTTATAGAAGGAGGAAGATGAATTTTAACAATTCACAGCACTTCTAGAATAAAGAATATATTTTAAGTGAAATTTCCTTTAGTAATTAAAAGCAAACAGACAATTCCATGAAACACTGGTTGCCTTCTACATACAGTACACTAACTTTGTAATAAGCCTATGCCTAATTCCATAATTACAAATAAACTTGCAGTAAGAGCAACAGAAGTATAGTAGTTACATTGCACATATACGCATGAAAGATGCACCAAGCCAAAGAAATTTTTCCCTACCATGACTGTGTAGTCTATCTGAGGAGCCATCTCAGCATTAGTCCCACCTTTTAAACGAAGTTCTGATGGGGAAGCAGCAAACAGCACACAGGGCATTGCTACCTGCATCAGTAGACACACACTCCTAAAAGCAATTACAAGATACACAAATGTTATGCAGTCATAATCCACAGAATTCCATAGAAATCACTACATAAAGGCAAATTATTTTCCAGAGCATTCACGTATTAGATTTTCAACATTACCTATAAAGTAAGCTTATTAGCCTTAAAAGATACTAATTTAAAACTTCATGTCCTTAGCAAGCCTAAATATGAAGGGGTTTGTTTCACAATAATTGCATCTTTTAATATTCCAGATTGAAATAAAAGCAATGTAGCTAACAGTGCCCAGATGGGACTGTGAAAACTAGGTTTGGCTAGCAGATGATAAAAACAGAAAAGGCTTAGGCAGCGATTTTAACATTTTAATACTTATTTAATAACAAAACATTTAGAAAACTACAAAATTGCTTAGAGCTGGTCAGCATCACACGTTGAGAAAATTTGAGGGCATAGAAAATACACTTTTAGAGATAAGATTCCCCTATCACTGAATATCTCCACATTTCATAAGTTTGTTCAACAAAACTTATCTCACAGGGGTTTCAAACATCATTTTGAATTGTGAAAACAGTAATCACCATTGAACTGAAGAAAACTTGGTTTTGTTTTCTTAAATAGCTTCCAAATGTTTGTGAATCATACTGTTTCATACTGTTACTGGGTTGTTCTGGGGTTTTTTTGCTTGTGCTTAATTACTATTTCTGCTGCATTGTTGCTTACTCAAGCCTTTCTGTTAAGGAAAAGGCATCAGCTTGGTTGTTTATACTATCAAAGCTCAGAAAAATTTCTCTTCAATTAAAGGAAACTAACTTATGCCTAACCTAGTTTACACTTCCAAACAACTGTTCACACCAGCCTTCCGTAGCTAAGCCCATTTACTCGGTTTTGCAACAGATTCCAAGAACAAAGGACCCAACGCAGAAATACAGGATAGAAGAAACACAGGCACAAAGAACCATGGATAGAATACCCTTTCCAAAATACTGGTATCCCATATTGTACCATTACACGCGTAAGTAAAATTTCAAAATTTACTTTATTATATGATGAAGCTTATTTCAGATCTCACAGATTTGAGATACTTATCAAATTTGATGCATTTGACCTGATGTGTTACGTACTAATGTGAGAAAATAATGGATAAAGTTTTAAATACACAGGCAGCTGCTTTTCGCTTGTCATTAATCAAGTGTTCAACTTATAGATCAATTACAATTTTAAAACTATTACACTTGTTCTGTTCATACATACATACATTCATTCATACATATTATGTACTTTATTTATACATACTCTGCCTACACTAAAGGTTCTTTGGTCATATACCTCTGGCTTATGCTGCACACATTTTTGCTCATTACCCATGTGTTAATGTTATTTTTCCCCCTGATAATTTTAAAGTTACCAAAACACCTTCTGTCATAATTTTAGTTACCAAAAAAGGTGAAAAGCTGTTACTGGTCAGTCATTATCCACCTACAAAGACATACCCTGCTGTTTTTGTATCTGCTATGTGGGTTCCACCTTTGATCTTCCCAGGAGTGAAGCTTATTTCTGTTGAGCCAATTTCTCCGCCTTCCAGCTTCCCCTCACATAGATCCCGAATGATCTCCAATCCAGACAGATGCTGAGGCCTGGGAGTGACAATACGAAGTTAAAGATACGTTCGAGTAGACTACACACTCACATTACACTAAAAGAACTACTAAACACCAACTAATAAATACTACAATTGCAAATTTCACATCAAACAAGGGTCGGAAATTTGGTCTGGTTCCTACAGTACTTGTCCTGAGTTCACAGGAACCAAAGGAGCAGCAGTCAGGCCATTCTGGGATTTGCAGGATCCTGGTGTGTTTTCCATTAGAATGGGTCCAGACAGAGCCATGAGACGCAGGAGCAGTCGCTCGTCCTAATGCGATAAACGCTTGGACAAAGCCGCAATGGGGTGACGATGGCAACAGTGAAGCGGAGCCCAGCCAGTAGCTGGCTGCCAGAGCCACAAGAGAACTAACGCTTTTGCTGTGTGTCTATCTTGCTATGCCTGTGCTTCCATTCGCCCGAGTAATTTAAACAGGAAAGAAACGAATTCTTCTTCACACTATACGCTCGGGGAACCCTGTTTCGCTGAGGCATGACATGACATCAGCTCTATTTTGTGTTTCATACCGTGAAGTCTGCTTGGCACCTTTGAAAATATTTCGGAGATGATGCTCTGTAAACCTGTGGTCCCTGACAGGTGGCAACCAGGGCAGTGCCCCAGCAGCCGGACCGGGCCAGGGGCGGGGAGGGCGCTGAGGGGAGAGGGCGAAGGGCTCCGAACCGGCCGCCCCCGCCGGGAGGCCGCTTCACACCCCAGCCTTCCTTCGGGCTCAGTGGGGTCAGCCACAGACACCCCCCCCCCCCCCCCCCCCCCCCCCGACGAAAAGGCCCTCCTAGAGCAACGGAAATCCATGGGGGCTTGTCCTTGAAAGTATTTCAGACAAAAGCAAGCCAAGGCGTTTGCACCGCTGCTCCCCCGGCCCGGGCGGGCCTCACGGCGACACCCCCACCTTCCCCCCCCCGCCATCCCGGCGGGACAGCCCCCGGGCGAGCGGCGCTGCGGAGGGGTGGTTTACCTGAGGCCGGGCTGGCTCCTCCCGGCGCGGATCCGGCGCACCCGCAGCGGCAGGCCCAGCAGGCAGCTCAGCGCCGTGGACACTCGCAAGATCTGCCCGCCCTGCACGGAGAAACGGCGCTTGTCAGGCGCTACGGCGCTGCACACCCCGCCGGCCGCTACCGGCCCCGCTGCCGGGGACGGGGTAGTGCGAGGCCGGCCCGCCGCCGGTGCTCACCCCCTCCATGATGCCGCCGTCTATCTCCACCCTGTCCCCGTCCATGACTGGCGGCGAGCGGAGCTGTCTCTCGCAGAGGCCCCTGCCGCGCCGATGGGATCCCGGCGGGGCCCTGCCGACGGCGAGCCCCCGGCGGAGCAGCCGCCCGAGGCCGCTAACGCTTAGCGAGGGAAGCGCGCCCAAGATGCGCTCCGGTGGCGGCGGCGGCGCCCCCCCCCAAGCCGGTGCCGGTGCCTAGGCCAGGCGGCGGCGCGGGAGCAGGCGCAGAGCGGAGCCACCTCCCCCCGCTGCCTGAGGAGCAGCCGCCGGGTCCCAGCGCCGCGTAGCGGGCGGGCAGAGCTTCCTTCTCCCCGCCTTAGCGGTGCCAGGTCCGGCACAGGGCAGAGCTGCGGCGGCTCGGCGTCCCGGAGGAGGCAGCACCTTTCCCCCGTCCCGAGCAAGGGCCACGCTGGGCCGGCGCGGCGACAAGCGCGGCACCCGGCCAGACCGCGACCAGGCGGCGGCTGGGACGGCAGCCCCGCGGGCACAGCTCTGTGCTCGGTGCCGCCGCCGACGGCAGCGCGACCGGACCTGCCGCCGCGGTTACAAGCGAGCAGTTTTCCCCAGAAGCGAGGGCGCTGACGGGAGCGGGGAGAGGCACAGGCGCGCTGGCCTGGCAGTGACGCTCGGGGCTTTATTACGGGGGTGCCGGGAAAGGCCGGGCCCTTCGCGCTGCCCCTCACGCCGCTTCGGCCGAGGGACGCCGCGCTCCCTCCACCGCCGCCAGCGGCCCCGCTCCGGGAACCCCCCTGCGGCGCCCGGGACAGGTGACGCCCTCCCGTTACTTCCCGTGGGCGTGTGACGGCCCCGAAGCGCCGCCCGCGCACCCTTCCCGGACGGCGGCCGGCACCATCCGGCTGCCCCCGCCGCGGCCCCGCGCTCCCGGCCGCCGCCGCCGCCCTCCCCATCCCGGCGGCAGCGTGGCCGCCCGCCGCCTGGTTGGCCGCGGCTGGCGTGGCTGCCCTGCGGTTGGCTGCCGGGTGGGAGGTGTGCGGGGGGCGGGCGCTGTCTCTTCCCGGGGTAAGATGGCGGCCGTGACCGCTCTGAGGAGCAGCTGCCGGACCGCGGGGCGCCTGGTAAGGGGAGCGGGGGTTCCTGCGGGTGGCGGAGCGCCCGGTTAGCCGGTGAGAGGGGTGGATGACGCGCGGCGTCGTCGCCTCGGCGGCATCTCGAAGCCCCGTTGCTTCCTTCCAGCCGGGAGCGAGCGAGGGCTGGGCGGCAGACCCTCGGAGCGAAGGGCGGAGACCCTCGCAGAGCTGCCGCCTCCCCTCCGCCCTTCCGGCCGCCGCCTCAGCCGCGCCTGCGGGCGGGCAGCGCCCCGACTACCCTCCCCGCCTCCCCCTAGCCTCGGCCGCGCCCGCTGCCCCGGGGAGCGGCGACACAGGTGACCGTGTCCCCCGCGGCCAGTCCCCGGCCCCGCACGCCCCGCGGGTCAGGGGGCCCGCGCTCCCCGGGGACCGCCAGAAAGCCGCCTCCGCCCCGCGCTGCTGCCCCCCGAACGTCTTCCCCGCTGTCCGTCTTTCCCGAGAACGAAACGCGTGCCCTCTGTAATAATCCACTGGCATCTTTCTCTGCTGTTATTTCGCAGCGAAGTCGTTGCGTTGCCTCTATGTTAGGCTGCCGTCGTTGCTCCTCTGCCCGTGTGTCACCCTCCTTTGCATACCATAATTTAATATTTGTAAATTACGTAGTTGATATACCATACTTCAAGAAGTGAATCTCCTTGGTTGCCTTTTAGGGCGCTTATAATCTTCTGCGCGTGCCGTCATGAAGACTTACTTCATGATTTCTTCTGCCTTCGTGCATTATAGTCTTCCTGCTGTAGTGAGGAGTGTTGGTTTCCAGTTGTCACTGCTGTTTTGTGGAATGTCAGAAAAAGAAGCATCTGTTTGTGAGATAAGCCGAGTGAAAACCAAATTAAGGATCAGTTCTAGTTTCTATTTTTGAGTTTTGATCTTAATAATAATTCATATTGTATTTTGAAATCACAGTAGTGAGGAATATTTTCAGCAATGCTTCTGTAATTATCTAGTTTTAGGCTACATGTAAGTAATTTTACTAATTAAGAATATTGAAAATAGCAGCTTCGTTTTAGTTTTCTTTCTGACTAAACCATCTACTCTTAAATCCAGAGCGAGGGTCTGATAAGATGAAAAAGCTCATCTTATCTATGTGCATGCCAAACTACAGAATTGGCTATACACAGTGTGTGTTTCCTGCAAGCACATTTTAAATTTTGCTAGATACTAATTCTTCTTGTGACCATCTACTGTGAAACAGTGGTAAGATCCAAGAAATAATATGGATATTATAGTATTAAAGAGCTTTATTTTAATATTCTCAATGCTTTTGCAAACACTTTGGTTAGCAAGGGGAAGAAGGAAAAAGTAGTGGTGATTCTCCGTGGGGGCTGTAAATTGTGAAGAAGAAAAGAAAGGAGCCTGGGAGTCTTTGTGTTAAGTGGTAGGGAAATAACAGTTACGTGGACCTTAGGACATGGTGCCAGTTATTTAGGTGAGGAATAATGTCTGACAGAAACACGCTACCAAGGACGTTGCATTTGTTTTGCATACGTATTCTGTATCTATATCTGTGTAAGTGTATATAGTTGCATCTATACTAAACCAATGTAAGTAAATGTTCGTTAAAATGACTCTCTGGGACAGCACGTCAAAAGAGCTCTATAGAGGAGTATCCTTTCACATGAAGTCATTGTCTTTGAGCACAAACTATTCAATTTGACTTTGAAATTCAGTGTTACTTCATCAGGTAATTGGTTGCCTGCAGGCGGCATAAAAACATTTTGTTCCACAGCCACTAGTAGTTTTAGAATCAGCAATGATTTAGAAAAGCACGGTGGGCTTCTTTTTAAGGAAACAACCCAAACTGAACTAAACAGGGGCAAAACAGTTCTCCCCCAAATAGCATACAGCTCCCATGGTGTCTTGGTTCAAACCACAAGTCTTAGTCAACCAGGTATTGGTGGCTGATGTGTCCTCAGTGAGAGACTGGAATGGGTTCTCACTTTCTTCTCCCCACAGTAACTTTGCACTTTGAAGACTTGCACAGGAAAGGTGTTATCTTACTGTGTCATATAGCGTGATAGTGGTGATAGGAACATAACAGCTAGTACTGTCCTTGTTGGGTTTTTATTACTACATTTCTCCAGACATCAAGATACGTAGGTGGGCATGCTACGGACATTAGAACTAATTTTATCTTTCATATGCTTCAGTTATTTCTTTATTTGGCATTACACAGAAAATAGTATTATGGTGATTCAATACTGAAATTAATAAGCACAGCCTCTTTATTTCACAGATTTTAGTTTTTCCCCTTGTTAGAAAGGAGTACTGTTCTATGAAAATATTGGGTACTGTATTATTGCTTTAACAATAGTAGTACACCAACTTCTTAGTAGAGAATGTGCAAAACCGCAAACCAAAAAGATCCATTAAAAAAATGCAATAGTTTTGAATTATTCCTACAAATATAATTTGAAACAGCATCAAAACTCTCCTGTAACAAAACTAGTCTGTTTTTTTGGCAGTGACATTACTAATTCACTACCTGCATTGGTTATCAAATGTTAAAAACACATGGAAAGCCTTATGAAACTTCACATTTAGAAATAGTTCAGAGATTTGATGTGCTCCTTGTGATCATCTTCACAGGTAAATATTGAATGTTTTCCATGTAGGGTCATATAAAGAGAAAAGAGTTTTATTGTAAGTTTGGGACGAAGAGATCTTGTTAGCCAAAAAAATGTAACCATGGACTCAAGTGGTAAGAAAAACAGAATTAATAATACAGAAAATACGCTTGTGAAGATGTAAGTTATATACCAGTTTTGTAATTGAATGAGAATTTTAAATTTGTTCGTAAAGTAAGATTTTTCATAGCTTAAAATTCCCATTCAACCTGATTTTTTAACAGGGAAAATTGTTTGGAGGACTAATGAAAAGGATGAAAAGTTTGCTCATTATAGGAATCAGAAAAATACTTATTTTAGATCAGTAGGTACAATCTTAGTAGCCGGCAGCTGAAAAGTAACTCAATGTAACTTTGTTGTATCCTTTATGGTAGATTGTACTGTATAAATATTTGTTCCTAAAAGAAAGGTGACAGTAAATGTAACTAGCAATGCTAGATTAAATAATAAAGAAGCTGTGTACATTGTCAGTTGAGAGTTGTACAGTTTTCTGAATAATCTGCTTTTTAAAAGTGTAGTATAAAATCAAATAGTTCAACAGTGTGGGGGGTGGGGAGGACAATCAGGAAGTTTCATATGCTCTGTAATTATTGAAAGGGATTTTAAAAAAAGAAGTTAAAATGAACTTTCCCATGCAGGTGTGCTGTTTTCTGGCTCCTCTAAGAAGATAATTTCTAAATTTTACAGTTTTGAGGTACATTGTAGCCCCTGATTTTTTTTTTTCATATCTCTAAATTAATTAGAGATAGTATCTACAGATAAATTGTTATTTTTATTAATTTTACAGCACTCTAAGACAAAATAACACCAGAATTACATTAGATTTAAGAAATTTTACTAAATAAGAAAGGGTCTGAACTAACTTCTGTTGAGATTGATGATAAAATGCCTGTTTATGTCAATGCAAGTGCTAGTGGCTTTGCTTTTGACCAAAATCATGACTGATTACACGATACTTTAAAGCATAAGCTTTTGTCTGAAGAACCTTTCAGAAAATTCTATTGACCCTTTAGGTTGATTTCTGGATAAATATAATTGTAACCATGAAAGTAAACAATCTGACACCCAGTTCTTAAAAAAATGTCGTTAAAGTTGATGTGAAATGATATTTACTTGAAGACGATCGCCTCCTATATATTAACAGAAATAAAATGGCAACTGCCTGTGCCCTCTGGTGTGAATTTCCTTTCCAATTAGTACTTCTGATCAACCTTTGATTGGAATAAGAAATGACAAAGAAAAACATGCTGCGCATTCCTGCAGTCTAAGGGACCCTTCCCGTTCTGGATGAGAGTATTTCAGATGGCTGATGTAGTTGGTATTATGTATGCTTTTTGTGTGTGTGTCCTGATTAAACTAATTGCTTGGAGAAACAGTAGGGAGTATGAATCTCTTACCAGATCTTGTCATGATTTTTGTTAATTGGTTATGTTATTGTGGCTTTGATCTCCCCATGTGTTGTGTTAGTGAAAGAAGTTAAAGACCTGGCAAAGCTTATGCTAATTTAATGGTTATTGTACATTCAGTTTGTATTCAGTATAATTGTGTTTCCATAAGAACTTCTCTTATATAAACTAGAATTAAACCATTTTAGTGTTACTGTTGCATCAGGAATATTAAATGAGCTCTACATTCCTTGGTCCATTATATTAACACTTGAGACTTTTCTCCCCCAGGTTTGCATTCACCGTGTTAGATCATGCAGCGGCATTCGCTTTATAAAATCAAAATATGTGTGCGTGTATGACAAATCTGCCCTCAAGTTTAGTCATCAACAGCGATTATTCAGAACATCAGCTGGTAATCTTTTTCATAATAAAATAATTCATTTTATGTTGCTATTTTATAAGTGTTATGTTAGTGATTTGTATATGACTGGTATGTAGACTGTTTTAATGCATTCAGATTTTTCTGTCTGATATCTTATATTTAGTATTAAACATGCTGTATTTCCTTATTGTTTGTTTTAAGTTTCATGTGGCCAAATTGTCCAGTTTAAGCTTTCTGACATTGGAGAAGGGATTACAGAGGTGACTGTAAAAGAATGGTAAGCTCTACTTTCTTTGAAATACACTTAGAAATTAGCAAGTAGTTTAACAGATGTACTATCAAATATTATCTGAGAATGTTTTCTGGGTGACTAGTGAAGTTTTTCAAGTTCCATTTTCCACATTTTAAAATCTCGTATATATACTGAGCTTTACAGTTTGTTTAATTGCAACCTGGTTTATTTGGGAGCGTGGAAAGAATGGGATGGAAAAAAGAATGGGATGGGAAAAAGGTGGAAAGAATGGGATGCCCTAACTGCACCTGTATATAGGCTTTGCTTCAGTGATTAGTGTTTTTTGAGTGCAGTAGGTCTGTCTTTTATTATACTTACTTAGCTTGAACTTTACAAACAAATGATTAGTCTGGAGAATCCACATAATTTTATCCTATGCTTCTCTACTGCCGTTAGTAAAAGATTTGAACATTTAAATTGTTTGTAAAAAGCCAGTGATGAATGGATTAATCAAAATCGAAGTGTACAGTGAAGGAAGGCAGTGTTGAAATGTCTTTTTTTGGTATAAGCAGGTGGAAATACCTCTGTCTGCATAGATGACAGTGTTTCCCACTTTCAGTTTCTTGTCTGAAAGTGATCGTATATTGATCCTGGCAATTTGAAACTGAGAACTTCCTGAGGTTCAGACTAAGCTGGGCTCATTCTTATTTTTAGATGGCTTATCTGTCGAGAAAACTCTGCTTTACTAAAGTAATAGTAAAATATATGTGTGATGATATTCTAAATCATTGTGTCATTTCACACAACAAAAAGTTCTGGTCAGGCAAAAGGTACATAGCAAATGTATCCATTACGTAGAATTTATCTTCTTATCTGGAATGTGTTTTCATGTTGAGGGGATGTACATAGCTGAACTAATCAAAAGAATACACAACATAGATATTTACACCTTAAATGTTTTACACTAGCCTGTGTGTTTTCTCTTAGGTATATAAAAGAAGGTGATAGCGTGTCTCAGTTTGATAGCATCTGTGAAGTACAAAGTGATAAAGCTTCCGTTACTATTACTAGTCGTTACGATGGCATCATTAGAAAACTCCATTACAATTTAGATGAAATTGCTTATGTTGGGAAACCATTAGTGGACATTGAAATTGATGCTTCAAAAGGTATTGTAAGATAGGGTTTTTTGTCTTGCATGTTTTACGTTTGTTGTCATAAAACCATCAGCGACAGAGGAGTTTGCTTAAAACTGAGTATTTTTTCCTTTATAAAGTCAGTCAAGAAAATCAAGTAGAAAAAAAGCTGTGATACTTTATTAGTATTTAAAATCTAAAAAGCCGGATGGTTTTTTTTATTGAAAATTTAGCTTAAGCAGCAGCCATGAGCAAGCTATGTTCCCGTCCACGGTAGCTCAAAGTTAATGTTAAAAACTTCACCTGTCACAGAATCACAGAACGGTTGAGGTTGGAATTTAAGAAATGCTTATGATGTAGTAAAGTTAAAATGTTCCTTTTGGTTTGCAGGAGTTGCCTCAGAAGAAGATGTTGTTGAAACACCTCCTATGTCTCATGAAGAGCACACTCACCAAGAGATAAAAGGTCACAAAACATTAGCAACTCCTGCAGTTCGTCGTTTGGCCATGGAGAACAATGTAAGTTTGCTGAACCACGTCCTGCTGCATTTTATCCATCTTTTATATAGCTGTTTGAATGACTAGAACATTGGTCTAGAGGAAAGTGCAGTGAGAAGACTTGTTTCCAAATATGTTTCAAATGTGTAAAAAATGTTGTAAAGGTGAAGATTTCTCTTCATTAGGGTGGTTAGGAAAAGAATTACTGGTCTTTAAATGCATCTAGGATGCTTTAGGCTGGAGATTAAGGATACCTTTTAATAATAAAAATAATAAAGTAATAGAATAGATTCCTGGGACAGAGGAAGGATGAGGATAAAATGGAACCTCTGCTTTAGCAACCTTGTTCTGTTCTTCAGATTTGTATTAGAGCAGAGGATGTACTAGGTGATCTTTTAAGTGCTTTTCCAATTCTTTTTCCCTGTGAATCTGTGAATATTCCATTGGTTTTAAAAGCTTATGGTGCATTTTTAGGACAAAAATAAAACAGTAAGTAGAGAACATGAAGTGACAAATAGCTTTCCTCAAATTAATATTTCGCTATCGATCCTGTGAGATAATGAAGAGGTAAGTAGTATTCATAGCTCCTCCTTAAAGTGTGCAGTTAGACACCTACTGGGCCTGCTGGATGATTTGAACAATGCTGAGTACCTAAGAAATCATAGAATGGGAAAGAAAACTGTAGGTATGTTACATCAGTAACTGGAATAATTTTTAACTGTAGCTCACAATACAGGATATTTTTGTGTTGCTGTAAAATGAAAGTGTCATAGCTTGTTATGTACTTTTCAGATTAAATTGAGTGAAGTTGTTGGAACAGGGAAAGATAACAGAATTCTTAAAGAAGACATACTCAATTACTTGGCCAAACAAACAGGAGCTATTTTACCGCCATCACCGAAGGCTGAAATTATCCCACCTTTGCCAAAATCAGAGACTGTGCCAGCTGCTTCAAAGGACAAAGCACGTAAAATTCCTGTACCTGTTTCCAGACCCATTGTGTTTTCAGGAAAAGATAAAACAGAACCTCTAACAGGTAAACCATGAAATATAAAACCTTGAGACCATCTTCATAGTAGACTACCAGTAAATGTTACTCAGTGAAGAGCTGATGCCTGTTGGAATCAGCAGTTTGTTTCATATTATTGTCATGCAAGTGAGCAATAGAAAAACATGCTCTGTAAGAAGGTGTTGCATCAAAGTATTTTATGAAATCATTGTTCACGTTTTGGTTGGATGGAATTGGGCTGCAAGTTGCACTTGCTCATTTTTAATCCGTGTTTCTTCAAATGTGTGCTGAAACAGGTAGGAATTCTGAAATGTGAATTTGTTGCAGTATGAATCATTATGCAATTAGTGGCAAAGTGCAGTGAATTTAAGGGTTTATCAGTGCTTAATAATAACGTACTTCAGCATTCACACTTGTTTTGGAGAAGAGTGCAACAGAAGACGATAAGGTAAGAAAAATCAGTTTAAAAGAGGAAGATAAAAGGTTTTTACTTGCCTTTCAGGCAACATTCTTTTGGAGAAGCTGGAAAGAGTAGTGTAGATATGATTTCAAATACATACATACATAGGAGAGATATGCAGTCATATAATCTGAAACATTACAATCGTAAAAATCAAGTTGCATGTGCTGATAACTGTTGTTCCTAAAGTAAGCTTAAGTGAGCTTTATCCTGTCCTTTTTTTGTTGTGGTTGGATTTCGTTTTCTGGTTTGTTTTTTAACTTGTGTGTTTATTTTTTTAATGGAAACAAATAACTGAAATCTTACCATAACTTCCTAGAAGGTCATTTTGTTGGTTTAAGAAATCGATGAATATTTTCCAGGTTTTCACAAGGCAATGGTAAAGACCATGAGTGCAGCCCTGAAGATACCCCACTTTGGTTATTGTGACGAGATTGATTTGACGCAGCTTGTTCAGCTGCGCGAAGAGTTGAAACCTGTAGCACAAATTCGTGGAGTTAAGCTTTCCTTTATGCCTTTCTTCATAAAGGTGAGACGTGCACTGTGTGGAGTACTTATGCAGATTTTTGTCAAAATTTTATCAACGATTGTTGTAAGTTTGGAGCACCTCTCTGTCACCTGAATAATTACAGGTCACAAGCAGAGTCTCTACTTTTCTTGCTTATTGCACTGTTTATGAATTTACTGTTGGAATTGTAGTTAGTGTTATTATATAAACCTAACTATGATATTATATATCATGGGAAAATTTTGAAATATTAATGGGGAAGGATAGAGCAGATAAAGCAGTATTCATTACGGGGATAAGCGTTGCTGAGTGTTTGAATTACACAATACAGGTTTTGGAAATCATCAGTATTTTTTATGAGCTCCATTAAAATGAACCTCACGTGAAATGCATCATTATTGTTATTGTTACTATTATTGTTGTTGTTTTTGCGGGTAATGAATGCATTGAGTGAATCAGGGTGTCTCTTCTGTTGTTCAGGTGAATGAGTATGTCTCTTGTGTTGTGCAGAAGACCAGGCACTTAAACTCATTTAGTTGCCATAGTTCCATTTCCAACTGTTGGCATCAATGAATGCTGATGCACTGCCTAAGCTATGCATTGAATGTATAGCTTAGTCTGAAACTTCTGGTAATGCTATTTCAATTAGAGTGCTAAGTAAGCACTCGTTCTGCTCACTGTCTTTAGGGGGAATTAGTATTACTTCCTTGAAATAATTGTCATCTAAGTGGAGAGCTGAGAATGACATTGCTGCTGAGTCTTGTAACTTTTGTCTTGGGATATTTGATTTGAGTTGTGGCACAGAAGTAACAAATGCAAATTCAGCTTCAGTTATGCTTGGGAGAGGGATTACCACTTTTTATATGTCTATCTGATGTATATTTGGGTTTTGTAAGTTGTCTTTTTCTTCTGCTGTCCAATAATGACAGAACATCAACAGACAAGTTTAGGAGAGTTCAAGCCAAATTTGATTGCATTGAGGAAATCCATATTGTTATTAATCTAAATTGTCTCCCACTGTTCCTTCCTTTCCATGCACCTCTCTGTTTATAAAATAGAAACTTTTTTTTTTTTTTTTTCCTGTTTAACAGGCTGCCTCTCTGGGATTGTTGCAGTATCCCATTCTTAATGCTTCTTTGGATGAAAGCTGTCAAAATGTCACATACAAGGTTTGTAAACTACTGACAAAAGTTGCAAGCAGAAAACCTAAACTAAAATAACAAGGGCTTTTTAGAATGTCTGAGCTAATTGTAAGAACCAAAATTATGGTGTTGTGCTGGAAAATAATTAGTGTGTCCAGATTCGGAGATTGGATTTGATTTATTATTGATCTTATTTCAGTAACTTGTTTGATGAGAGTCACTTTGTTATTCAGGCTTGCCTCAAAAATGCGTATTAATCTAGTGATTTCCAATTCTTTACCTGAAGATGGGCCAAGCATTTAAAATGGGAACATTTAAAATCTAATACAGTAATTTTTTAATAATGGCACAGTGGTTCCACTGTTCCAATGCTCAACCCTTATGTATTAAAGTCATATTTAAACTTAGTTTTGATAAACACTATTTAATTTTCACACAAGATGCTGAATTGGTACTTCTGCACAATGAGTGTCTATTTTATTAAGTGATGTGTACATACTCCTTGCAGTACAAACTCCTTACGTGCTGTTTTATCAATATCTCTCAGATGAATCCTTATACATTCCTTCTAGCGAATGAAAGACAGCTCAGTTTCCTTTTTTTTAAAAAATTTTAATGTTCTCTTTAAAATCTGCTAGTCATGTTTTGTTACCCATATAGTCATCTTAAAGTGAAGTTTTTTCAGTGCAAAATTGATTCTAGGATTTTGTATTTGCTGGATATGAAACTGCCAAAATCAATTTGCATTTTTCAGATGTAGAAAGCTAGTATTTAAAAAATTACATCCCCTTCTGCACTCAAAGTTGTATAGAGGAGTTGCTTACTACAGACAGCACTTTCTGTGTTAGAAAGCTATGTAAAGAAGACATTATTCAAGTGCTTTTGTTCTTTTAAAGTAAAATAAGTTTTATGTTGACTGCTTATGTTAATGTCTGGTTAATAAAACTTGTTGCAGGCTTCGCACAATATTGGAGTTGCTATGGATACAGAGCAAGGTTTAATTGTCCCAAATGTGAAAAATGTTCAAGTCTGTAGTGTGTTTGAGATAGCTTCCGAATTAAATCGCTTGCAGTCCTTGGGCTCTGCTGGCCAACTGGGAACAAACGACCTCACTGGGGGAACATTCACCCTTTCAAATATTGGCACAGTAAGTACAGGAAAAACGACAACTGACATCTGAAAAAAAAAATAAATTGTTAACTAAAACCCTCAGCTTTTTCATTTCTAGATTGGTGGCACTTACGCCAAACCAGTGATACTACCTCCTGAAGTAGCCATCGGAGCACTTGGAAAGATACAGGTATGTTAACTGTATCTCAGTGATGTGGGCATTTGACTTTAGCTAACTAAGGTTATCTGTAAAGAAAATGAAATGTGGAGTGTCCCTTTGCTTTATTTTTCTTATATAAATGTGTTTCCTCTTTGTGTTACAGAAACTGCATAGCTTGTGATTTGAAAAGTTTTGTGATGTTTTTAGATGACACCAAATGTTTAAATAGAAGTCTCTTCTGCCAAAAGTTCAGATTTGTTTTCTAGAATCCTGTTATATTTCAGCCACATCTATGTTTAGCCTTTTAGTTATTAAGAAACAACGTAAATACGTTTTTATAAGTTTTGCAACATGGCGATAGCATTTTTGCTATCATTAAGGGGAAAATTTGAGACTAAAAAATTATTCTGATTTCATGAGCCAGACAGCTGAATCCATACAGAACACTGTATGTTGAAGGCAGTTTCATATTTTCTGAATTTCAGGCTTTAATTCTTTAATGTAGATATTTGAGATCAATGCTGGAAATTAAATTAGTATCAATTTAAAATACTTTTTCTGTGTTCTTCCTATGAGCCTTTTGTTTAGGGGATGCTTTACGGAAACAGTTGCTTTGAGCACTAACGGTGTAATGAACTATTCGGGAAGAAACTTTTGAGTCGAGAAAGGTTTTCACTACTTCAGTATTTCCATGATGGTGGAAACAGGATATGACTGTTTACTATGTAGGTTTGCAATATATTCTAATGCACAGCACAAACAATAATGGGAGGGTCTTAACTTCCAACACTTTGAAAGTAGTAAGTTTTTTTGAAAGGCACTACTGCTGTCTGTCTAATTTAGCAAAATGTTTAAATGTAGATTAACAAATTAACAATAAAAAATTACAGATTTGGTACGGGAAGTATTTATATTTTTATTTTTTTCCTTCCTCTGATTTTTAGGTTCTCCCTCGATTTAATAGAAAAGGTGAAGTCTTTAAAGCACAGATAATGAATGTGAGTTGGTCAGCTGATCACCGCATCATTGATGGAGCTACAATGGCCCGGTTTTCTAACTTGTGGAAATCTTACTTGGAGAACCCTGCCTCGATGCTGCTAGACCTTAAATAAAGGAAACCATGGCTAGAATATGCCTTTAAACTTTGTGGATTAGACTGAACAATTAAAAAAGCTAGCTCCGCTAGCACGTGCCCTTTGCTACTCACATTATATAATAATTTTCTGTGGTTACAAGTTCTCAACAGCTGCTATCAGTTTATCAATTACTTGTTACTTCTTTTAATTAGTAGTGCTGTAATTTCTTCTACAGCAGACTGTCGACTTAATGAGTCATGGCACCACTTCTGAATATGGTGATGGAATGTCTTTACTTTGCCTTTTATAATACATACAGTTGTAAGGCTGGTGTGACTGAATGACACTGATCTACATCTGCAGTATTTATAGTCTGATTAACCTGTTTTGAAGGGAAATACTCATAGTTCTTCCTTGTTGGACATGTAAATTCATTTTAACAAATAATATCCAAATTAACAAAAGAAGTTATGCAAAAATCATATGCGAATAAAATGCCTTTTATGCTTCTGCTGTAAGATGTCCAGAGAGCTTTTTGTCGTTTAACTGAGTAAATCTCTCAAGTCTTTTGCTAGTTCACTTTTCCCTGACAATTACTTGCACAGGTACTCTTTATCAAATTGTAAATTAAGAGGCTATATTTATTCAGATGCTTACTGATAACATCTATTGATAACTATCAGGGCCTTAATACTCTAGAATATCCTTTACTTTTATAGGCTGGAAGTAGTTGCAGTCCTTAAATACTTTCCAGTTATTTTTGTTACAGGAAGCATCTGTCTGTTTAAAAAAAAAAAAAAGGTGTCTTGTTATTTGTTATTCTGTCGTTAGGTAAGCCTTGACAGTGAGCAGAATGTGTTCTAAATGCTTGCACTGTATTACTGATGTACAGATACTAGAATTTTACAGATTGGAATAGTCAGATACAACAAAGAATTAACATTAAAGAAGTACTATGTAAGATAAGGCAGGTATGAGGCACATAATGAGTAGGTTCAAGTTAATGCCTTCAGAACAGACAACAGTTATGTGGCTTTAAGGTAAACTAAACAGATGATGAAGGTTGCCCTGGTTATTTTTCAGGAGATGGGAAGTAAACCATTGGATATAAATACCTTCTAGAAACAAAAGTTGCCAACAGACACAAGAAAAGACAGTTACATGGCCTTAAAAATTAATTCGTGAGACACAAAATGGACATTTTCTCCTTTCTTTAGATATATCAAAAATTGCCTCTACAGGAGCATTCTCCAAAATTGTAGACCAAAGTTGTCTATTGCATTTAGCGGTGAAGATGCAAGACACAAGCTACCAGAGGTAGGATCTCTGCTATCCTTGATGCTGAGACTGAGCATGAGCTGGTAATGCATGGGAGGGAGCACAGGAGCATACATGTAAGGTGCTATTTATATTTCTATTGTGGTATAAAGGTCTTTTTATATATAGGTCATTTCTTGCAAAGTTTAACTAATATATCATGCTTATCACCTATTTCATTTTTATCAGATTTATTTATTCCTAATAAAAAAAAAATAAAGCCACAAAGAATTGTAGTAATACTGTTTTTATTTGTGAATTTTATGCAGGCAATCCTGTACAGTTGACTCAAACTTGTATTTATTCTTATCTTAAAGAACCTACAGCACTCAAGTCTACCAAAAGAACACAGCCTAATGGCTACTTCTTACAAGTATATTGTTGTGGTAAGAGCTTAGCTTGAATAGTGTATTTTTTAATGTGATGACCATGGAGAAAATAAATTCAGAAAATAGAAGTGTATGATAGAAAGCAATAAAGTGATTTTGAAATATTTCAGACAAAAATCTTGCTCACATAGGGAGCCTGAAATTTCTTTGTCTCTCAAAATTCTAACAAAAGGGAAAGTGTTTTTTTGTTTGTTTGGGGTCATTTTTGTGGTTTGGTTTGGTTTTTTGCCTAGCTCTAATTATCTGCCTCTTTTAAGGAGGAGGAAATTAAGTAGTTGAGTTTATAGTTATGACTTTTTTAGACCAAGGAAAAACATAGATTAAAGAACATTGTGGGGATTGAATCTATACCAAAACTGAAAGAAGAAATACCTATGCTAAAGGACCTATTGGATCATTTTTGCTTTGCATAACTTTTTATTAAAGAAAAAAAAAAAGGCTTAGAAGATTGAAAGCTAAAGCAGTTTGTGTCTTTTTAAATAGGTATTGGTGTTTAGGTATTTAGTTGGTCATGGACTAAAGAGGGTTTTTTTGGTTGTAAAGTTCAATGTGGTAACGCTAGAATCTAAGGCTAATAATGAGGAAAGTTATTTCTACTGAAAGAGGGTTATATCCAAACTAATGATATTTTTTAAATTTAATCTTCACGTTTTGTAGTCCAGTGCAAGAATTGGTTAGAATTATCCAGTTTTATGTCTCCTGACTTAAATAGTGAGCTGTGATTCTTGCTGTCTCCATTTGGTTGAAAAAAACATTCTGATGGTGTTAATTCTCCTTTCATCTTCTCCAAGGGCTCTTTGAAGAAATAGAATAGTAAAAATGTTTCATGATTGGAAGCATGAAAAGGGGTGAGTAATAACCCCTTTGCACATCCTGATAAAGATTACTTTTCTGTTTGGGCTTTGCTAATTTGCACTAAAATTCTTCAGCAGGAGAATTCTTCAGCATGATCAAAAGTAATGAGTAAAATTCATAGCGATGTAATACTTTTTCTAGTCTAATTAGTCAATGTTACTGTTTAATGGCACTTTGAAGCTCAGTTATTTTGCAGAGAAACATTACTAGAGTGAAGTAAGTAATTGGCGCTTTGAACTCAAAACTCGCTTATAGTTTACTGTGCAGCATAACAAGAACTCCTTTGTTCTTTCTGTTCACAATTTGTAACTTTTGTTAACGTGAGTCCAGGAGTTTATGGGAGTCCAGTCACATTCAGCAAACTGGGAAGACATGAAGAGTGGTAAATGCTTGGGGGTTTTGCAGAAGTGCCTCATGTGATACCTTCTATTCTCAGCACAGGTTAAAATTAGAACTAGACTGACATTGCATTGGAGCCCGAGTGAGAGTTCTAAATGGTTTTGGTAGTACAGACAGGACTTGTAATTTAGCTTTGCTCTTGTCCAGAAAGCAATGAGTCACAGAAAATCCTTGACAACACCAAATTGAGTTGAGGTAAGTTGTTGCTAAAATCTTTCAGATGCTTGGAGGTGAAGTTGTTGGGAGATCTGATTACTTGCAAGTAAATTTCCAGTTAAAGCACAGCCACGCTTGGAAACTCATTTCTGAAGTGTTGGCTGTGATGGCATGATTATTATGGTCTTTATTTTCCTGACAAATAATAAGATCTAAGTACGAGAAGGTTTTGGTGGTAGCTCTTCTACTATATAATTAAATCTCCTTGAAAACAAAGTCATATACTTAGGCCCTCTTTCATATTTCATGGTTCTAAAGCAATATTTATTGAATAGTATGCTTTCCATAGCAAAAGAGAGTTGTCCAGTGTGAGCTTTACTAAAAATAAGTGTTGTTTCCACTGTATAGTCTGATACTGGTTTTAGTAGTGCAAGTATTAACAACCGTCTCTTTTCTGCACATTTTCTATAAAAAGATTTCTAGTTTTCTACCTAAAAAGGCTTATAGTTCAAAAAATGTTCCAAAACAACAAGAAATGATAGATCAGGTAAATCACTTAATCTCAGTAGAGGTTTAATCCTGAAAAATAAGGCAATTTAAATTGTTACCACTAATCAGAGAAAAAAACCCTACCCTTATACGTCATCTTAGTCATTACTGCTGCATTTTGGGATGAGGAATGGGAAAGGTAGTTACTATGAGGACCGCTGAAAGATAAGTTAACCCTTCAAACTAGTAAATGTGGTCACATTTATGTGGGGGGAGGAAAGTGGATACAATCCTCTATAGGAAAAAAAATCGGTCCTTCTTTAGGAACCCACATGCCAGACTGCATTGTGCCATGCTGGTTGCCATTTATGTCACCTGTCAAATCCTACCATTTTTCCTTAACAAACAGAGAACAGTTAAGAATCTTTTTTATTAACGTATTGGACCAGATTCTTCTTCAAGCATTATAATTTGATTTTTATGCTGTCTTTAAAATAGAAAGCAATCTTGACCATTTACTTTTTGTATTATTTGCCTGTACATTTTTAATTAAGTGATTTCAGTATAATCAGGCTTTGCAAATAACTTAGCAAAAGACATGGTAAACATAAAATAGAGTGATGGACAGTCTGAATACAAAAATGTTCACCAAGCAATTGTGGCTTATCCATGCCACATAAAACTATAAGGGAATAAATATGACAGAAAAGATTGCTCTAAAGGACAGATCTGCAGCAATTGTGGGGAAATATAGGTATGAAAAGACCTGAAATTCTTTTGTTGTTTTCTACCTGCTTGTTTGGAAGAAAGTTATCCTAACTTTTTTAATTTGAAGGGACACGTAAGATGTTTTTCTTATTTGTCCCTGCAAGTATTAGTAAAAAGTTTGAAAGGGAGCATTCGGATCATTGGTGTTCAGAGTACATTGCTGTTGGCATGAACTTTAGGCCTCCAAACTTCTCTGAACATCAATATCTTGGCTCTGGTTTGTTGCCAAATAACACCCTTTCCTACAATAACAGCAATAAGAATGCTTTTTAGAGGGACGCACTGATTAGGATAACTGAGTATCCTACTTTGCTGCTTTTCAGGAAAATATGCATTAATTATCTCACTAAGGAACAGACTACTTCAAAACTTTAGGCTGAATTTTTTTTTTTTAAATGTGGATCCTGACACTCAGCAGGGCTTCAAGAAGATTCAAAGACAGATCTGAAGAATTTAAAAAGTCTTTTCTTAAAGGTAATGCGTTGTTAACTATAAAATACATTATAATGAGTTAAACTATGAAGAAAATGAATGCAAATAAAGTATACTAATTTATTTACAGCAATGGTTCAGTTTCTTCAAAGTGTAAGACTCCTTTAGTTACAAGTGTTTATACCAGGTAGCTGCCAGGGTGCAGCTACCAGGATTTAACTGCCTTACATCGCAGGAAACAGCTTAATTTCTTCCTGGGAAGGGAATGAATGCTCATATCTGCATTTAATAGTTATAGTCAGTACTCTGCCTACCATGGGAAGCAACTGAGAGCAGCAGTTGTTCACTAAGAATGCAGACAGATGGCAAGAATACCATTTCTTATTATAAGAAAAATTAACTACGTGCAATCGTCTATTTTTACGAAAAGGAAGCAGTTGTTAAAATTATGTCAGTTCTATACATTAAATAAATTTAATAATATAATCAAGCGGGTGTTGCAGTATTTTAGTTTTCATGTCACTGTTCCCATCTGATAGCTGATACACGCACTGATGCATTGAGCCTGAAATTCCCGGTCAGATTCCTGTGACTGAATCTGAACATGTGAGGATCATGACTGAAACTGCCGTTTGCGTTGGAACATTCACTGCTGTGAAGACACTTTGGGAAGTGAGAATACACAAGATAAATGAAGAATTACAGAAAGAAAAGGAATTCAGACAGAGGTCTGCAGGAAGGTAGGTAAATTGTAGATCATTAAGTGTATGAAAAGCTAGACCGTATGTTATGTTTCAGAAGACAATAATTAGCCTTTTAAAACTCATCCAGAGTCTAATTCTCTAGTCATTACTCCAGCAGAATTCCCACCAGTTAGAATCTAGCAATATGGTTGGGTCAAACCAAGAATTCTGTTCTGTGTTTAAAATATTAGCATATATACTAAATCCCCTAAATTCAGATATTAAAATTCTCTCCCGTGTGCATATTCTAACCAGGGGAGGTTTAATTTGTTATGCTTTCTTCTCGGTGGAGGCATTAACTGGGTCACTTGGTCTTCTGTCTGGCCAGCAATTTCATGAAGTGTTGAAGAAACTTAGTATTCTATTTTTGGAACTCTTCCTTATTTGTCAGTTGTGTTGGAAATGGAATAACAAATTCAAAAGTTACTAATGGAAAACGCAGGTGGAAGGAAAGAGAATTAGACTAATTTTTATAATTCTTGTGTAAGTCGCCTTTGGAAATCAAGCCAAAAGAATCCCTAGCTGATTGAACTTGTTTGATTGCCCTTATATTTGGTGGAACCAAGGGCTTTATTTTCAGGAGACTACTTCAAAATTAATGGCTTTGGAATGTACTTCCACATGACTTTATATTCTGTTGCCCTGCTGCAACATGATGAAAGTGAATGAAGTTATGTCTTCCTTCTGACTGCAAATTTGAAGAACTGTAAAACAGAATTCCTGTAAATTACTTTAGCCAAACTTTACTTGATATTCTTGTCCTCCCTCAAATTGACAGTGTATTTAGCATCCAGAGAAAATACATGTTGTTTGACATCCAAAAAGGCTACTCTCTCCGTTCCAGAAAATAGAATGAATAGTAATTATCGTCAGTATTCATTTTTGTACCACTGATCTTCTTTCCCTTGTAGGTTACTACTTGTCTGGGAAGAGAGAGCTGCTTTAGCAAAGCTCAAAGAAAAAGTTATTCATGAAGATGGAAGAGCCATTTTGAGGATAGAGGAAGAAGAATGGAAGGTAGTGTTGACAGGAATGAATGTTGCTTGGGTTGAATGACTGATGCATTAGGAAACTACTATTTACAACTTTACGCTCACAGTTTTACTATTTTTAATCTACGAAGTGCTCACTGTGTGCTTTGATAACAATGAATTGAGACACACTGTTGTGAGAGTGTAAAAAGCAAGCTGATTTTTTTTAGTCCTGAATATCAAGCATTACTCTGCAAAAATATAGCCACAAAGGCTTTTCTGCATTAGAAATTATTTACACTGCAAGTTATGAGTTTAATTACGTAAATCCTCATGTAACATTAACACACCAGAACTGTTGAAATGTACCAAGGTGAAAACCCTCTGGGTTTAAGTGCATGAAAATTTTTCTTACTGCTGTTTACTTCCTCTTAAGAGTGAAAATGAGGCAGTAGATTCTCAGAATACTATTATTCTTGTTTCTAATGCACGGGGGGGAAGTGGCTAACTGTAGAATCGATGACAGAGTGGAAGCTAACAGTCTCTTCTGAGCCATGCAGAAATGCAGATGCCAGTTCCTACGAAGTGATGAGAATTAGACCATGTTGGGGACAGTGAGAGAGTGACAGCCACACCCAGCGACACTCTGGTGGTCCAAAGGCCAGTGTTCCTTGTTCAGAACTCACAGCGTACAGACATTCTCCTTTTTTCTGTCCCTGTCCCTCAGCTCCTCACTGTTTTTCTTAACAGAGTAGGAAATACAATTCAGATCACCATTTAAATGCAAAAGGCTATTTACAGCAGTTTCATCTTCAGTTATATTGGCTTTGTTTAAAAAAAAAAAACAACACCCAAGAAAAGCAAGCCTGAGGCTTTTCAAGCAACGGCAGTAGTGCAGATACCTACATCCTGGGAGCAAAAAGTGGGCAGGTTAAATCTGTGGTCAGAATGACCTGCATTGATGGTGTTCATATTGGGATGTTATAGTATAGCTTGAGAAGGAGGAGGAATTTTTTTTCTCTTTTTTTTTTAAATCACAACACTGTTACTGTTTCAAATCAAACTTCTACCTAAGCCTGTGTTCTTGTTGTATACTAAGCTGAATTTCTTCTGGTTCATATTTCTTGTCTCAGACACTACCTTCGTGTTTACTGAAACTACTCCACCTCCAGGAATGGCAGCTTCATAGAACTAGTTTGCAGAAAATTCCTCAGTTCATTGGAAGATTTCGCAATCTTGTTGTTCTGGATCTATCCCGGAACTCAATTGAAAGTGTACCTAAAGAAATTGGTGAGCTGTGCTTTCTTTTATTTTAAGATGCTTTTCTAAGAAAACTAATCTTGTACAAACAAGCCATTTTTGTGCACTTTGCCTGTCTATCAATCCTATTAGGTGGTTAGAAAACAGATAATTTAAATCTGAATGTGAGATAGAGATGTTAAAACCATGGATTTCCTATAAATTAAAAAAAAAAGGCTGGATGGAGGAGACATCTTTATTAAAGCACCCCATGAGAAAAAAGTTTGTAAGCACAGCAGATACTGGACAACAAAATGCAGCTGGAAAAGTGATACTAAAAAACAGGCTTCATGTTCCCAGTCCACAGCATGAGTAGCGTATGTTCCTAAGTGAAGGAATTTTGGCGTGTGTTTTTTTTGTAATGCTCAACTAGAGTGCAGTTCTGTACTAAAAAGTCCTACTATTTAAATTTCAGTGAATTTTTTTTTTTTAATTAGTGAGAACACGGAGCACTTGTATAAGAGTATAAGGATAACACAAAGCAAACAGAATGAACCTGAACATTTCTCATTTCTCATTTGTGCTGTCTGCAGGCCAGCTGACTAACCTCCAAGAGCTGCTTCTCAGTTACAATAGAATAAAATCTGTTCCTAAGGAAATAAGTAACTGTGTCAGTCTGGAAAGATTGGAACTGGCTGTCAACAGGAGTATCTGTGATCTTCCTCCTCAGGTTTTGACAGACCATTGTGTTTTGTTTTGTTTAGTGCATGTTTTGAGTTTATCCAAAATGCGTTTTCATTAAACGTTGCACTCCACGTTTTCAGATTTGCTTTGATATTCTGATTTCACAACTATTGCACAGAAACACATGTGTGAACAGTATTTATATGACCAGTCAAACTGAAGCCACGTGAAGACATACGTATACCTGTGTAGCTGAAGGAGCCAATCTTTATTTTGTCCAGATAAATGACTTGGTAGTGCACATAGGACAGTGATACACTTGATGTTAATTTGTTCAGGTCTTGGCTGGTTCACCCTACTGAGGATCTGATGCCTTAGCGCAGAGAAGTTCCCTTTTATGGCTGAGAATACAAATTCATACCATATGCCAGGACGCAACTGTAAGCATCTTCACCAGAGCTGCTAGATATGAAAAGGGTTTGTGTGATTTATACAACTGCCTATGACAAAGAGTTAAATAGATGTTGTTCTGAGATGTTGAAGCAATTAAGAGAAAATAAAAACAACTGCTTGCCTACTACTGAGCTTTAATTTGGACTGATCTAAACGTGAAAGAGACCTGCATCTCTAAGTATTAGTCTCTTAGATAAAGATGACAAGTATGTAACCATATTTACTTGTTTGAAAAAATAAAATAAAATTTAGATTTCTTTTAATTAATTAAAAATAAACCAGTAGTGGCAATATTTGACAGCAAACAGTGCCTTGCAAAACTAAGTGGGTCCAAATTGTAATACCTAACAACGAATCTTCAAATGAAAATATATGCTATTGATCAGAATCCAGAATTTACAAAATCCATGTGGATACAAGTCACATGTTGTAATTTAGAGTGGTAACTTTTAAGTTAACAGCTTATAGCAAATACATAGTTTCGTCCTATTGAGACTATGGTGATGTGAACACAGTGAAGCTTTGATTCTATGTACTTGAGGGGCACTCAGTGTTTAAACAACTGGACCAGATTTGCAATAAAAGATCTTTGCATCACTGGAACATTACAAAAACACCCAAAGGCATGATTCACCAAAGGACCTAGGTGTTGCAATACTGAATGATGCTGTTCTTTAGAACATCTTACCGTAATACTAGACCTCACAACATGGGAGGTGTCTAGGTTCACTCTAAAATACAGCCCAGCCAATTTGATCCATAAAAATCTAAATAGTTGACTAATGGAAAACGGCCTATTGCATGGGGTATGAAATACTAAGGATAGTGGTATCTTTAAAATTCCTTTTCTTTTCAAGGCTGGGAATATATCTGTGTTGTAGTCATGGTATTCAGCTTCTCAGCAGTTAGGACACTCACTACCGGCTTGGATATAAAGTTCTTCTACCTCATCAGTTCCAAATGTACCTGTCTTCCAGGAAAGAACTGTAATTCTTAGGTAGTATCAGCTTAATGTAACTCAGAAACCATTCTGTGTTTACTGATTCCAAAGTATTCTGTAATGTTTTTAAATTGTTTCCTTTTTTCAGTCAACATTATTAGAGCACCCTTGTAATGAAACAGCTACACAAACTTGCATTAAATCTCCCTTTCTTTTCAGCTCAGTGACTTAAAGAAGCTTTCACACGTAGATTTGTGCATGAATCAGTTTACTACCATCCCTTCAGCTCTTCTCAACATGCCAAATCTAGAATGGTTAGACATGGGGGGAAATAAACTCCAGGATCTTCCCGATGCAATTGATAGGTAAATAAAGCTCAAAGCTTACATTGTAGTCTCAATTTCATTGCAGTTAAATATTTCTTGCCAATGACATTTTTGACCAGAGGCTAGGTGATTATCTTGGATATGGGGTTTCCTTTGAGAAGTGTTGTATTCTTCATGAGAGCCCTTTATGTGGCTGTGCAAATGATTCAATTACTTATTAATGATTGATAAGACTAATTTTCTAAGTCTTGATTGATTGTGCAACTATTTTACAGAATGGAAAATCTCCACACTTTATGGCTTCAAAGGAATGAGATAAACTCTTTACCGGAAACCATTGGTAATATGAAAAATCTTAGTACTCTTGTTCTTAGCAACAATAAACTTAAGGATATTCCAGCTTGTATGAAGGATATGACAAATCTGAGGTAAGAAAAAGCAACAGAAATATACATAAAAATACTAGAAGATAAGTTTTAAAGCCTCCCTGGCATGGTATATCATAGAGCAATTCTGAGGAAGTGGAAAAGAAAAGGCATGTCCACAGTTGTACAGATGGACACAATACCATATAAATCAGCATCATTACATAGACTCACAACAGCTGAGGATCTGGTCAAAAAAAGTTTGTCTAGTACAACTCATTTTAAAAAAGTAAGCTATGATAGTTAGTGTCCCAAATGAAAAAGAAGACCAATACATTTTCTCATTTCTGAAGGGTTCAAATGCCCACTTCTAATCGGCCTTTTATATCACTCTCTAAAACCAAGAGCTAGGAGGGAAAATACGTGACAAGCATAAAAGTGACAAAAAGTAGAACTTTAACACTGAGAAGTCAAGCATTCAGAATTAAATAAAAAGGATTAGGTATAAGGCTATGGATTAAATTTTCCTGTACTTGATTTGAAAAATAAAAAAATTAATGTAATTTTTAAATTGTAGAATTGGATTTTTTTTTTTGCATACTGTGACAGAACCATTCCTCTTGTTTGCATTTTCATTTGAATTACTGGATGCCAGCCATTTTAGAGAAGGAGTGCTAGTCTAAATAAATCACGTCTAACCCAGTAAGACAATTGCTGTTCTCTGGTGTTTTGGAAGAAGCAGCATCTCTATAAGCAAATATATACAAGCATAGGGACGGACCAAGAACAGAGGGAGACAGGGCTGTCTCTTGCCTTGCAAAGTTGGGAGGATGTTGGGAGGGGAGGATGGGAGGTATTTGCACTCTTGTTCTCATCCACTCACCCGTTTGTGGAAGCTCAATAAGGTTGACAATTGGGTGAAAACCGGAAGGCAAAATGACAAGCACTACAATCTTGTCTCCAACCACAATCAGCTACTGTTGTTATAAGGCATCTTCTTAGCTTAGTTTACTTAATACTACTGCTATAGTGGTGAGTTTACTATAAGAAGAGACTTTATTTTGCTCAAAACACTGTTTAAGGAATCTTAATTCAGTTTCAAAAGACTTGTTATCTCTGGACAAAGCCTATTCCAAGAGTAACCTTTTCTGGTGAACTGTCAGATTTGTCAACTTCAGAGACAACCCACTGGAGTTAGAGGTAACACTCCCTCCATGTGAGAATACAGAAGAGGAGGAGCAACAGGAAATGTTCGGCATTGAATTCATGCACATGTATATCCAGGAGTCACTCAAGAAAACTCAAGGTACTTTTTTTTAATTAATCCTAATGTCTCCGGAATACAGCGAGGAAGGGAAGGATAAACTGGATAAAAGAAAGCTAGGATTCATATATACAGATGAAATATGAATGATCTTCTTGACAAATGAGTAACATCTTCCAAAAACCTATAAACAGATTTTCACTGAGGACAGGGGCACTTTTATCAGGAGTTGTCACAGTAGGTCTTCACATAAACAGTGTGTATTCTAGTAGGAACATACTGGAACCAGGGAACACTGGAACAGATGTGCTTCAGTTACCTACAACCTGGATAACTGGAAGTTGATGACTGTCTCTTGTATTTGCAATTTAATCAGAGTTTACATAGTGTGGGTCTTCCAGCACTGTTTGCCTCATGAAGCTCAGCTTTCCCTCTTTTCACATGTTGTTCAGATGGGGACTACCAAAGAAGGATGTAAGGGAGAGATGCCTGTATTCCCAACATGCAACATTTTTTAGCAATGAAGTATCAACACCTGATAAAAAGATGTTTCTTACAACTTGCTTTCTCCGACAGAAAATCCAGTCACCTAAACAAAACACCACCACAATTTCATCCCACTTCTAAATTACTGTGACAAAAAAATTGCTGTTACTAGTCTCAAAGGTAACAGCTTAAAGGTTGCAGTAAGAGACCAAAATAAGCACTTCGAACAGATGTGCACGTGGCAGCTGTTAATTGCAGAGAGAACTTCACTGCAGATATAAAATGTTTTCTCTGATCTTCATTCTATATACAGTGAAGTCTTAAAAAGTGAATGACTGAAATGGTCTTGATTTAGAATGCTAAGCCAGCTTTTTTCTTACCAGTATTTCATGAATGAATTATCAAAGTAGCAAAAATATATCAAGAAGACAGTTTACAAATAACTTTTCTTCTGTAACAGATTCCCCTGTCAGCACGGGCTGATGAAAGTACCTAGGCCTACTTGAAATTATTTAAGAGGAAACACAAAGCTATCCTGAACTTCAAAGATAAAGTATGTTAATTTCTGTTATTTTAACCCACTGTCTTTCAGGAAATCTGGAAAGTTGTACTTCTGGTCCTTCTCCTGCTGTAAATGCTAATGAATAAAGAATATAACTGTGAATAGAAGAAAATATCAAGTATACATCTTCCTAGTAAAAAGGCATAGAACAGGTTTCAAATATTAGGGATTTTATTTTTCCACTCATGAGAACTGGTTTGCATATCTGTAATTCCCAGCGGACCTGGGAAATATGAGACCTTTTCCTGGGTATAGGAAAGACTAAAACAGATTTTTTTGTAAGCAACGAATTAGCTTTTTTAAAAAGTCCAGATAAGTTTTATAGTTTGGTTTTTTTTCCTACCAATTCCAAATCTATCTCCTGTCACGTGGTTGGTTCTGGTATCAAAGACAGACTGGGGACAGCTGTCAAGAGGACATTCTCCAAGGACACAGCAGACTCTGTATAATACTGTAGTGCAGCCTTGTATCCTCGTTGTTGTAAATATTCAATCCGTCCATGATCAATCAGCAGTTTACAGAGGCAACCTATCTCCTTTCGTTCTTCAACAGTAAGTATCCTAGTTTCATAAAAAGGAGGAAAAGAACAAACAACGTGTCAGAAGAATAGTTAACAGTAGTAGTTAAGCTTAGAAAAACTATTGAAATCACTGTATGTTCACTTCAATTCAGGCAGGCATGACTGTTTAAATATTTTGAAACGTATGTCCATGAAAACTGTATTTTTAAAGTAGAATATTTCTGTAAGTTTAGTAATTACATTGTTTCTGTAAAATGAGTCATACGAAACCACTTCATATACCACTAAACATAAATTTGCTTTTCTGGAGGAGTTCATTTGCTAGGAAAAAAACCCCAAAAACATACCCTTGTAAAGTATCAGCACCACTCTCTGTTTTGCTGAATGTTTGCTCATGTTCTTCTGTGTCATTAGTTTGATCTTCACTTTCTTGACTTGTAGAGGCTTTGGTTGTGGTTTCTCGCATGCCACAAGTGGCCCAGCTACTCATTCTCTGAAAATAATGAAATTCTAATGGTCCAAGTCCTACTGATTTAAAGAATTCTCTGCCTACATAATGTGTCCAGTCACACTTGTGGTGGCAACACAGTGCAATAACAATTCCAGCTACAGGCTTACAGTTGTCTTTGTTGCTTTCGTTATCAGCAGAATTTTTAGAAGCCACCTCTGTCCTATCAGTCTTAGAGCGTTTTGGTGCAGGCTCTTCATTTTCTCCATCACAGCAAGTTGTATAACTTTCAACCAAGCATCTCAAGGCAAGATCTGGGAAAAAACAAATATACCCCCCCCCCGAAACCAGCGATGAACAGCACGCAGAACATCATTTATACATGGTTGAGAGTGTACTTGCCACAAAGAATAAAAGTAGACATCACTAACTAAGCCAAAAAGCAATTTTAAGGATAACTAAAAACTGCAAGCAGGGTTTCATGTTTTCAAAATGTAAGTGCTAAACGAATATTTTGAAACTGCTGGAGCTACTAAGGGCTTATCCTCTTGAGTATTTGTTCTACACAAGTGAATCTGAAATACTTCGGTTAACAAACTGGCATGCTGTAGGAGGATCTCCTCCCTGTAAAACATGAGTATTTGCTGTAAAAGTTTGATATCTAGGACATAATCTATTTAATGTGTACCTGTACTTCTTAAATGCTTAACTGTGCCATCATTGTAACAGCAACTATATAGGTGTCATATCTGAGATGTCTTTCTCTATTTAGTAGACACATTACATTAGAAAAAGTGTATTAGTTAAAAACTATCAGGACAGAAACATGTTCTTCTCACTTGTTTGCTTGGGATACACATTCAGACAGCCAACACAAATTTAGAAAGAAAAATATTTTAGAGTAGAGGGGATAGCGTTAAAAAAAAAAAAGATACTTTCGACAGTTTGCAAATATATGACCCATGCCGCCACACACTATTCTTTATTCTACTCTATAAAAAACAAGAAAGGTTTTACTTCTGTCTAAAGGAGCCTTGTATTTATTATCTATTTACTGTTCCACTGAAGTCAACAGATATCTAGAATACAATTGATACATTCACCAACACAGGGTTAGAGGACAAGAAAAGCTTAAAAGGTCAGTTTGGAAGATCAGTCCCTTTGGACTGTAAGGTTCAGTATCCTAACTTTCTGCAGTTAATACACATCTAATTCATACCTGTTGCAGCACCACACAAATGCTTCCCAATTCCTACCACTGGTAGTTTTTTCTTCTCCAAAATAGGTACCTTCTCTGGAGAAAAAAAAAAAAGGAAAATAAACACATACACACACACACAATCCACAACAACTCCAGAACCTCCATTATTATAGTTGGGGCAATATTTTTTCTGGGTAATATAATTTCATCACACTTAAAAAACAAAATACATGTTTACCGCTACTGAAGATACAGTGGTCTGTAAACTAGTTATAAACTATTAAAAGGAAAGGTTTTTTTTCTAAAACAGATGAAGAGACTCTGATTCTGTGGCTGAGAAACATATTTAACCGTTTCAGCCTTTTTATACTGCCTATGAAATGTAAATATGACATTAATGCATCTCCTGACAGATGAGATGGCAGGTGTTCCCACAATTCTATAGTACTGATATGCATAGCATATCCATGCTATACATGACTTGCTTCATTCTGCGCACCAGAACAAACAATACAAAAGTGTTTAATCCTTTCTAGAATCCTGCAGATTCTAGAAAACCTTTAAAATGTTTTTGCTTTGGTGTTTCTCACCTATAATGATGTCCTGTAAGTGTATAAAAAGCAGGAAATTTTAAATCTCCATTTAATATATATATTTGTGTATATATACACAGCATTAACGTGTCCAAGCAACCACTGAGAATAATCCTCAAACCCAAGCATATTTAAGCATGCTACATACAAATTGACTGGAACTCCAGTATTCAAAAAATTTTTGTTTCAGAAGTACACAAGCCAAGAACGAACTTACTTAAACATAAATGCTGAATATCAACTTGAAGCCTTTCAAATATAGCATCTCTCCTTTTATGTTTTCCATCCACCTGTGTGAACAGAACAAGATCATTAAGTAGGGCTGGCCGCTGATGATTATAATTTTGCTCCAGGTATTAATGCTGGACTTCTTTTCCTGTTAAGTCAACACCTGCACAGTTCCAACATTATACACCAGGATTTTTTTCTAATAGATTTGTTATTGGCAAAATACGGAATGTAAGCAATCACACTTCCAACATTTCTAAAATTTTAAGGGCTTTGTGTTATTTTTGAAGAGAAAAAGCAAATATTAACAGCTCCAATGACAACAGTTTAAAAATCATACTCTGATAATGTGACAATATCCTCTCCTACCTTGAATCTTGTTGTTGCTCTCTCCACAAGCAAAAAGTGAACATTGTCAACATTCTGTAAGGCAACATCAACCCAATGAGACAGCTTTCCCCGTCCAGCTCCAAACTCAACAAAACATCTTTCTGGACCGAGTAAATGTAACTTTTCCATGTTACCTAAAATAGAAGCCTACAAAGATTAAAAGATTAGTTACAAACCAAGCAAATACATACACTGTGTATTGTAACGTCTGATAGAAAAATGATTACTTCACCAAACTGCAGAAGACTTTTCCAAGTTTCCCTTTCCGTGAGTGATTAGGGAAAAGATCTTGTGTGTACAGAAGAAAGGGATTATAAATTCTGGCTAGTCAGCATCATGCTGCCCTTCTTCCATTGCTCACAGAACTCCACCCAGAAGTTTTTGGAATGGATTTTTGGGATCAGGCACACATTGTAATATTTTTCTCTGCTGATTCTCAAAGTAGCCATCCAAAATACGTGTATTGTATTGGATTTTCTGTAAAGCCCGCAGAGCCCACCGTCTCTCTGCTGGAGTTAGGCATTTTGTAATACATAGGAAGGGAAAGCGGAACACGGAAAAAAAGTACAGGAAACAGACATCTCTCACTTCAAAATTTTTCATCCCAAAACTATTTTGTTTCCAAAATCCCAAAAATGTTTTGCATATTTTGCTACAATATGCAGTCCATCTCCCTTGAAATTCCAGCTGTTCAATATACACTAAAGGCAGGAGGTAAACTCAGGCTCTCCAATTCTTTTTACACATCTGTTACACAACCAGGAAATCTAGGATCAGCTCTTACAGAAGTAAAAATTCCCTTTTACTTCTTAGCAAATACAACATTTTACCTTTTGTAGCTCAGATTTATTATGAGTTAATATAAAATAAGAATATATAAATAAGAATTCAGAACACCACATGATTTGTAATTTATTTCAGTATCCTAATAAACTTCAGTTACTAACACTTCACAAAGCAGCCATTCAAAGGTTATATATAGGCTATTATTTGAAGAGCATAGTTATAGAGCATATCAGATTTCCTCTACGTGAAGTGACTAGCATTATGCATGTGCAATCGCTTGAATTTACAGCGGCAGAATTCCACGTTTAAAAACATCAATTGCTATTAGTAAAACAGAGACCATACCTGTTGTTTCAAGTGTTTGAAAGCAGATTCCCCATTCTTTGGGTCATTTAAGGCTTCTTGTAAAGCCTGGTGGGACAGTATTTGCTCCTTAAGGCAACGTTCCAGGCCTGCACACAAATGCAAAACTTAGGTATAGGTTTCCAGTTTCCAAGAGTTTCTGGTTTTGTAACACGCACGTTACAATATTCAGACAGGAGCTCAATTGTAGCACTAACAAAATAGTCTGTTGGGGGCTTAAATCTATCATCATATGTTTATAACAGAGCTGTACTGTTATCTGTAGTGATACTTGAGTGAGAATCAAAAAACACAAGAGGAAGGGAAATCAGCTATATGAACAAAACATCAGTGTTTTATCATTCTGTCAATCTAGTTTATTCTTCCGAGTAAAATTTAGGTATTGGAGGATTCCCTACATCTTGATGATAATCACTTCAGATGTATTTAGTGCCTGATGTCCCACATTTTCACAGACATCTAACAACAAAACCAACAATATTTAATCAATTCAATGTAAAACATCTCATTTTTAGTATTAAGTAAGCTCACCACTGCTTGCTTTTTTCAGCATGCTAATTAAGTTCTCCAGCTCTTCTTTGGATAGAGAAGAGATAGGTACCTATTTAGAGGAAAAAAAAGCACCATCCATAAATATAAGACCTTTTAATTTTTGCTAGGTCTTTAGTCATATGATAAATTGCAATATGTTATGTAGGGACTGAGCTTTAGAACAAATAAATGTACTCACTTGTTTTTCTGGTGTTTCTGCTACATCTTTTAAACCTGCGTTAATGTCTTGAACAAAGTAGACCTTTAAAAATCAAAAGAAATGCGATTCTGTTAATCACCCGGAAGCAAAAAGCTAAATTCTTCAGTGTTTCTATCATAAGGTACATAGCAATAGGAATCCACTGCAAAAGAAAATATTCCAAGAAATTTTTTTGCCCCCTAGAGTCTGATCTTGAATCCCCAGCAGAAATGACTGTTCTGGCACATTTTGCCAGGATTGAACATGTTCGTAAGAGTCGAGCTGTCATGCTTTGTAGGTTTTTTGATTGTAAGGCTTCCCAGGTAACACTAAAGGGGCAGTGCTGATACCGCAGACAATAAAGAAGCTACTTTCTGTTTTCTTGAAACAGCTGCTGAGACATTCGTGCTATCCCTTCCCTCAGCGCTGGTGGCAACTGTCACCCTCGCTCTCCACACCTCCCTGCTAGCTTGGTGAAGCCGGCAGCTGGCCCGGACAGCACGCTGCCAGAGGCGGAACACGCACAGAGCTTCCCTGCTCCTCTTGCTTTCCGAGGACCATCCCTCACCAAACGAATGGCGTTGCGAAAGACTGTTCTTAGAGAATTTTTTTTTTTTGAGAAAAATGAATTCAGCGTTTTCATTTGTAACTAAGAGAGCTGAAAAGCTGTGCTGAACTACAGCGAGAGGGGACACAGAAGATGGGGAGACTGGAACGTGAATTCCATTCCCACAAGTACTTATTCAGCTTCCACGCTGTCCTTCTGGTAGCGCTTGCCAAGACTGCTGTCCTCCTGCTCACAGCTGCTGTCAGGTATATATGAATTCTCTGCTGAGAATGTAATGTTTAGGGTCTTAAACCTGAGAGGAAATAGCGCTGAATTTAAACTGCACTTACTGGCTTTGGCTTCTCTCTTGAATTACATTTTTTTAAGTGCTTTTGCAGTTGGTCTTCATATACAGTGCTAAAATCCAAATGGAAAGAAAAATAAGTAACAGCGTTTATCACGTGGACTCTGACAAAGAACAGGAAAAGCATTTATGTATACTTACTGTTTTGGATCAAGAGGGCATGGAATTCTTTTTCTGTCATTTTCCTCCTAGTTACAAAAAAAAAAAAGTTTTAGGCAACACTTTAGGGACATCCCAGTTTCATAAAACACCTGTTCTGAGGTAGATGGGTTAATCTGAATGGAGAAACCGAGACAAGAATTTAATACTTAAACGGATCCTAAAAGAACAAACGTGTTGCTGTGATGCAACAGCAGCGCTACCGCTGGGCTCCAGCCCGTCCCGGGATCAAAGGAAGGTGCAGGCTCTGCCTCCCCGGCCCGTGCTGCGGGGTCCCCCCAGACTCCCCTGACCTCCCCCCCGGCCCCCGGGGCTTCCCGCCTGCCCGGCCGCTCTCAGGGAAGCCGGCGCTCCCCAGCCGCCGCCCGGCCAGGCCCGGTACCTCCTGCTGCCCGTGCTCTCCGCAAAAGCGCCTCCCAGGAGCCGGGATCATCTTGCAGAAGCGCTTCTTCCTCTCCACGAAGTAGGCGCACCGCCCGGGGACCGGGCAGTCGCCGCCCGACTGCGGCCGCGGCGCCGCCATTTCCCTCCCAGCAACCCCCGCGGCCGCCGCCTCGGGCTCCATCTTGAGGCTCCTCCTCCGCGGGAGCGGGGCGCCAAACTCGAAGTGTAAGATGGCGGCGGAGAGTATCTTCAACCGGCCGGTGTGCGTGCAAGTGAGGTGCCAGGGCTGCGAGGAGAGGTGAGAGGCTGGCTTGAACGGCGCGGTGGGCTCTGGCTTGGCTTCCTCACCAGCTGCGCGGAGGCTTTACTGCATCCTTTAGGCGAAGGGCTGCCGAGCGACAGGCTTTTTTCTCCCCTTTTCTTCCTGCGCCCTAACAGCTGCGGGCGAGAGGCGGGGCGCAGCGCGCAGTGAGCTGGGCAGCCGCCTGCCTTGTTCTTGCTTCGGGGCTGCTTCTGGCGACCCGCTGGCTTGCAGGGAAGGCGAGTGGGTCGCCGCAAGGCTGGGGGGGCTCCTTGCCGGGGAGAGGGGGCACCGGTAGCGGAGAAAACACGCAGCGGCTTTACGGAGACGCTGAAAGGGTGCGGGGCCAAACGCCTCTGCCCTGCAGGCGGCGTGAGGGACGGCGTTTCTGCCTCCGCCCTGCGGGTCCGGCCGCCCGGGGCCGTGTTTACGCGTCTCCCGGGCCGCAGTGGTTGTCCCGCGGGCGGGCCCGCCGCCGCCTCCTCCTTCTCCTCACCGACTGGAGCCGGCCTTACCGCGGCCTCCAGGAGCATTTCAGCTCCCTCCTTACTGACCCGATGGCCCTCACGGCCGTCCCGGTCGGTTTCTGCCGGGGGATAAGAAGGTTTGGGGGCTGACCCCTGTGCCTGGCTTGGCACTGGTGTTCGGGAAAGCCCAGGAATATTGTGTGTGGGAAGTGTCTGTTCAAAATACAGCGAGTTGCCGTAACGTAGGTCCTGTCTGACTTAGTGTGTGCGGACGTTAGGGCTTGCCTGTATTAGAAGGCACAGAAAGGCTGCGGGTGTGTTTTGTAATGCAAGTAACTTCTCAGGTTACTCAACAAGAAGTAAAGGAAGACAAGGTAGAGCACCGTGTGAATGCTTATCAAAAGTTTTGGCAGTCGTTAATAAATTTCAGTAGGCTTTTCCAAAGGTTCTAGTTTCTGGACAGAGTTTCAAAACTTCTGCCTTGCTATTTAAAGTTTGGTGAGTAACAAGCAACAAGAAACCCCCAACCCTGAGCTGACTGAGGAGCAGTAAACTGCGGGGCTTTCAGATATCTTGGTAGTAATCATTAATGGGAACTTTCTCAATATTTCTGCCTAAATTTTTGTTTTTTGAAACAAAAATATTTGGTTTTGTCATCTGATTCCTGTAAAGTGGCTACAAACACTTTATTTGGAGAATGTTTTCTTGATTTGTTACTAAGTTTCATCTTTTTGTACACAGGAGATTAACCATTCGAGTGAATATTGAGCTACTGTCACTTTCTAATCCTGTTCATAAAAAGGTTTGTGGATTAGTTATATTTGTGTCATTCATTAGGTATTAATCTGAATTTCATTGTATCAGAGGACAAATAGGCAAAAAGCAAATCAGGATTTTAGTATGTTTGTTGCTTGACCTTATTTTATTTTTGATAGAATTTCTTGAGTGATTTAGTTGGTTTGGTACGGTGTTCTTTTTCTAGCCTTTTTAGCCCTCTTGTAGTTTGGCTGCTCATGGGTCTTGGTAAACTTGCAAATTAAAAGTATTTGGAGACCCTCAGAGGAACCCACATTATAGCTTAAGGGCAGTCTCACTCTAAATATACTCAACGCTTATTGAAGAATAAAAACAGCAGTTGTCTGTGCAAAGTCCTCATCTTAACTAGCAAAAATGACAATTTATATCTGGATGTAACATTTTGCTTTATGTTGGTAAGTGCGTTAGTCTTTAAATGTTTGGAATTCATGGGGGGGGGGCGGGATGGGGAGGACACACGGACAGAGAGGAAGGAAGTAACGTACTAAATTTGCAGTAAAAAAAAATCCCTCTTAGGAAAAATAGCAATGGGATTACTACTGGGGGTTATAAAATCTTTTTTGTTGTATGCCTCATTTGTCACTTAAACTGTATGTCCACCTACCATGATGTTAAGATTGGGTTTTAGTTGGTTATAGTGTTATTGAGTAAAGATTTGTTTGTAAAGGAGTACATCAGTGAGTGATTGGTCTAAAAACAACTTCAAATGCTTGGATCAGTTAACAGGACATCAAACCAAGCAGGCATCCTTGTCCTACTCAACGATCTGCACTGGTTGGTTTGGGGTGGCATTAGTTTTAACATAAGCTGGCTGCACATGTAAATCCCTAAGTTTGTTTATATGTCTCCAACTGAGAGTTTTGCTAGTGTTGCTGGTATCTGAACTTCAGTTCTGTGCATGTGCGCGTTCTATGGTCACACTTCAGTTACGTTGGAAGAGCTGGCAGGTTTCTACTTCTTTTCTTTCCTCTGCTAGGGAATATTATATTCTTCACACAGGTTTGAGCCTCCTTATAGAGAACAGGTGCCTGGGCCTAATGTTCCAGGTGTTTTGCACAACCTCAGCCTTGTAATAAGACTAACGTTTGCAGAGAAGGCAATTTTTCCAAAATGCTATGTGGACCTCCAGGGGACAAAGAGCTTATTTTTAAAAACTAAGCAGTGTAATGCTACAATTTTCCTCACAAGCTTACTGAACTTGAGCTGTATCCGTTTTATGTTCACTTTGTGGAGCTATATATAAACTCTTCGGAAGGTGGTTTCTTGAACTTTTAGGAACAGCATGCTCTGAAAAACTTCCAGTTATGGGAATGATGTGTTTGTGATCCATTACGGTGGACTGCTAGTGCTGCACTCTATTTATTGATGGGGAAAAATAGCAAATAGTTTTATTTCTGTAAAATGATGAAGACACATTGAACTTTGAAACCTTTGCTGCTCAAAGTTGAAGGTTTCTACTTACTTTATTTTTGTGATAAAGTTTGTCTGGTTTTCCGCTGTAATATTTGAAACTGTGTTAAACATTAATGTTTTCCACCTTCTGAATTAGTTGCCAGAACTCTATTGTATTTTTGGCTAAATGGTAAAAACATTAAATACTGTTTGCAGTATTGGTTTACAATAATTAAACAACCTACAGGATGATGTATAGTATTTTAAATCATATTTAAATGTCTGTGTTTTCAGGATTTAGCTGTTCGATTGACTGACGATACTGATCCTTTTTTCCTTTATAACCTTGTCATATCTGAGGAAGATTTTCAAAGGTAAGCAAAATTATAATGTCTTGTCTGTGAAACGTTTCTAAAGGGCAAAATGAAGGAATATTTTTAGCTTAGAATGCTCTATCTTGGAATTTACATTTTGGCATTTTTCACTTGCAGAGTTCTGCCAGTGTTTTAGTAGTATTATTCTGTTTGTGCAGTTGGTGAAACAGCCAAGTACAGGAAAGTGATTGCGGTTATACAGAGGGATGACAGAATCCTGATGTTAAGTTCCCAGCATTGCTACAGTACCACAGTTTATATTACTACTTGCATCTTCTGTTGATTGTAACTACTTCTTAGAGCCTACTCCATGCGCGTGAACTATTTCAAGAAAGTCTGTCTGTGTTGACCTGAGCCTTTGTCTTACGGGTTTCTTGTATACTAATTGTACTGTTGGGTCTCATTTTACTTTACTTGCTTGGCATTTGATCATCAAATTTTGGCACCATGCATGAACAGTTCAGTTTTCTGCTTTGTTGTTCGGTGGTTGGTTTTATTGTTTTGGGGTTTGGTTATGGTTGTGGTTTTTTGCGTTTTTTTGAGAGAGATGTGATCAGTGTGTGGATCAAAAGTAAAACAGTGCTTGTAAAACAGCCGTGTAGAAGTGTTTTGTTATGCAGGGTATGGCTTTGTGCATACCCTGTTGAATGGCTGTTTCTGTCTTTGAGTTTACTGTATCCATGGTGAAGGTTCGCAATGAAATAAACGAGTAGGCAGGTAGAGTCTTGAGAATGGTTGTGTCTCCCCTCATTGTCCTTTGCTTCTGCATTGTGCCTTATCCAGTCACCATACCACTCTCTGCTGTAAGGAAGATGTCTACACAAAGGACCACATTTTTTTTGTGCCACAGTAACTTATTTTTCCTTAGTGCAGTCCATTTGCAAGAGCTCTCAAAATCAAAAATATCTTCTAGCAATTATTATCCAAGATGTGATCACGGGTTTGTGTTCAGGATTGAAAATAACATGCTAGCGAACTTCAAGGACATGATTAGAATTAGTTCTTTCTACTAGTGTAATTAGTGTAACTACTATATTTTATAGGAAATAAATTACACTTCTTTATGTTGTTAATATTTTGTTTTTCCAATCTGTTTGTATAGTTTAAAGTCCCAGCAAGGTCTCTTGGTAGACTTCTCTGCTTTTCCACAAAAATTTATAGATCTGCTTCAACAATGCATTCAGGAACAGAACAAAGATATCCCAAGGTGGGTAATGAGTGAGTGCCATATTACTCCGTGTGTACGTGTTCTTAAAATACTTGTCAGCCACTCAGACTGAGAAGAGTCAGTAGAACAAAGATAATCTGACCTTCCCTGGAAGCATCTGAATATCCGTGGATATTATGGACAAAACCAATGTCTCAGGAGGGCTGTGCAGTGGAATTGATGTCTAGTAATAGTTTCCTCATCTGAGTTGAAGCTGGCAGGCTTCTTCACAAGCTACTGGATGTCCAGGGATGCAGCACTGGTGTGTCCCCTCCCCCTCCCTTTTTTTTTTTTTTTTAAATAGAAAAAAAACTGGTTTAGTGCTAGAGAGCTAATCTGAATTTAATGGACCAAGGTCTAAATCATTCTGTTCCACATGAGGAGGCAAAGTTATAAGGCACTCTCTGAGAAGGATTTTTTTTTTCTTTCATTTCAGTGTTCAGATATTAAGATATGAGGGGAGAGACCTGAGGTCCACTCTTCCCTGTAGTGGCCTTTTCATAAGTTACTTTTGTTTGTGTGGGTACTGAGGAAAGCCCTGTCTGGAGTACCTAGCTCCACTCCAGTAATCAGGCCGTTTCCTGAAGTACATACCGTGTGCTAGAAATAGTTTACTAGGTTGTAGGATACCTGAAAGTCAGGAGTCTGTTTTTCCTTTTGAATTTCGTTACAAAGACCTTACTTGGTTTTGAACTCCTAAGTCTAAGATGGGTGTCTGAAAATTTTACAAATAAACAAACTGATTAGTTTTGTACATTTCTTATTGTAAGGTGCAATAATTTTAGTTGATATTTGTAGTATTAACTACAACATAGGAATTGAATTTCATAGTTCTTTTTTAGCCCAAACTAGACAGCCTTTTATTGCATATATACATAAATACTTTATTTGGTAATACCGTGTAGGATCTACAGGTAGTTTCAGGAAAAGAGATTTGCTGAACGTTTGGTTATTTTTCTTTTTCCTTAGGTTTTTGCTGCAGTTAGTTTCTTCAGCGTCTGTTCTAGATCACACACCTGTCTCTTTAAATGTAGTGGAGACCAACCCTTTTAAACATCTTACCCATCTCTCTCTAAAATTCCTACCAGGAAATGATGCAGAAATAAAGAAGTTTCTAGCCAGCTGTTTGAAATCCCTTAAGGTAAAATGAAGGCTTGTCATACATGTAACTAGTCCTTGATTCTGTGTGTACTTAAGCATTTTTTTTCAGTCTTAATACTTCAAAAGTATGTACCAAATTGTATGCTCTGGTTTATTTTTTTATTTTAGCTGATAGATGTCATTGCATGCAGTTATTTGGGTGCATGTTATAAAACTAAGTTCTTACCATCACTCTAGCCATGAAAATATTACCTCTATATTCAGCCAAGTGCTATAATTTGAACCAGCAGAAAATTGGGTGTTTTACACATGTGGTGCATGCAGTGTGCAGCTGTTGATTCTTCTCAGTGCTTCAGTGGCTCGTGCTTCATCGCCTCGTGCTGATTGCCAGACCAACTGCAAAAGTAAAACACTATAAACTTTTGGGCTCTTTGTTCTGCAGTTGGGTTTAGGAAAGCATGCGTGTGTATATAATTCTAAGGCTTTATGGACTCCAAAGGGCTAATAGCTGTAAATAGCAAATAAAAATTGTAATGTTGATGACATTGGTAGTGTACTAGGTTTTACTTAATGAGAAATTAATGGTCTTATAGTTTGACTGTTGTCTGTTCCTGTTTCGTAGCCTGAGATTTGTGTCTCTCCTACTGTGCTGTCGTGGTTATAGCCACCTAATAAGCCATTTTATTAACATACATTTACTGTACTTTTTTGATTTGTTATTCATGCAACTCCTTTGTAAACAAGCTTTTATGATATTTTTCCTTCTAGAAACTTGGTAAGAATTTAATTCAGGGGTTTTACCTTGTGAGTTAATGCTTTTTCTTTTAGATTTATTAATTATGCCCTATTCAATATTAAGTTTATGTAATTTTTCCACAAACACAATGGGTATGTGGTCGCTTAAGCAGGGTGTGTTGATAAAATAGAAGCTAAATTCTACTTGTATTTTGGGAGCTAAGGACTTAACCTAATGTCAATTTGTACGTAGGAAGACAAAATGACGTTGGAAGAAAAGCTTAGAAAAACTGAAGAGGATCTTACCAGACAACTGAGCTACACTCAGCAGGTAATGTAAATTTTTTAACTTTCCTGTTGAAAAGCGCTGGAGTGCTTTGTGTTGTAAGGGTAGGGAACATCAGCAGACTTTTTTCACTCTTGAATAGTTGCTGGAAGAAAATACAATTGGAAATTAAGATTATTTTATCCACAGTGTCAGAAACGTCCTCTCTAGCTTCTCAGTGCATTACTTTTCTGTCTACAGAATGAACAGATATTTTGGCACCTGGTGCTGAAATTTAGACTTTTCTTAATAATGTCCTTTTTAAAAAGTAACAGTAAAGAATCATTCAGTATTGACTGAAATGCTTGAATTTTTAAAACTCTGTATGCTTTGTCAAACTTAAACAGAGCTTGTCAGAGAAGAGCCGAGAACTAGACAAACTGAAAAATGAATGGACATCACACACTACAGCTCTAACTAACAAACACACGCAGGAGCTGACAAATGAAAAGGAAAAAGCTCTCCAGGTATGACAACAGAAAAGAATTAACAATATTCTTCTTATTCTTAACATATTCTTAACAATATACACAATATATGTATATAATTCCTTGGCTTAATTTTCAAATTCATTGAGTAACTACTTAGTTTCTTTGCTTCTCATAGGCACAAGCTCAGTACCAGCAACAGCACGAACAACAGAAAAAGGATTTGGAAAATTTGCATCAGAAAAATATTCAACAGTTGCAGAACAGACTCTCAGAACTCGAGGTCATCAATAAAGATCTAACAGAAAGGAGATACAAAGGAGATTCCACAGTCAGAGAACTGAAAGCAAAGCTTTCTGGAATAGAAGATGTATGGCTTATTAATTTCCATAATCAAACTTGCTATTTTTAGAGCATTAATACTGCCTGCCTATGCATATAATAGCAAATACAGCATATTAAGTTTGATCAGCTCCCCTTCATTCCACATTATGCTTGCTATTTACATATATCTGTTTAAATTACTATTACAGGTTTTCTTAAAGTAAAATAAAATTCCTTCACAATGTTCTAGGAATGCCAGAGAGCGAAGCAGGAGGTGCTGTCACTGCGTCGGGAGAACACTACCCTGGATGCTGAATGTCATGAAAAAGAGAAACTCATTAATCAGCTACAGACACGAGTTGCTGTTCTGGAGCAAGAGATCAAAGATAAAGATCAGCTAGTTATGAGAACGAAAGAAGTATTAGACGCGACACAAGAACAAAAGGTTCCTTCAAGTTTCAAAATATTTTTCTCCAAAGATATGTAAAACCTTCTTAATTGCAGTCTCTGTCGATTAGCAGCTGACCAGTTTTATGAATACAGCAATTGAGCTTTCAAATGTAGGTAAAGATTCTAAATAACAGCATCAAAAGTATACTGGATTCAGTTTTACAAAGGTCGCTACTGTTTTAATATTGTGGTACTGGAGTACAGTTAGTGGTACTTTTTGTAAACAAAAAACCAGGATGGATTGAGAAACTATGTAATTTGACTGAAAAGCAAGGACAATTTCTTGTAAGGATTAGTTCTCAAAGAATTATTGAGGTTCTACTTGAAATCATAAGTGATGTCTATCACATCTTTATTACAATATTCTTCATATTCTTTTAAAGGCGATACTGGAAGAAAATACAGACAAAAAGCAAAGTCATATTGAAAAACTAGAGACAACAATTAAGTCACTGTCAGCTGAACTCCTTAAGGTTTGTTTGAACTTGCCATTATCCTTACGAAAAGCCTTCCTTATTTTTAGGTGTTTCTTTATTTTGAGAATATCTCATTTATTATTTTTTTTCATAGGCTAATGAAATTATCAAGAAATTACAAGGAGATTTGAAAACTCTAATGAGTAAATTAAAGTTGAAAAATACAGTGACAATTCAACAGGAAAAACTATTGGCAGAAAAAGAAGAGAGACTTCAAAAAGAGCAAAGAGAATTGCAGGAGATGGGACAATCTCTTCGAATGAAAGAGCAGGAGGTATTGTGACAGGTTAACCCTCTGTCCTATAAATGCTGTTATATGTAGTATGTTGGGGTTTGTGTTTGGGTTTTTTTCCACTTATTTACAGCAATAAGGTCTTAAATCTTTGTGGAATAGAATGTCCTCTTTTATTTAGTTAACATGTTTATTTAAACATGTAATCAACTTTTCATTTTTTTTCACGTTAAACTGATTTGTAATAGCCATCCATCCATATGAAAGACAACTAAAATGATATTAAGAATACAAAGCAATATAATGGGCGAATCCTTTAGATGGCATATTCGTGTTAAAGTTGGTGAAGGAGGCAAGAATGGGAGGAGAGTGAACTTTTTGTTCCATTAAGTATATTTCCCTGCTTAAAGTCCTTGCATTATTCAGACATGAAAGAATTTTGAGGTTGGAAAGGTTTCTGCCTGTTCATCTTACTGAAACCCTAGCTAGAAGTAGGGCATGTTTTAAGAGAATTATCGTGTTGCTTTTGTATTTAAAAAAAAAAAAAGAGTTCAAACTTCTCTAAATGATTTTAGAACACCTTCATAGCTCCTTTTTATTTGTTTATATTATATTTTTTCTTCAGTTTGTAATTCGTAGTAGCTCCTGATGATGTTGTAATTGTGATGGGAATTATTGCAGGTTAGCAAGCTACAAGAACAGCTAGAAACTACAATACAAAAACTGGAAGAAAGTAAGCAGTTACTGAAAACCAATGAAAACGGTAGGTTGCTACAGTTTCATTTCTCCCTCTGTCCAAATGACGCCGTGATCTCGCTGCTACTGAAAACGCATGGGAGCTTTTGCCTGTGTTCGTTTTTGTAACGAGCCGTGATGATGGGCATTGATGGGAAATAAGCTTCTGTCTGTAGTGGGTATGTGACAACTGAGAGCTGCGAGTAGCGGGGGCGTCCTTTGCGGTGGGCGCAGGGGGTCTTGTGCAGGCGGGAGGGGGCTAACTCCAGAGGAGGGAACAGAGGGGCTTGAGCAAAAAGGCTTTTCATGAGAAGAAGGAATTCCAGTGATGCATGAGCTTAAGGAGGACAAATGGCCCACCAAGCTCTCGCTGTTCTTGAGGAAGGGCTACTTGCTGTTTTAAACAGCTGGCAAGAGGTAGGAAGTGAACTTGACCTTTTTCTTCTCTCTCCAGTAATCACATGGTTAAACAAACAGCTCAATGATTCTCAGATGGCCAAGAAGCTAGAGACTTCTGCCGGAACGCATGGTGGTGTTAGGAGTGCCATTTCTCCTCATAGCATGGTAAGAGAGAGCTATAAATAACATGGTTATGATGTAGTTTTTATTTCCAGAAATGCATGGCCTTAAAAGTGCTTTCATCTTCAGGCCCTATAGATTTGGGTGGGCGTGGTGGGTTTTTTTCTGTTGCTTCATTTACTTTTTTAATAACGTCATACCCTGTTGAGTGCTACTTGATGCCCTGCCCTTCTAAGTGAGAAATTTCTATGCTCTTGCTTATTAAAATATACAAAAAACCCACAAAATTAGCTTTAAAAAGATGAAGCGCAGGGTGAAGGAAAAAAAAAAAAGGTGGTGTTTCTGTGTTGTGAGGTTAACTTACATACTAAGTAACTTTGTATAGGTTGAAAAAGAAGTGTAGCAGTTGAATGCTCTTATTTGGGATATTTAGAAACATGAAACTAAGGGGTAAGAAACATTACCTACCTCCTCTCTTTGTTAAGTACCGCAGCTTATTGCATTTTATCCTTTGTTCTCCCCGTGTGTACTGATGGCTGTTGTCACCCAGCAACTGATGAGCTGCTTATTCAGTAGTGGAAGGGCATATTCCTGCAAAGAGGTCTCTGATTTATAGTCAGATACCTTTAATATATTAATCAGTTACAGGATGTGTATCTTAATGTGAGCTTATAATTATTAACTGAATGCTCAACTTTTTTTTTTTTGTCTAACTTTTAAAAAGTTACAAGTTTTCCTTAAGAATGTCCATCTTGAAAAAGTGATGTTTTCTTTCAATCAGGAAGACTCAAACGCGCATTAGCTTTGTAATTGTGGTTAGTTGTTAATTTTGGAATTTTGAATCTCTACGAACAATTACTTCAAGAATTGTTTTTCTCCTTTTTTGAATCTGGTCTATTTCTGTTACAGCCTGACCGACCATCCTTTCCCAGCTCTGGAATCAATCATCCCGTTTCTCCTCTGTACGCCTTCCAGAACTTTCCGGACCCCGCACACAACAGAAATGTCAATTCACAATATCCAGTACCAAAGGCAGGCACTTTGACTTTTCTGTTTGGTTAAGAATGGCATAGTGTAAAATATGACAGTTCAATGTTTTGTCTGTTTCTCAAAATGCATAAATATTTACTGTACATCCTAGTGCTCTTAAACTCCGTGTCCTGAGCATTACCAGTAATAGCTGAGGCTTGGGCTTGGGTGGCTTATTGTTGCGCGCTTTGCTGCACAGAAGTGCTGAGCAGGGTGTAGGGACAGGAATCCCTGCGTAGTTCGCCCTCTGGCCACGCTGGTTGCTGGACCATCCTGTCTGGCGCAGCTCTCTAACCTGCAGCTCTCACATTTCTGCAGATTCAGTTCAGCACACAGCTTTCGAAAATGAATCGATGTGCAGATGTTCAGACAGCGCCTGCAGCCGGTCATCCAGCAAATAAGGAGAAGTAAGTGTCACCTATTGCATTTTCAGTGGGTTTTTTATTATTTTTTTATCAAGCCATTTATCTTCTCTGCATGTCTGGAACTGAGCAAAACATTTCCAGTAGCAAAGCTGATTCTGTGATCTGCCTTTCTCCATCGGCATGTTATGGCATTTTAAGTTGTGGCAGATTTAATGGGTGACTAAGCATGGTTTGTAGATAACAAAGGAGGAGCCATGTTTGAGGAGTGGGTCCCAGGAACAGAAGTTCATTGTCCCTCCTGGTGACAGATCTAAGGTTGGCACGTGATGGATCAGTCAAGAATTTGGTTCTAGACCATTCTTGTGTTCATATGATGTTCATAGAACGCAGTCGTTCAAGTGAAGATTTTTCTGAAGGAGTCTGTATCCACACTTGGTGCACTTCTAACTGCCTGCATTTGTTTTAAATTTTAATTAGCCTTTTTATTTCTAGTGGTGATCACGTGGGGCTGGAATCAAAGTATTTCAAGAAAAAAGATGACAGCATTCCTTTACGGGGGCTTAGTCAAAATACAGTTAACTCAGGTATGTATATAACTAGTAAAACGAGACCTTATTTGAAATATACTTAAAGGAGTAGTTATGGTTCTAAGAATAGCATCTTGTTTCTGCTCCTCTACAGATTATCTGAAACCGTACTTACCACCAAAAGCCCAGCCGTCACCAAAAGCTGCGCTAACGCCGGCCTCAGCTTATTTTCCTGGATAGCAGACAGGGTTCCTCAAGTAAGAGTCTACTTTTAACCACTCGGGCGACTTTGGGATGTCCTGTAGTAATGTATTAGTAACGTATCGATGTGAACTGATATAATTTTTTAAGTCTGAATCTGTTTTCTTTGAGAAAGGTGCTTTGACTTAATGACTTTTCAGGATACTTGAGCCTAAAGAAAAGACGAAGCTTTAAGCAGCCTCAGCTGTCGTGGGCACAAATCTGTAGTTATGTCTCGGGGGCTGTGCAGGATCCGCTTAGCACAGCGGAGACCCTGTTGTCTTCCTTAAAACCCACCGAAGTGCACCGACTGACTTGTTACGGGAATTGACAAGTGTGGCTGTGTAACAGCTGAAACCTACACTCTAGCATTCCCTGAACGAAAACATTCCTCTAGGAATACTTTTCTTTTGACTCCTTTCAGAGAAAGGATGATGCAGATGGACAGTGCTGGAGAAGAGGGCGATGCTGTCAATTTTAATAACGGTCCAGCTCATACGTTAGCATGACTGCCTCACTAATCCTCCCTTGTACTCTTGATTTTTAAAACTGGCTTAATTTTTGAACCAGCATATTTGAATTACACAGATACTTACAAATATTTTATATTAAAGATGCTAAATTATTTTGCTGAAGGTATAAAATTGTAATTTAAAATTATTTCTCTTCATTGCCCTAACTTTTCTATTAATCTGTCAGTATTATATTCCACAGGCCACCATGCATAAAAAACAGCGTAAGGTGAAGTATCTGAACAGTGAACTAGTGAAAGTATCACATCAACAAGCTACTTAAGTTTTACTACTCATACTTTACAACTGTAAGACTGTACAGATATTTAAGCTACTCTTGACACTCAAGTTTAGGGGGACTTGAGTCTATTCAGCTCGTTTTACTACCTGGGTTCAGATGTTAGAAATCATGTAACGCCTCTATTCTGTGCCATCTTTTACTTGGCGTCCCAGTAAAGAACTGGCATGCAAGTATTTGTAACATACAAAATACATGGTTTTAATTGCTATTTACATACTTCTGGTGTTAATGATAGTTTGTAAGTTTTACCTTAATTATTTAAGCACATCCAGAGGATTGTATATTTAAGTGGTTTGTTTTGCAGTGCAAAATGTGTATATTTGTTTATAAATCATCACTGTGTTAATGTATATTCACCTTTTTTGGCATGTGTAAGTTTCAATGGGAACTATTAAATGGGTTTCATCAAAAACTCTGATTAGTAATGTTTTAAGACTACTAAGCCAATGTCTCTGCTATACTGAAATTCCAAGATGATGTTAAGTGCCAGACCAGTACTATTTTATTTACCTTACCTTTCTCTGGAGTTTTCTTCCCACCCGCTTCCTTTCCCTGCACCAGGCCGTGCTACGATGCACGTACACCCCCCGACGGCAGCCACCCCACTCTAAGGTCTGTGCTTACGCTGCTCTTTCTAGCCACGTTTTAGTGGGTGTAAATTTAATGTGCGTTTGGTCGTGGAAGCGCCTACAAGCTGCCATCAAAGAGGAAGCTGATAACTCAAACATGGTGGCTTTCTAGATCTCCTGCTCATATTCAAATCTAAAATGAAACAAAAGTGTAGTGGGCCTGGGGAGACAGAAACCGCTGCTCCGTTAGATCTGCAAGGAACCAAGCAGCCAGCTGCTGCCGCCAGCTGCTGAACAGCGAGGATAAGAACATGCTCAAGGGAGGCAGCCTTATCTTAACAGATAAAACACAGTGCTGGACCTGTGCACCAGGTTTTTTTTTCTTCCCAGCTGCTGAAAGTAACACACACACTACAAGACTTCCATTAAGGTGTTAAGAGACATCAACAATTATTTAAAAATTCATTAAAATATTCAACTTTATTAACAGTATATTTACATATTTTTTTTTCCTGCTCTTGGTCAACCATGGCGAATGTTCAAAGGTAAAAAAGCATTAAGCAATAACCACAAGATGAAAACATTTTAAACCTATACAATACTTTATACACAAATTTATACAAAGGAACACTTAAATAATACAACTGGACACAAAAATATACACTTTTAGAGAAATTCACATCAGTAATTGTATAAAGCTCTCTTCTGTACTAAGGGTCCTGAAAATTTAGGACTAAAACATTAGCTCTGTAATGCAAAAGGGTTATTGTGACAGTCCTCAAAGGCCACTATATAAGCACACGGACGTATTCAAGGCTATCATCAGCTTATATTTCAGTCTGTGTATTCAAGTTTTGAGGTCCTTTATGATTACGCAAACATCAGAAGTATAGTGGTATAATAAACGGTACTTAGAAAGCAGAGTTTTAGAGCCAATATTAAAACTCGTAGGCTCAAAACACCCACTTCATAATATTTAAACAAGTGTTTGATACTACCGTTTATTCAAAAATAGAAAGAGTAAATGCACTTACATAAAAATAACTTTTACTGTTCAGCAAGCGTGCTCATGTGATTTTTATATTAGTACAAACTTAAAAAAAAAAACAAACCTGCCCTATGACTTAAAATAAATGATACCAATTCACCTTCTCCCTCCTCGAGTACATTTACATTAAGGCTTTGAATCATCTGACCCAAGATTTTACGCCATTAAAATGAATGGGTCCCCAGGGATGCCAGTATGTCTCACTGAGACTTAGCACGACGAGAATTAAAGCTCACCACCTTAAGGAAACAGAAGGACACATGCTCATGCCTCCGCGCTTTTCTTTTTGTCTCCGAACTAGAATGTAAAGTTGAGTGGTAACAGTATTTCATAGCAAGAGACATGTATGTAACCGTTTGTTTTAAAAAGCAAATTAGTCAATGGCAACATCTTTGGAGAAACATCCTTTTTTTGTCTGTTTAATTCCTACAAATTTCATGCAGATAGATACTTCTTAAGATTACCTTAAGAAATTACGTTTTTGATGGAATTGGAATGTGTATCCCAAACTGCTGATGGAAAAAAAAAAAGTCTAAAAGAGCTTCCTGGACTTTTGTCATACATTCGTATCTTGCAGTAATGGTTCTTTAGCTTCCCCGGGGGCTTGTGGGCTGTGGGGATGGCCGTGGCTGCCACAGTGCTTCTTCCAGTTGCTGGATCGTACGTTTAGGTTCGTGTGTTCAGGAATAAACAAGGCAACAAGTAGTGCCAACAGCACAGAGCACGCTCCAAATAAAAATGGGGGGCCAGGAATGATAGAATTCTGAAAACAACAGTAACACCATGACATATTAATGAACCTTCAGACACATGGTACCAGACTACATTTGCTAATTACACAAATTTCTAGAGCAGGAAGAACTTTTTCTTGCTAGCACTAGCCCATGCAGTGTTTGTCCCTGTGTGGAAAGAACATTACATCCCGAGACTGAGGACAGAGAGCATATGGTTCTTATTAACGTGTGCCAAACACCCTTTTCTAGCACAAGTTCTTGCTGCTGAGTTTCCTCAACCAATTACTATCTATTAGGAACTAAGTAAAAGGCAGAGAGCTTGGTTAAAAGACAACAAAACAAAAATGTAGAACATGTGAAATGTAAATACATCCTTCCCTCAGTCTGTTCTCCTTACACAGCTCATCAGTTTTCTAATTACTATCAGCCACGTCTCCGAAAGTTAAAACTGAACTACCCCATCTAGTCAAGAACAAACAGATCAATAACCCTCCCCACAGTGATCTCAGAAGCCGGTTTCACATGCTTCATTTGCAGTTGGCGTAACAGGATGCAATACAGCAGCATACGCAAGGCCAGGTGGGCACACGATCCCCGCCTCATTTCTTTTTTTCCAAATTAATAAGTAAAAGACGAATACCTGTTGTAAATGGTACTGTGTGACCACGCTGCCTCCCGATGACGATTCGGGCATGGGAAGTTCATTCAGTTCAACATGAAATATATAGAATATAAAACCATAAAGTGCAGGTCCCAAACCATTACACAGTCCTCGAATTCCTGTTATCATCCCTTGAACAACACCTGAGAAAAGGAAAATACTGTTAGCTATATTGCTACATACAGCGTTAACTATTTTTAATAGACTATGAACAGATCAGCAAGACTTTATTCACCTTCAAACTGATGCAAGCAGGAAAGCAAGCTCCTGACTTCCGCGTAACTTGGATTTTAACACTTTGAGGTGTTTGGGCTGCTCTGTGCCGACACCCTGAGGCGTCTGCCTTCCCACTACTCCGACTAGAATCCAAAGTATTAGGGCAAAACTTACCCTGCTGGTCAGCATCGGCAGTTCGGGAAACCAGTGCGCTTACAGCTGGGAAAGTTATACTGGACATGGCTGCAACAGCGCCGGCTGCCCACATCATCCTGCAAAAAACACAGGCTCAAAGTAACTGCCCTGCATTTGGGGCATGTATACATGCGTACGTATACATGGGCACACACTTAAGTGTCCTTGGATAAAGCATAAAATGCAGAAAAAATACCCTATCATTCAGGTATTAAAGTGAAATTTACATACCACGGTTCGGATCCAAAGCCATACCACGCAAGTTGTAGTATTTGAAATCCTAGGCCCAGCAGGATGGTATTTTTATTTCCGATGGACCGCATAAGTAAACTCAAAACTATTGTCTGGCAGAGAGGGGAAAAAAGTAAGCAAAAAAAGTAGTCAAACAAAAATAACCTTTTATTGTAAATACAGAATATTCTAAATTCTAAATACTTTATTCTAAATACACGCAGATAAATTAATAAAGCAACACCCCCCCAACTATTCTAAGTGTTAAATCTATGCAAATTAATTTTAAAAAGCCAAGTAAAATTCCCCCAAAAGCACTATTTGCCCAGTATTTTCAGAAACCTCTACCAAAAAGATAGCAATAATTCAGCAAGTAATATGAACAAACTGTCACCCCTTCTTTGATGCAGGAAGGATTTAGTTTTCCCCACACAATACACTTGAGATATTAATGAACCAAGCCCTGGTTGGCAAGCTCTTTTTTCATCTAAGTTAAGGTAAGAGGAGTGTTAATCAATTGTCAGAGACTCCAAAAAACAGCTACAGAAATGGCGAGTCACATTTCTGGAACCGCAGTGTTACACAAATTCTCCACAGTGCTCAGCTCAAATCAATGAAATACGCAGCAGCGACTCACCTGTGCAATAATGGAAAGAATCCCAAGGACCGCTATAAATGCTGCAACACTTTCAGATGAAAATCCCATTATCTATTAAAAAAAGGGCAATTCGATTATTAACCGTAAATCACGTATTCTGATGTCAGAAACATCAGTGGAGGAACACACGATGCAGAAGACCAGTATTATTCAACTCTCCCTAACTTAGGAAAAACTTTGTGTTTTTTTTTTTTTAAATAAAGCAAGCAAGTATACCAAAATAAAGGAACATAGACAGAAAATAAGTAAATGGTTCCCTCAAAAAAAAAAAAATCAGTTTAACATAGTGAACCTTGTAGTCCAGAATAATGCAAATAATTAGAAAATATAAGAAACTGGTTTACAACTCATTCATCTCTCTCCTCTCTTTTTAGCTCTCTAAAAAGAGAGAAAAGCAGAACAACAACAGGACCTTTTAACCAGCTTTTAAATTACACTACTTATCAATACTTTCTGTATTAATTCATCAATACTGCAAACTTCCCTCTATATTTACTTTTGTTCAAATCCATATCAAAACGTTAAGTTACCTGTCTGAGGTATAGGAAGAAGCTGGAATATTGACCTGCCTCTGGGAGGTAGGAAAGAAAGACTGTTATGCAGATTAGCAGCACAATTGAGTCCTGGCCGACTTTCTTCAGTGACTATGGCAAGAAAAAAGTATTGTAAGAAAGACGTTTACTCTTCATATCCAGAAAAGCATACCTAGCAAGAATCTGAAAGGCATGGCAAGTTAGTGAAACTATCACGTGGTACCACCAAAATATTCCCTACGTGTTTAGCAAGACAGTTGGCAAAAGTATTGGCAGTAATGCAAGGTTAAACTTGAAAAAATACTGGCTTTGTTTTTCAAGCCTGAAATGTAGGGAGTCTCTTCCACGTCTCAAAAGCTCAGCGTTTACAAGTAACAAAATACCCCGTATTTAAATAGCTTACTGCAAAAGGGTCGGCCTGTTCCCATGAAATGGGTGCTCCCCAGGACGCTGGCCTCATCTTCTCCGGCAGCGACTCTGGTACAGCAACAAGAATAAAACAAATGTCCAACAAGGCTATTGCTGTGGCCAAGACCACCACCAAGCTGTCTCCGTAGACTCGACCAAGGTAGGCACCAATAGCAGGGCTGGTAACTAAACTTGCCGCAAAAGTGGCTGAAACCTAGAACAAATAACAGCTGGTAAGATTTCCAGTTACGTAAGTCAACACTATTATAACCCACTTTCCCTCATTTTCAGAAGCCTAACCGTTTTAGTCAGGTAGTGATTAAAAGTAACCTTTTTCCTGTGACTTTGCAGGAGCAGCTGTGTATTTCAGACAGCCAAAATTTTTAAAGATTTTTTTTTTTTTTTTTGATAACTGGACAGCAGCAGGCTCACAGCACAGCAGTCTTGCACATACAGACATCATTAGGTTTAATTAACTATACAGTCTGCTGATATCTCTGGGAAGTGATGAGCTGTATTTAATCTTCGTATTGGTGAAATATGCAACACTTGTTAGGAAAAAAAGTCCAATGCATCAAGGGCATATCGAATATAATATGCTGGTTAATCCAACTCAGTACAACGGGGCTCCAGAAAGTAGTTTTCGGTTACCCAGCTGGCCTCGTTCTGAAAGACTTTAACTTTAAAACTGAAGAAACTCTCTCAACATATCTCAATCCCTGATGTGTACAGGCAGAAAGAAGCCGTTTAGTTCTAGATCCATTGCTTTCGGCTCTTCCTGCAGAATATGATAACGGGTTCCGTAACTTGCACACAAAAAATAATTCTGCTGATCCGTAACACACAGGGCTGCAAAGGGTCCCGAGATCTGGCAGGTTATCGAGAGAGAACGGAGAAGTGGAAGCGAGTTGTAAGAACTTAAACCAAAGAAGGTACTCGGCTACCTCGGTTCTGAACTGAAGCGCACACCTGCGATTGGAGACATGAGCAGAGTTGCCAAGGTATCATACAATGGCAGTTCCAAAGTTATCCAGGAACAAAGGGTTAGATTTTTGAAAAGATGACAAGAGTAGCACTGGTGTGAGAAACAATGAAGGATAACTAAAGCCCCTCAAATGACACCATTAACACTGATAATAACTGCTGAGACAGACATCTGAAAGACAGCCTTTAACATGGTCACATTTTGCTTAAGTTAGAAGCAGCATATTCAAGAGATACAGGACTGGATGACAAGAACAGTTAAACAGAAAAACCCTACTCCAAACTAAAATCAACTTGCCAGAGAAGAAACAAAAATGATGTTTGGAAAGCTTGACCTACTGAAGTGTTTAGTACTGAATACCGCTGGAACAGAGCCAGAAAAAGATACATACCAAACCATAGGCCATACTTCTTTCATGTTCTTGGGTTATGTCTGCTACATAGGCAAAAACCACAGAAAACGTCACTGCAAAAACTCCAGAGACAGAGATAACAGCGAAGTACCACCTAAGAACATTAAAAAAAAAATTAGAACAGCTAAATTGAAACAAAAAAATCTCTATTTACAATCCAAGTACAGTTGAACAGTAAATCTTGTCCAACTTTTCCCGACAAGATAAACTTGGCTAAAGCCAATATCTCGATACAGTTGTGTAATTCCTCCTTAGTGCATAGAGTGCAAAAATAAACAGCACAGTTTTGTAACGTTTACAAAAAGCTGCTGTGAGTAAGTACTTCCAGGAAATGAGGTGTTAGACTAACTTAGAGTGGATGCCTGCGACCCAAAGCAAATTGGGAACCTCAGTATTTTGAGAATCTGGTCTCAACATTAGCCTTATCTTTATGCTACAGACACTAGCACTCATCTTTTGAAATGTTAATCTAGACTGAGAAACAATCTACTTCCCAGAAAAGGCATGAAGAATCCACAAACAATCCGAGCGACCAGAGAGAAAGCTGAGAAGGCTGCGGGAGCTACCTAAACAGCTGGCTCTGCCCTGCGTCAGTGCTGTCTGTGTTACTCCAGCTGCACCCTCAGGTACAGCACGCGGGTGCTCCGGCAACACTGAGTTCTGACTCAGGCACTACCTGGGGAACGTACGTGCCAGTTAAGAGCTTACTAACTTGCACACGGCCTGAAAGCTGATGGATTTTAAAACTTGAGAAACGAGTATAAAGTTGCAGCAACATTGTAGGTTACAAATGGTTACTTCATGCGCTAGCTAGCATTAGGTAAGGCTTTCATTTCTGCATAGCTGGTTAGCGTTCGAGTCATACGGCCACGACAGAGACCTGGGCAGTTTACTGGACAGCATTGCAGTATCTTTTGCGAATGTGCTGCAGGAGGAAGCGGGGCCTACAGCACAGAGCTCCAAACCAGCAGCTCGCCGGATTCTGACCCAGCCGTTCAGCCTCGTGGCAGCTACTTCAGTTCGACTCTGTTTCTCCCAACTTTGCACCAAAGTACTACAAAAGCCTCAACCTCAAAACACTGTTGATAAACAGTATTTTATCAACAATGCCACAAATGTAAGCATCATATGGCAACCTTGGCAAGAAACGGCAAATCTAGCGTGAAAAGATTTACTAACCAAGGGCTGATCTTCATTAGTGGTATTGGTGCACAGGTGAAAAACACTGTTAGCAGCAAGAAGGACTTTCGTCCCCACACATCAGACAGGGCGCCTATGAGTGGGGCACTGAGGAATGATAATAAGCCCTAAATGAAACAAAACATTTTAAGTTAGAACTAAGTGGTTAAAATAGTGACCATACCGACCATACCTCTACTGATAGCAGGCTGGGCTCTATTTTTATTAAAGTTGATGACTACAAGGCAATGCATCAAAGGCAATATGGGCAAGCATTACTGATCTTCTATCCCATGTCTGGTTACATAAAATTTGAGATTTATTACCTCAGAGCAACACAAAATTCAAAATGCAGATGGTCCAATCAGACTAGCAGTTTTACGAACAGTATTTTATAGTTTTATGAACAGTGTTTTATAGTTCTATATATGTAGAATTCACATAAATGTAAATAATAGAAAACACCCTACCAGAGCCACAAGCTCCAAGAAAAAAAAGTCTGAAATTATAACACCAGGTGTGTCATTTGGGATTAGTCAACTACCTTTTCATTTGCTGAACCCAAAGAGCAGGTACAGACTAAGCAATATGTTACTAAAAGTAAAATGATGCATATTTGCTTTTTTAGCAATAATTTATTCCCCTGGTTTTTTTCGTGGAAGCTATATTGAAAACCCTCTTGAACGTTTCTCTCCATTGGCAGTCATTTCTATATTCCTCCCACCACTCGCTTTCAATTGTACTTGGGATTAACTTTTGTCACCTTACCTTTACTCCTTGAATTAGACCATTCATTAGAAATGTATGTTTTGGGAAGGTTTCATGCAAAACCTGTAGAAGAAAAACGAACACTGTCATCTACAACTAGAAATATGCTCATGACGCATCCAACTTCTACAGTGGCACACCCACAGTTTTATATTTGCATAGAATACAGAAAAATTAAAAAACCACAAATGATCTATTTAATCTTTAATTCACATGGAAGGTGCTTTGAGATTTTTAGCTTTTCTTGATAGAGGCCTCGGTTCTCTCAACACTTTAGGAAGGATTCATGTTATCCAGCTTCAGTGTCTGAAATCTAAACAGACCACAGAGAACCTAGAAACTTATCTCGGACCAGACTCTCCACACGTTACGGTGTCGTCTGTGGGGAGCTGGGGAGAGACACCATCATTCTGAAGTGCCTCTCGGTCCGGTGCCCCGAGCCTTGATACGCAGGTTAAAACAGGCACCTCTCTCAGCCTGACGTGTGCTACGCGAGATGGATTCCACTCGGTGACTGACGTGCAGTTTATAGCCAAGACACTCTTTATGGTTAACATCAGCGTACAGAGCCGCACCAAGACTGTATTTTAGGTGGAGTTTCCTTGGAGATCTATAAGCCTCTGCTCCTTTTAATTTGTAAGCATGTGTCACTCTCAAAGATTAAATCAAAATGGAAAGCAACCAACTGCCTTAGAATATAATTTGGTACAAACACATTGGAATGACTGTCTCGCTAATCACAGGGAAGCTTGGACTGGTGTAACAGGGTCTGTGCTCTGAAGTTTTGGTTTAAAGCACAGCCAGGTCAGCAAAGATCTCCCTACCTACACACACATGCTTGCATAATTTTACCAAATTTCCAGTGTATTTCTGTCCTTACATTTGTAATGTGCCAACCTTTTGTAGCACCTTGAAAGGAAAAATGCTGCTATGCTACATCATTACGCTGCTTTAACAAAATAATTTTAACTTCCTGATGCCATGCAAAAATACAAAACTTTTCACTCACACAACAGAACAGCTCAATGATATATAATTTTTAATTTAATTCAGAAGATGTTTGGTGGCTCTGTAGTAACCGCCCCATCTGCCATACAGTGAGAAATAGCTTAAGCGTGTCACTTACCACCAGAGTGGGCGCCGCCAAGAGTCCCCATGCAAAGAACTCCAAGAAGATCACTATAACAGCATGGTAGACACTAGGTGAACCTATTCCTTGAGGCTAAAACAAGAGAAAAAACATGTGATTAAAACATTTAACCATCTATCACAGTCATGAGAAACGCATCTGAACACTATAAACAGAAGAATTAAGAAATTACACAGGACTCAAAACATTGAAATACAGTCACTCAGCTAACTGGTACTGAGTGACATTCCTTTTTTAACCCTTTGCTGCTAACATCCTGAAGTGTCCTAATCCTCCACAGAATACAAAGTTCACTCCCATCTCAAATGAACAAATAAACCACTTGCACTACCAGTCTGGGAAACAAGGATGTCATTGAAAGCGGAAACAGACTCTTCTTCAGAGAATTAGTTCCTTTTCCTTGAGAAAAATACTTAAGCCCGCACAATGCTGCATGGAAAACAAGTTTTCGTAATTTCAAAACATAGTAGCATTCTCACTCTGCTATCTTAAACTCTAATTGCCTGGTCTATCAAACAGCTTTATAGTGCTTCTGTTACCAAAAGGCACCATGGCTACATATACAACTTTGTTAGCTCTAAATCAGGAAAGAAAAACTGAAATAATGAACGCCAGAAGTGAATCTCAGGAACAGCCCTGATGGCTTCCCGGATAGTGACAGCAGGCCTATTAGCTACAATGTGCATCAAACGTAGGAAGAAATCTGGGTGAAAGATATGAAATAAGTAACTTTAAATTCTTTGGTCATTTAGTATAAGCAGAAGTAGCATGGGTGGGACAACCTGCTCATCTCATATATTCTGTAAACGCTACCCTGTCAAGCAACATGCCACAGTTCATCATTTGCAAATTGAGGAAACGGTGCACTAATTATTTTTGTATGCAGGTAGTATGAATAACTCATCAGAAATCTCATATGCATTCTTTAAGCTTAGAAGTGCTGCTTTAACATCTACTTTCCCAGCTTTGTGCGGAGGCGAGTTACTAACAGCGGCGCTGATTTGATTAGAGCTGTGTTTCCACTGAGCAAACGCAGGCTCAGGTCCTTCAGCTGCTTCTCAGGAAGGCTCAGGGGGATCATATCAATATGGATAAACATCTGATGGGAGGGAGTAAACGTGACACAGCCAGGCTCTTCTCAGAGGTGTCAGTGACAGGAAATTCTGCTTAAACCTTGAACAAAACAAACCCCTGTGAACAGGCTGCCCAGTGAGGTTGTGGAATCTCCATCCCCCAAACCTGACCGGCCACAGCCCTGAGCAAACTGCTCCAGCTGACCCTGTCTGGGGGAAGGGAGTGGGTAGTTGGATTAGAGGTGTTCAGAGGTGCCTTGCAACCTCAAATACTACACTATTTTAAGTTTCAGTTAGGTAATACTAGACTCTTTCTTTTATTACAAGATTCATGCAAGTCATACCTAGCTTTTCTTTCCAGATTCTGGTATTTCTAACACAGGAACAAAAAAAAAAAAAAGCCTTTTGAACGACTGTATGAAATAAATACAGAAAACCACACTGGCCATTCACCCCTATTGTTAGAAAAGATCATAATTTTCAAAAGTAACCATATCGATATCTAAGAGGTGAGCTACAAAAGTACCTTAGCACTGTGCTATTTTTCTTTCCCAAGTTCTCTTCAGTAAATACAGACGGACCATACAGATACTTCTGCTATTTTTTCATCCTATTCTCTTAAGAAGGTAAATTAGCAGTCTCTATAGGTACTGAAAGTGGCTATAATTATCTTCACTTCCCACAATTCCTTTCCCTTTCCACCCACAACCCTTGTTTTAGTTTTGTGTTAAAAATGTATCCAGCTGCACAAACAGTAAGTAACAACCTTAGCTGTTTGCCTCAGCCCGGCACAGAAAATCGGGTTCTTTCTCATAGTCCCCAGAGGGCTGACAAGTTACTGGCTCCTGACACCCCCAAGCTATTACAGATGGTGAACCATCCCTGTCCCTCCAAGCACCAGGGGCCACAGGCGCCTCCACTCTCTTCACGTAGAGCAAGCACAAGCTTACCGGCCGCCTGTCTCTGTGCTGCCCTTCTCCCATTGCGGGCAGCTACTGGGAGACCCCGCAAACAAACCAAACCGGCAGAATGAAACCAGCGGCTGCTCTGCAGAGACAAACTGCTGGCCATTTCAGGAGCAGGTGACTGCTGCCCCCTGCCATGTCATCCAGCTATAACCAGCCTGATCAGATGTTTCCATTACATTGGGAGAAACAAATAGAAGTGGCATTTGGATCACTAGAGTTAAACTTCCTTGCTTTCTTGTTGCTAATGCTCACTTATCCCAGGTACTGTTATTTGTTCTTATCTATAAAAAAAGCGCAGTAATTTAATCACATTTAGATCCTCACGTCTATAGCTATTTTTAAAGGTGGTTGCAAATATAAGGTAGCAAAAATACTCCTGAGGTGGAAGAAAGAAGGAAGGAGATTAGTAAGTGGTTACATTACAGTGCATTAAGATATTATGTGCATTCAGTCCACACGAGTTAAGGACTAGCCTGGCGTACCCTCCTACCCCAGCAGGTACAGCGCAGGTGCTGGGTGTTCAGCCCTGCCTTACTCTGCAAACCTGCCCCGCTGCGCTCTACAAGCTCCTAATGTAGCATACTGTAACATAACAACCTAAGTGCAACCAAATCAGAAGGCCTTACACCTGGAGATGAAAGATGCAGAGCCTTTGTGTGAACAACCTGGAACTGTGATGTTCCGATCAGAGTAATAGCAAGCCTCCTCTACACCCATGTTGCCAGAGCAGAGCTTAATTTACGTTTGGCAGTATCTGTGGCACAAAACAGTACTGTAAGAATGAACGCCCCCTTCTCTAGTTACAGAGAAAATGTCTTTAACCAAGCACTTTGTACTATCAGTCGTGCCTGTGATAAAAGGTGTATATACCAGGCAACTCTAAGAACGCACCTCTGACAACAACAGAACAACTACCAAAGCAACAGAAGCATCAGGTATTGGGTCACAGCTGCTGCTCCTCTGTTGGGAAGGAAAAGGCCCCAAATAAAGCACTAGGCCCTAATTCTCTCTAGCATTGCCCAGGGCTGTACCTCTTAATTCATCTCATGACTGCTTCAAAAACACATAATCTTACAGAAGATGAATTCCAACTGGCCATAAAGGAAGGCAAAATTAAGAACAGCACTGAAACCACTTCACTGGTGTTACTGCCTCTCCTTTGGTGAATCTGACAACGCACACCTGAGTACGCACATCAGTACACTTCTTTTTTTTTTTCTGTGATGCAGAAAAAAAAAAAGCTGTAAGGAGAACACCACAAAAATACCATCATGCACCAACCCAACCTCCTGTACCACCCCCTGCCTCACCCCGGGGACCCAGCGTAACCTGTGGCAGGAGGAGAGGCTTTGCAGAGGCAACCGGTGGTTTTTCCCTTTTGCTTGTTTTTTTTCCCTTCCACATCAGAATCAGTGATTAGAAGGGACAATAAATTAAACTGACTCAAGTCCCTCATCAGTAAACTCTTTTTGCCTGTGACACCGCCTCATTAAAAAGCTGCATATTCCTGCTGGGAAAAGAGGCACAGAGTTTTCTTTGATGTCGAAGTTTCAAAATAAACTAATCAGGCTGGAAAATGGACACTTGGATTAATTACTGGTTTGCTGGCTGGAGACATTCAAGACATTTTCATTTACCTATTTCCCACAATGTAAAACAGCGTGTCGGGTAAGCAAAGAAACTAAGGGGACTTCACACAGACAGCTAATGGAACATTTCAGCAAACGCTAAAAAAAAGAATAAAAAAATCCAAGCATAAAGTTTTTGCTATCATTATAAAGAATACTCTGCTATACCAGACTTTATAACTTTAAAAATGTATTTAAAACAAATAAGTTCTCAAAACATTTATTTGAGGGCAGAAAATATCACAAGCTGGTATTTTTGTTATCTAACAACAACCTACAAACCTTCATCTGATGTTTATAGCCCATTCTTTCACTGTTCTAGAAACAACTGAAAATCATACAGAACTCATGCAAGTTTGCACTCTGCTTCCGAAACTGGTGGGAGACACTGAATGCAGCACCATAAGTATCACTGAATGCAGTTACTATAATATCATTTCTCCTCTCTTGGCAAAAGAAAGTTGAAAGATAAAGGGACATTTAGAACTATATTGTATTTTGATCAATGACTCCTCTAGAGAGAAATTCTGAAGCACCATATTCCACCACTAACAACATTTACTCTGTTTCTATTACTCGTTCTAAAATATTTGTGTTTAACATACGTACAAGGTAACGTCATACATTTCTATCTTTACAAAGAGCAGGAAAACACCAACATCTATCACTGGAATTAGTTTTACTTCTTACCACTAAGTAATCCAGACAGTTGGTCACCAGTTTGATGAACAACTACAGTGACTGACACCTCCCTCTTCTCCATCATTGTTCCAAAAAAACAAACTGAAGGGCTACCAGCAATTTAGTCTGTCAAGATGTCTCTTTATTTGAAATAATGATACTGTGCCTAGAAGAGCTCACATCAGAGCTACACAATGTTACATGGGGGAAAAAAAATCCAGGGGCAATGATACGCTAGAAGTAATGCTACTCATCAATTGAAAAAAACAAGCTCTGGCAGTCAAAACACGTAACAGCTTCCTTTCTTTTAAAAACGTATGTATTTAAGAGGAAGCAACATAGTGGGAGGAAACTGCAAAACGCTTCTTCCAGGCACCCTTTGCGGGACTCCTCTGATGCAAGAGTCTGTCCCGCTCGCTGACCTCTCCTTTCTCAGACTGTGGAAACCGAGAGGACCCAAGGCTGGTGCGATGGCGAGGCAGCCCAGACGGGCTTTGCACCACCAGCAGAACCGCATCGGCGCTTCCTGCTTCCCTTTACAATGGCCAACTGCCCGCCGGCGCCCTCCCAGGCCATTGTGCAGCCAACTGCTGCTCCCAAGCGCACAGCTGGCTTCCCAGCAGCTCTTCCTTCAGACTGCATTTAAATAATTTTCAATGTAGTTAGGTCTCGACACGTACCGCACGATCTCGGGCAAATGGAAGCGATCTGCAGTCACCCATGCGTAACTCCTGACACATCGCTGTTTTGCACACTTGCTCCCGAGCCCCAAAAACCACCCCGCGCTGAGAAAGAGCGCCTGCGAAGCAGACCTGAACTAGCATGACATCCTGACAGGTGCTTCTCGGGCAGCCGCCTCAAGGAAACCAGCCCGGGACGCCGGAAGGAAGCCACCGGGGCGCAGCAACACGCACCATAAGACAAACCGAAACCCGGCCACCGAGCTCAGCCTGCCGCCGCCGCCGCCGCCGGAGCAGGGCCCGCTCGCACGCCGCCAGTCGCGGCGGCCCGAGGCCCGCGGGCCCACCGGNCAGCCGCCGCCGCGCATCACGCGATCGCCCCATTGGCCGCAGGCCGGTCACGTGCGCAGGAGGCACCGCCCGGCGCGGCCCCGCGCCCGCCGCGACGAGGCCCCCGGCCCCCAGCACCCAGGCCGGGCGGGGCCTGCCCTCGGTGCCTTTGGAAAGATTCATGGGTAGAGTCGGGAAAAAATAAATACATTAATAAAAAAAAAATAAATAAATGAGACAGCTGGCAGAAGCTCTGCGGTTCACTGTGGCGCGGCTGCTGGCAGAGGGCTGAGCGCGGCAGAGCCTTGCGTCCTCACGTGGTACCGCTCCCTGCACGGCCTCCATCTTCGGGCACACCTGTGCTGCTGGAGCCACTTCAGTTTTTTCCCCTATCCAGACAACGCCGGCATTTTAAAATACGTGAGCATGGCCTTCTGTGCCCCTTCGGCGCCTCGGTTTCTCACGTACCTCCACAAGCATCAATCCTGGGAGATGCCCCCTCCCAACCAAGCCTGTCTCCAGCCGCAGCCTCCTCCCGGAGCTGGCTGAGGGCCTGGAAAAAGAGCAAAAAGAGGGCAGCTCTTACTGGATATACCTGTTAGACGTCAAAAGACATTTCTATGAGCCAAAGCACATAACCACACATATAATCCATCCTAAGAATCCAACTCCGAGACATTCTGCTTCCTTACTTTCAAGTTTTAAACGTAGCTTATGACAGCTTTAACAGCTTTAAACAGGCAGGCCATTGCGGGTTCTGATTCACGACACAGCCTGCAGGTAATAAGATAACAGGGATCATCCTCTTTCCCAAGGCATCGTACTGTTGTTAATGGAGAAAATTGTCTGGAAATGTGTACTATTACTATAAATTGTTCTGTGGCTTATAGTTGAAATTCCTTCACCGCTGATGTCTGGCAGCACTAAATGGAGCAGCACCAGTCTACATCCACAGCTATTCATTCAGGATCTCAGGCTCAGCTCTCCACGGCCATATCCACATAACAGTCTTTTCTCTACGTTCCTCTTCACTCAGTCCTCCCATCTTCCGGCCCTCTTACTGCACATCCCTATCTCCCCAGCTCCTGCAACATCCCTGTTTCCCGCAAAACAGCCGCGCATTAACATCTTCTCTGCCTGTACAAACAGCAGCTGCTACGCTGAACCTCAACCCCAATGTACAAAGGGGTGTCAAACACTCACCACATCAGATCCTGCGAGCTTAAGTAAACTATAAGCCTTAAGACCAAACACCCTCTTATCTTATCATAATACAGCTTTTAAGGCATTTACAATTTCATGAGGCGCAGCCCTCCTCAGGCCAGTGGATCTACCCTGGTCTAATGGTGAGACAAAGGCAAGTAGAGCCTCTCTCTATCTCCTGACAAAAGCCTGGATCTACTGGGCTACCCAGAGGGGCAAAAGGATGTTTGCAGCCACTGCTATTATCAGTCATTTGTCACAAGTCTTCAAATGTTAAGACAAGTATGTAACAATTGCAGCATGTTCCAGGGTTTCTCACCTCTTCTATTTGAAACGGAGAGGGGTCCTAAAATTTTGCCATGGCTTCAAGTTTACTTCTTGGACAGAGTGCCGTTACATTTTGGTGGGTGTCACAGGCAAACACGTGCATGACATGTAAGGAACCCAAGTAAATAGTTAAGGTGACTGCATTTCAGCAAAGACATTTTGTAACTAAGCTGATCAAACAGCTGTTTTTCCATCCACACCTTTATATTAGACTAACCCCTGTTACTGATTTCATGATCCCAAAATAAATGCATCTTAAATATTGTTTGCTCGTGTAGGCTGAGCAGATGATTCAAGCAAGAACTGCCAACTTCAGAATAAACTCTAGATAAATATGACTTGCTTTTGCTCTCATGAATTTCAGCCAGCTACACATTTTCAAATATCAAAGTCCACTTACCTACGTTAAGTCCTGACATAATCTGCTCTGCCACCGTTTAATTGAGACACATTGCTGACAAACAATCTCCTGAGGAACAGAAACAAAAATTGTCTATTACATCTAAAACACCTGTAGCATTCAACCTTCCATACAAAGGAAATGCATAATCCATCTTTTTGGAAGCGGAATGAAAATGGACAGAGTACTTGTCATCTCCCCAAGGGAAACTGTTGATTCTAAAGCCCAGACAGATGATGGTTTCAATGGTTTCAGTTAAGACTCCTACAGATCGCTTTTAGGCCAAACTCAAAGAACACTGTCCCCTGCATTCCAGCACTCTGCACCAGCTATGCTCCTTTGGTTAGTTGAATAAGTCACTTCTGTCACCTAATGGCCTAAAAATTTCAGTTTAAATCATGCTGCATATGATCACTAAAATCAGAGCGGAATTGGCAAAAGGAACTGACAGAAATGAAGAGTCCTGAAAATTATTGGTGCATAGCTAGTGAAATTACCTGAATTTATTTTTTATATATATGTATCTGGAAAGGACAAGGAAACATTATCCACTATCTATAGCAATGTGTTTGTGAACTCTGTTCAGCTGGTTGATTTATTGTAATTTATTATGTATTACAATACATAATTATTATGTATTATGTATTGTAAATTATAGCTATACAAAATCTCAGCTTCTAAATTGTAATATGAATCAACAGATTGTGTCGTATTCTACAGGGTTTATTGTACAGTACTTTCTACTGCTATCAAAATTAAATATTTAAAATGGGGCGGGGGGGGAGAGAGGAGGGAGAAGGCAGGGGCAAAGCTACCGAATCACCAGCTGCCTCCTGATAACTTCTGACAAAACTTTCTACAAAGGCTTAGTGTTTTAGAATCGCAAAACATACTGTAACATGGTACATGACACCAGCTGCTCCCTATCACCTCCAGTTCAGGAACTGCAGACCTGAACAAGGAGATCAGGGTTTTCAGACCAGAAGAGCGCAGAGACAGTCACAGGAACAATGGTGGAATGTGATTCACAAGAAGTCATGATACAGCGGGCAAAAAGAAGCATGTCTCAGTGAAAATTAAATTTCTGGCAGAATTCAGTAAGCTGTATGTTAAAAGATACCATTAAGAAACATCTTAAAATAGCCTTCTGGTGTTTATAGAAAACTATGCCAAAAATTGTATTCTGAAATAGCAAGTGTTAATTAAAACATTGTTTTATTTCTGCTAAAATATGCATAAGGCAAGCCTCTCCATTTACAAAGCTCTCAAACAGTTTTGTATCATATTCTTAATAAAGCCGGTGCTTAATTTTAACCACTTTATTACTCTAGTGACATTAACTACACATACAAGAGAAAAAAATACAGCATTTTACCTCAATATGGATTAAAAAAAGACTGTATTAGGTCATGTAAGATGCATCCCATGGTTCATCAGTGTTATAGCAAAAAAATAACCTGTTTCCAGATTGCCTGGAAACACCATATATTAGAATTGTATTCAGCGTAATCACACACAAATATCAACATACAAAAAAATCCTAAGATTACCTTAAAAATTTTGCTACAATGTTTGAATATGTGATTTCTATTTGGGCTCATATATTTAAAATTAAATTTAAAATATATTGACAATAAAGATGAACTTTTAAAAATCTAAAAAAGTGTTCCTTACGGCAGCAAATATAAACATATGCTCAGCATATAAGCAATTTTTACTGAGCTATAAATTGCTAACGAAATGGATAAGGCTAATTACAGTCATAACGATGATGGAAGGTTGAAGGCAAGAGTTAAAAATGTCATGTCTACTCTTGGATGCAAATATGCGGCAGACATTCGAGAATGAGCATTGAGTGGTACCTCAGGACAGATTTTTTTTCTTCTAGGAAGAGATATAAATTCACCTACTGGGAAATAATTAGAAAAAGTTATAACAACTGAACAGAAATTTGTATTCACAGTTATCAGAACAGAAGATACCATCTAATTAATCCCACTTATTTTGTTGCATTTTACCCTGCAGTTTTTCCACTAAAAACATCTTAATTCTAGATATTTAAAAACATATAATGAGCTTACCTGGAAAAAGCAGAACTCTTTACTAACTTCTTGTGGAAAATAACCAGCATTAAAAATGAACAGAACCATGAAAACAAAGGGAGCGATGCACTTCTTGGACTGCCCTACAACTGAACAAAACAGGTAATGATACACTGCCACACATATGGTATAATACCACGTTATAGATAAACATTACTTTTCCAATACACAAAAACCCTTTATGTTTTTTAATATTTCATTCTTACAAAACATGGATTTCAGAGAAGAAAACAATGAACAACTTTCCTCATTCACAATATCCAGCAAGAAACAATGTCAACAGGAGGAAAATGAGCAATAACTTTAAATTTGGAAAATGATTGCTTACATACAACAGAACATGCACAGCTGATATGGGAATATATTAAAATATGAAAGTTACTGACAATGAAAACCAGAAAAAATGCAACAATTCATTTATCAATTTTAAAATAATTTAACAAAAATCCATCACAGTCTTTTGAATTACAACCATAAAAATAAGTTAGGAACACAAAACAATTATGTACTTCTAAAAAATCCATGAGAGGACTGTATAAGTAACTGAAACTCAAGTATATGCTACCAAAATAAGATTTTAAGAAAAAATAAAACAATAGTTTGTAAAAAGTTACAGTAACCCCCCCAAGATATTATCTTACAGGAGCGGGATCTAGAACATTAATCTACCCATTAGTAAAGCAAACAAAATGGGAAGTTGTCTTACAGTTTGTCTAAAACAAAGAAGTTGAATAGAACTGTAAAATTATCTGAATTCTTTAAGAAAAAAGATTATTGGGCACTTGCGGATAGCGCAGAAATACAACGTTTAAAGAAATGTTTATCTTACTTTATTAGACTCATGATTTTTCATCGCTGAACTGCTGATTTATTTTGCTTTGAAGATAGCTCTACATTTATTGTTATTTGACCATTTATCATGTATCCCAGAGATTCTCAAATAAAACTACCAAATATCCAAGCATTGACTAAATACCAGTACTCCCATTATGCAAGTCTTTAAAAAAAAATAAAAATCACATAAGTCAAGTTATTGCAAATAAATACCTAGCTGTAACTTTATAAATATTTAAATAAAATTCTGCTAAGTATAGGTTACCCTCCTAAATATACACCTAAACTAACAAATCCGTTGTCTAAAAGTCAGAAAAATAGTTCATAAGGACAGGTTTATTTTTGGACCATTAGACTCCTACAGATTGCTTTTAGGGCAAACTCAAAGCACACCATGCCCTACTTCCCAACGCTCTGTGCTAGCTATGCTTCTTTGGTTAGTTAATGAGTTATAGACTTTAAACTGGTTTTGTTGATATTTTTTTAAAAAAAAAAATTTAAATCCAGATACAAAAGTATCTCAATGAGAAAATGTGCTTATGCTCTCGGATTGCGAAGCTTACAGAAATCAGTAAACTCTCCTCAAATCCTTCCCGTTCTCAAGAAACATAGGCAGTCTTCCCTCTGTCTATAATAATACTTTTCAACCAGGAGGGCCTCAGACAAGAGTCCTTCCTTAGCCTGCTCAAAATGCAAATTGCTATTTCCTTTACAGCAACAAGTAGATGAAGAGATCCATCACTCTACTGGAAAATTTAATGGAACTGTCAACCGAAAGCACGGAAGAGTCACTGAGCTACAGACAGGAGTTACTGTTCCTTAGTACAGTAGATAAATTGTTTTCCAAAGCTGTATGACATCCTCCTCAAAAGCAAAGAGCACATATTCCTATTTTTTCCTTCAAACTGACGCTTATTGACAAATACTGACAGGTGCACATGAAGTATTGAAACTGGATTATATATAGCGGAACTCCAGCAACGTGATGATTATTCAGCCTATTTGGTCCCTTCCTGCGCAACCAGCTTTGAAGTGTTTTCAACCTTCTTCTTACGTATTTTGGAGAAATTCCTTAAGGAAGCAAGCAATTATATCACCTGAACATTTCCATTACTGTGATTCATGAAATTACAAGTATTATCGTGTAGGCCAAACTCCAGATATTACTACCAACACTTCTCAGGTAATTTCAGAGTCTTGCTCTTCCCATTCTATGCTCAGCAATGCTGCAAGCTGCTGCTCTACACATAAATCTTACCTCATGGGGTATTTCAGTGGCAAAATGACCACATGTAATTTTTCACAGTTTTTGCCACACTGAGTGTTATAGGTAAAAGGTTTAACATTAACATGGCAATTTAGGGTAATAAGAGACAGTTTTCACTACCAAGTAGCAGAGCTCCTGCAATTATGGCATGCTGGCATAGATTCACAGTTCACAAAGCTTAGCAAGTGCTCAGCATAACTCTGAAATTTCTTTAAAGTCTTGCTCTGATAGGATAAACAAACAAAAAGTTGATAATCCATGTCATTGCCAACAGAAGGAAAAGGCTATTTTTACTTGGCTGATGTAAGTGGAATTTTTCCTTTCCCATTTACAATTCTTCATTATAAAAAACTTGGAGCACTCATACAGAACCTCCTTGTTAATCCACCACTAAAATGCGGAAAAGAGGATGAGGTACCTTGACAAGCATTTTAAAACACCTCTCTCTTCACAACGTCTTCATTAGCACGAGACAGTGGCGAGAAAGAGCATGAGGGGGGAAATAAAGGAAATCATACTTTTTTACCTCTTGCCATTCTACAGGTAAGGGACTATTGATACACTTTTGTATAAATGTATACCGTTACAAGTATAACATCTGGATAAGGAGTCACTCTATATTAATATTCATTGTGAATAGGTCTCCTGAAAACAACTGATTTTTAAGCCAGCTTTTTTTCTTTATTAGTTCTGGCATATCTTTTCTGTGTGTGTGTGTGTTTCTGGCTATATGCAAATGCTTCAACAAGCAAAGTGTTCATAACAGTCTAATTAACCTAAGTTCTAATTGCATCTAGGTTTCTTTGCGAAGTTTTTTTTTGGTTTAAAACAGAAGAACAGCATGCTTTTATATTTACCTATTGCACAATTAATTACTTTTTCATTATGTTTCCTATTAGAGTAATTCCTCTACTAGACTGAATAGCTCCAGAAAAGCCATTTTGGTCTGTTGGCTCAAGGACTCCCAGAAGAAAATTAAAATAATACTAAAAAACCCCCTCTAATTACGCCATTACACAGAAATGTACTGAAAAAAGCCTTGGAGAGTTCATGAGTAAACAATACTTGTTTAAAAAACACCTCTGTACTAAAGTACAGTACAATATACAGATGATATACTATAATATCTCCAGATGGAGCCGTTACAGACAAAAATAATGCGTTGAAAATGTTTATTATGGGCTTTTTTTTTTTTAAACTGTGGTTAAAAAAATCCCCAGAGGATATTTAAAGCATAAAAACTACTTTAAAGGTTCTGCCAAAAAGTTGATTTATAATCAACAAAAAGAATGAACATTACATCTGAGCAAGCACTCCACCATAACCCTACTCGCAGTACCAGGTTAGTGCAGTAACCTCCGGCCCGTATTCACACAGTTATTGCATCTGTTGGAACACTACAGGCTATCCTGATGAGGCTGGAGTATCAATAAAGATTTCACTCTGAATTTCTCCTTTTGTGTACTTAGGTGAGAATGTCAACATTCTTACAATAGTTTTATATAAGCAACAGAATTATAATATTATAATTTAATAACAGATTTCTGTTATTAAATCCACCTTCTAAAAATATAAAAATATCGGATATTGTGAAAGTGTCTTTCAATCATACTTCAATCTTCACAGTTTTAATACGGAATACCTAATTAGAACCATCACTTTAGAACTATGATGTGTATTCAGCTCATTTCATGTAAATAGACAAACAGTTAAAAACATTTACTAAGATTAAGTATAGTCAAATTGCAAAAACATACAATCTGACAATATTGTCATGTGCTCTTTCAAAGAGTGCATAGGACATATTTCTGCAGCAGTCAATACAGTAAATTCTTTTGATGCAATCCCAGTCAAAGCTGTAAACATTCCTAATTGCAGTTTCTTGGAAACTTTTTGTTCAAGTTTTTTATTAGCAAGTTGCACTGGGCATTCCCCTGCCATTTTTTTTTTTTTTTCATCAGGTACAGACAGTATCATCATCCACCTTTAACCCCTCCGGCCGTTCAAAACTACTCATAAGCATTTCTTCAATAAATCCAGGGTAGTAATCGTTTCCTTGCAGGGCACAATGACACGTTCCACATGCCATTGTTAGCAAGACCCCCAATGCATGATCTTGAGAAGCAGGTTGATGAGGAAGTCTGCTATGCCTTAATGGGATTTCCTGCAGGTTTGGGATCATAACCGTATAGGAAAGTAGCTGCTATTACAAGGACGGCTCCAAAGAAAAAGACACTGAATAGAATAGGGAAAAAAAAAAAAAGTTAGCTCATTTTAGTTGATGCCATTTTATTTATGTAATACAATCAAAAGAAAGGACATTTTTCCTCTGGGAGCACAGAAAGATAAATTGTATTTGTCCAATTTATAAAGAACAAAGTAATTTGCACATATTTATTATAGAAGGATGCAGGAAGAAGTTGAAATAAGAAATTTACAGCCATAAAGTAATGTACCATTATACTGACATATTCTCAAAGTGAAAATTATAGTTTCATGGAACAATTGTCAAAAGTAATCTGACCAATTGTTGTTTTGTTTTGGTTTTTTTCTTTGTTTAGTCTAAAGCTCTGTGCAAAACACAAGCAGAAGCCAAAGAAGTGCAACTGCTGTGGTTACCCAGCCACTTTTAACATCTTACGTACATCATGTTGTTGGAGTTGTGTTTGCTTTGAAGTCCAAAGCTTATGTCAAAACAAATTACTGCTGCCCAAGAACCAGTTTGCAAGTCAGTATAATCTAATTTTTGGCAGATACATAAAGATAAGGAAGAGATAATAAAGGCATCTTTTGTATTATGACATATGGGCCTTTCAAGTTGTTTTGATAGTTACAAGTGTGAAACAAAATATTCAAAGCCAACAGACAATCAGTACACATTTTAGAAAAGAACACTGTCATAAAGACATGGCAATGTTGACAATTTGATCTTCTGAACCAAATGCTAAAAAAACTGTGGCACATGACATGATAATCCTTCAGAGAATACAGTTAGCCTATTTCTGGACACAATCCATTGCAACACATTCAAGCATTTAAGTACTTTACATCTATTATCCCAATCAAAAATGTTTGTTGACAGAAACAATCACACAGTTTCAGCTCAAATAAATTCAGTTGGCATAAGCAAGGTACTAGAGATTAAGTTTGATTAACCCAAGTTAATGAAGTTTTATTAAATGATATTGCTGAAAGTTTTACATGCTGCTAGTTTGCTCCATCTCATTTAATTATTTACCACTGTTTCCATTTTCACCGCGTTTGCAGAAGCTGGTAAGTTACTTATTAATTTCCCACTTGAGCACACAGAAATTCTTAAACTACTTTCTACATTTGTTTTAGTAGGACAAGAACAGGCTACTTATATTTAAGTTCAATGTCTTCCACTTTTTAAGCCCAAATATTTGTTCTACTTCCTTTTTTGAATGTTTAAGTAAACTCCTGCTAATGTTGCAAACATTATTTTTAGATAAAAAGATGTTTCTTTGTATCAGACACAAAAGCTGTAAATATTATTCAAAATATTTTTACACTATAAGTATGCATAACATATGTGAGGTTAGTCCTAAGCAAAATGTTATTAATATATCTGAAAGTTGGAATATTACTTCTACACACCTTATATTAACACGCACTGCTAAGACAAGCACGATTCTGGAACCTACCCGTGTATAAAACCTGCTAAAATCTGATTCACAAAACATCAGGACACGGTGCGTTGGGCCTACAAGCACATAGCAAGCATTTTTCTCTCTCTCTTGGTTAAGTATATTTACTAATAAGTATAGTATGGTCTCTAGAAAAAAAGCTCTGCCTTTGGGCTTCTGGGTGCCTTTGGACAACTAATTGCTGTAGCGTAACTTCCACGTGCATATGATTGCAATTCTCTCTTTTAGAGACTGTTTTGAGATTGGATGGAAACCCGTATAAAAAGATTATAATTATTATAATTGTTCGGCCATAACTCCTCTTGAGATAAGATGACTTGTGGAATGGTCTGTCCTTTTAGAGGACAAAGGAAACAAGAGACAGGCAACCCCTTTGTCACGATTTTACTCCGAACAGCCAGCAGGGGGAAGACTGGTTCAAAGCGCAGAGGGCAGCGCAGCACAGGACAAGCTCCGACTAAAGAGGACTGGCTTCAGCATAAAAGTAAAGTAGGAGCTGAAAGAGAGAGGGACACTGAACTAAAATATACAGTCTGCAAAACAGTGGTTTGCAAAAGCCAAGATTTGAGATGCAATTATTCCTGGCCTGGGGCGGGGGGGGGATGGCAGTGTCTTACAGAGAATTTAATCTTGCCAACTCTGCTGAAAAAATTAAGTATCGGTTATGGTATGTTATGAAACTACACTTTTATGTGCAAGTTGTATCTAAATATTCTAAAAGTGTGGCTTGGACTGTTTTTTAATTTATTTTTGCAGTTATATCTGGTAAGCATTAAGTTTTCAACTTCCCCCTCCAGCATACATAGAAAATAATTCTTACCTTGTAGGGACAAAATCTTGCAGCCAGAAATAGGAGATCAACGTTGACAGTATAATAGAGAGAGAAGTTGCAAATCCCTTTAAAATGTTGTCCGCGTATTTTATAACAGCAGCAATCACCAGTCCTCCAAGTGCCTGAAAAAATATTGAAGTTTGCATTTGCAGCCTGACAATTCCACTGACAGCACCTATTTTAATAACATGTGCTTACTTTAGGAAAAGCTTTGTCTATGTTTAGGAACATTACATTTATTCTATGTTATGGATACGCACTGTTGAAGATAAATATTGGTGGAGTCCTTCTTTCCCCATTAAAGAAATTGTTGATGGTATTACCATCATTAAATTCGTGGAAATGCTCCTACTGTATATTTTTAGCCACAGGAGGAAGGGTATATACTCTTTTTTTTTTTAAACACTGCAAAAGAAGTAATGCTTACATGCTTTCATGTTGCACGATACTTAGTCCTGTACTTGCTATATATTTTCCAGGTTTTTATTTAGAGGTTTATTCTAATACTGATAGATCAGACTTTTGATGATAGAAATCTCAATAGTTTTAATGACACCCATTAGTTTCCCCAGTCAGTTGTAGAAGAGTAAATCCCAAGCACCTCCACAGAAAGGTGATACAAATATCTCACCTGTAGAACAACAACTATCCAAGTAAGTTTATTGTATCCTTGAAAAAATCCATTCTTTGACAGTTGTTCTCCATCATAAATGTATACACCCATCAGTCCAAATATGCTACCAAAAAATCCTGAAAGCACAAGATTGATTTAAAAGCTTCAGGTGAAAAAACGCGCCAACAGGTTCCTTGCCCTCAAAGACTGCTCACGTATATCTGATTTTAAAATAAGGCTGCCACTCGCAATACCATCACATTCAAATACAATCAGTGTTCAGACAGATATTCTCTTTTAAAAGCTATTTTCCACACTTAAAACAAGTTTTGACTGTTTCCATGAGGACTTTCTTATATACTTATCTTCCATTGCTTTCTACTACAATAGGGTAATTGCTTTTTACTGGAATGGGATGGCATATAGCAAAATTCACTTCAACACAATTTCAGTTTTCCTGAAACTAGTCATGACTGAAGGCTGAAGTTACACTTTAACCTGGAGAGAAAAACAAGGAACACTTTCAGTGGAGGAGATGGTCACTGACGTAACAAGAGCAGGACTTATCAGTTTGCCAATTCAGACGAGGATCTTGGAAGTGGGGTTTTTCTGAACCAGTCTCAAACACAACAGATGTTTACTAGTAGAGACGTAATATCAAAAGACAACATTGAAATGAGATTTAAAAGTCTGTAATTTGATGAGTATAGGGTTCTTCCATCAGATGGGAGATTTTCCTGGTTGCCTCAGGCATGGAAGTACGGCAAGCACCTCCTCTCTGACTGAGGGAGGCTCTAGTCCTGCACAGTGAAGGAGAACATTTTTTCCATTCCATTTCTGTGAAAAACTGACCTCTATTTTCATCACATTTCTTTGCATCTGAAAAGGGTGACATTGTTTTGAGCAAAATAAAACCTTCTGTTTGACAAGAAATAATTCTTTTTGTAGACATAATTAAAATTGCAGGTTTCATTTAGATTAAACCAATTACTTCTATTTTCCAATAGTTTTGCTAAAATAAATAAATAAAATCAACTATTCATACATCCCTAGCATGATACTGGTATGCATTAAAAATGGAATTTTTCAAAAATTCTTGACATATGTTTTCAAATTTTTTCTACAGTGCTAATAATTCTCTATGGACATGAAAATGAACACCAGGTTGGACATGTATTTTTTTTGTTTGTGTTTTAAGAAAAGCTCTATTTCAAAGCTGTTCCTTATAACTGACTTGCTTCTGAATGACATAATGTCTTAGGTGGACAACTATCTTGCACTTACGGAAAGGATGCACTAACGTATTTTTGAAATAGTGGTTTCATGTTTTAAATATTTTCTAAAAGCTGTATCAGAAAACCCTCTATGAAATATGACGAAATTAATTTCATTTTTGAACTGAAAACAACCTTAACAGTAAACATATTCTACTGAATTTTGCATTGAGGCAAATTAAGCTTACTGACAAAAAATAACTAAAAAAATCAGATGATTCAATTCTCACTATTATCACAAATATTTATGTCTTCATATATCACAGTCTTAGTTATTCATTACCTTGAACAGTTTGTGTTTAGATGCAGTCTGTTCTGATCTCACTGTTTTCACAAAGCAATTACTGGAACATTCAATATATGACCAGGCAGACTATCAAAATAGTGAACTCATTTGTTTTCATATATACTTTTGTGCACTGTAGAAAGATCTGAAGAACGTTTTAGAAGAGATCATTGATTTTTCAATAATTGTGAATGTTTAATTGGGAATTGTTTCAGAGATCTGCATTGTTGCCCACCAAAGCCCTTCTAGCACGGAAATTGAGAGTAATAATAATCAATGGATTTTACATTGTGGCTCCACCCAGAGCACCAAATCGCACCTTAAATCCTGGACCAAGCCCCAGCTACTAACCCTTCTCTACCTCCAAAATTCCTTAACATAACCTTTCCTGATGTATCCCTACACCTGTTCAAGAACACTTAGTTTTAACATACACAATTGCAATAAATACTAGCAGATAATAAGTAGATGTTTTGATCCCCTTCCTATCCTCAAGTTTCAAACCATTATGGACATGTAAAAATATTAAGATATAATCAAAATGCAGTTCTGCATTCATAACCATTTATAACTAAAACACAGCAACAGGAAAAGAAAGGAAAAAATATTGCTTGTATTCAGACATTTTTGATCATACTAGGTGTTGTCCAACTGTCTAATTACATAAAACCCTCATCATCTCCCGTTTTTATGGTACTTCATTACATTCTGCTAGGCTCTGTACACAGCCCTGATCCACTAAATCATCCTCATGACTTAATTCTACAGTACTGTGGTTTTGATCAAGAGTCTGTACTACTGTGCTCGAAAGTTCAAATTCTGCTGAAAGCATTTATTTGAATATGCAATAAATAATTATTGCCTACAGGTGAAGACTAGATGGATTCAATTAGAGAAAGAAGGGCAACTCTAACAATAATCATGGAATCATAGAATAGTTTGGGTTGGAAGGCACCTTTAACGGTCATCTAGTCCAACCCCCCTGCAATGAGCAGCGACATCTTCAACTAGATCAGGTTGCTCAGAGCCCCATCCAACCTGACCTTGAATGTTTCCAGGGATGGGGGATCTACCATCTCCCTGGGCAACATATTCCGGTGTTTCACCACTCTCACAGTAAAGAATTTCTTCCTTATAACTAGTCTAAATCTACCCTCTTTTAGTTTAAAACCATTACCCCTTGTCCTATCACAGCAGGCCCTGCTAAAACGTTTGTCCCATCTTTCTTACAAGCCTCTTTGCAAAACAGAAACAAGACGGTATGGCTGATGTCTTATTTTCAGCCCTATAAACTGGACAAAATTGCTTTGAGGTGAGAGAACACTAATTCTGGAAAATGGATCAACTCTGTCGCCATTTTAGTATCTCAGGTCTAGAAGTCCCAGAACTACTTTAGCAAAAAGAATCCTGCATAAGATAACATTCTTTAGAAAATTTTAAATACAAATTCAATTGATAGATTCTGTACACTTAAAGATACTCTATACGCAAGTCAAATCAAGAACTAGGTTGAGATCAGTAAGCAACTGCTAGAATTCTATCTAGCAGAGTCTATACTTTCAGTTTTAAAAGTACATTTATGCAGAATACTAAAATGGCGGTGATGTTTTTTATTTATATGTATTTTTTGCACATTTATCTTAATTCTTCAGAATGCAGTATCTCTAGGAGATGAGTAAAATTAGACTTACCAAGCTGAATGTTTCTGATCCACACAGACTGCTTAGTTTCCTTTAAAATTTTCTCAAAATAAACCCCAGCAAATCCACTAGAAAAGCATGCTATAAGAACTGCGATGAGGCCTACAAACTGAGATCCTGCTGAACGTTCCTCAGCAGCTGTTGCTTGAGAATCTGAAGGCCACTGGATGTAAAAACAGTAATACAAAATTCACTGATAAAATCAAGTCATGAGCAACTATAAAATGCAAATTTATTTTCTAGCAACAGTGACAGTTACTAAATGCAGACAAGTAAAGTTTTGTATTTTGTACCATAAATACTTTCACAGGACTGAAAAGCCTTAATTTTTCTTTCTACATACCTGTAAGGAGTAATATTGTGCCTGTACTGGGAGAATACACATCAATTTAAACAGGTCCAGGATTTGTATTTTATAAGCCGTAACTGTTTCTCTGTCCCAGCATGACTTATCCTGGTCATTCACAGTCACCAACTTTTACCAGAAAACAGTTACAAAAACCTTACAAATAAGCACACTTAGAAAATCACTTACACCACCTGTCTTTAAGATGGGATAAATTGTCTTTTGCATGTGTCCCTCTTCAGTGATTATGCAGATGACTAAAACAAGCTGAAATTTATGAAGGTAAATCCTGCAATATATCTAATGCTAACAGAATAAAATGCAATGCCAGAGACAAAAGCATACTGAAGAATCTGTTAATTATTACCAGACTGTTTTGTTCTAATTTTTAATTATTAAATTTGAATTTTATATCAAATTTAATCCTCAGATTTTTTTCAAATCCTTAGGTTTTAAAATAAAGATCTCTAGGATACACTAAAATCTGCTAAAAATTCTTAGCATATTCTCTTATCCCACGATCCTGCACTCTGAAAAGCACAAACTTCTGTAGCTGCGCTATTTAGAACACAGGCCAAGTTTCCCTCTTGAAAAAGTTCAAGTAAATTTGCCATGCCGAAACCACATGGCAAGGACTGTGCTGGCACAGAAGACCTGTCAATCTCTGTCTGAAGAAGTGTGCTAATAAATACTGCTATCCCTGTTACTTTCAGGTTGCTCCAGAGGCCCTGTCACATTCCACAGTAGAGCATTGGGACACAAAAGAGGTGTCATTTTCTGCCTTTGAGCAATTTCTCGTGTCCTCTAGCCCTGGCTAGCTGTGATTCATAGTTCCTGACCATAGTCTGGTGCTCATGTGCAGCTGGTAGAATAAGAAAGCTGTATAATTAGTATAGAAATCCATGTTCCTTGAATAAACACATTAAGTAAACACAAACTGCCTGTTAAAATTTACCTGCACAAATGCCACTCCTGTCATCAATATTACTAGTGAAAGCCACTGGTATACACCCAATTTCTTGCTCAACATGGACACAGAAAACAACGCTGTGGTAAGAATTTTCAGTTGATACGTAACCTAGAAGAACCCAGAAACAGTTACTGCAGCATAATTCATGGGGTTTTTTGAAACTTACAGAGAAATCCAAATGTACAATACCTGGTATGTGGCTGCATCTAGGTTTGACAATGCTACATACAGCAAGTTATTCTGAAGTGTATAAATTCCTGAAGGAATAGCAAGTTTAAGAGTTTCCATGGGTTTATTAAGGATTTCATCATGTAGCACTCTGTTCAGAGTCCGTAAATTGCACTCTACCCAAAAAAACAATAAAACAAATAGACATTCACTCAAAGGAGAGAAAAAGAAAAAAGATAGCTATCACTGCTATCAAGCAAGACCTCAAAATAATGTTAGTTTGACTTTCATGAGCCTCGTCTATGTAAGAAAAAAGACATTGCAAAGTGTCTTCCTGTAGCCCAGAATAATAAAACTAGAACAATTATTCAAAATACTTTAAGTAAAACTTATTGAAACCATACATTAAAGAGTATCACCTAAAAATGCACATTTAGGAACCTACAGAGTCATCAATATTTATGCATATATAATGATATTTTTAAGTGGTTGAAGATCAAAGATAGGTGTGTCAAGGAACCAGATAAATTTGGTATAAAATGTACAAAATAAGAACTGGAGTAAATCTGAATATAGTTTTTTTGAGCTTAAACTTGTGCTTCTTCCTGTAGTAAACTGCTCCCTTCTGCATCTCCTGTTTATTTATAGGCTTCTAAGTTATCATTCGTGCTTTGGACACACTTAAAGCTTTTCATTTTTTCCCACTTCTACATATGAATTTTTTAAAATGCCTGAGTCAACATAAGCTTCAAGCTGTTAGTAGAAAATCTATTCTTGCTCTCCTCAGTATCCACGTTCTTTAAAGAGAACTCTTCAGCAAATATACAATATTTTCTGTCATGTATTGAGGAGTGAAGTATGATTAGCATCTTTCCAGGACTATTTCTTACATCAGAAGGGAAATGCTTTGCTGTATGCCTGTACTCACATGGCTGATTTGCAGTTGCCACTACAATACAGCATATTGATTAGGAAAATTACTTGGTGCAAAATTTGACACGTACTGCTGTCTTTGTAGACCAATAGAACACAGGCCAAAATCTTCAGAAGCTCAGCAATAACTACTGCAGTAGAGGATAAGTAACGAGGTCCTTCTTCTTTCAGTGTCCGAGAATAACGCATGGTCAAGACTAAACTGGTGGTCTGAAAAACCAGGATGCCCAAGGAAAGGTATTTTAAATTGGTAGACATTTCTTGATTTTTTTCTTCCTGAAACAGAAAAAAAACCCCAAAACACAAACTCAAACCCAGGCTTAAAGGGTAATATTGCAGATAGATGTTTCCCTTGTGAATCAGCATATTAAAACCCAACAAACCTAATCTCATATTTAAAAAGAAAAAGGAGGTTAACACTTTAAAAATGTTTTTCAAATATGTGACTACAAATGGAGAAGTATATCAGAATATTAGGAGAAGTGATAACTAACAGAGAAATGAAATAATTCTTATCTATAGTAATAATAAAGTAAAATAAGGATTGTTACCTGATAGTTAGCTTTCCAATAACTGGTTTCACAAAAGAAATCTCCCAAATTAAGTTAATCATGGATTTCTTTATGTAGACGAAGGCTCAGAAGGTATTTTCAAAGTGAAAAAACCAACGATCAAAGCATTCAGCATGAAAACATACCAAGAAGCAGAGGAAAGCCATAAGGAAGACATACCACAATATCTTCTAGAACTACAGTTTTGTCTTCGTTAGTAATCATGATAAAAAAAGAGAACTTTCCCAGACAACATGTCTCAAAAAGGTGCCAGGAGCAGAAAATACTTCCTTACCATGATTCACTAAGGCAGTTTCTGACGAAATTAACTTTAGTCATCCAGTGAGATAGCTGAAATAAGGAAATTTGTTAAAAGCTTCCTGTTAGTAGCCAGCAACACAGGCTTGTAGAGAACAAGTGTGCAAAGTTTCATGCCGTACTTGCAAATAGTTGGTTCACAGAGCAGGAACTACAATGAAACTTACATATGTAAATAAAATATCCACCCTTTAATGAGCACACAACTTATCAGCTCTCCTGGTCCCTCTTCCTTTCTTTTAAAAAAGCTGCATATCAGTTCATAGAACTTGGTGCAAATGGGACTGGATCCACAAAAGGAGCCAAGTACTGAACTTCAAACTTGAAGTGTCTTCAGCTGTAGTTTCACAGCAGGTTTAGATTAAGAGATTACTACCAGAGGTGTAATCCCCCTTTTCTAGATAGTGCTCCTGCTACCCTCACTGCAACAGACTGTGCAGTCACACACTATATGAACTACTGTCTTCAGTAACAGTCTGCACCTTGATTGTCTTAAACGGATAATGAAATGAAAGTTCCCTGTGCGTCTCTTGTATGGAGTTACAACCAGGCTTAGATTTCTTACTGGGCTTCGGACAGACCACTCAGTGCTCTGCAGGATGCATCTGTTCCAAAAGTCAGATTTAGGTTTGCTAATTCGAAGACTGTAAGTTGAATGGTCACATTAACTCAGTGACTTTCGAGCTGTATCTTACAGTGAGAGGTGCTAAGTACCTGCAACTCATTGACTGTAATGTAGCCTGTCATATCTGTTAACTCAGTGACTAGGCTCATTATTCTTCTCTTTCATTAGGCTAGCTTAAAGGAAAAGTAAATCACCTTAGTGTATTTTATTCAGTATACCATGTAGACACACCCGAGAGCCAGCGATATGGAAGGCAGGGGAAGGAGTTAAAGGCAGGTCTATGACGGGAGGTCAACATGCAGTAAGCCAGGATGGTATTTACAGCCATGTAACATTCAACTTTTGTACACACAGGTGGATAAAATGTAGACGGACACTATGTCAAGAGTTTTCCTTAAAAGTACAAAGGAAGAGGATACAGGAAAGGATTTACAGGCTCAAAAAACAAACCAAAACAATCTATACAGAAAGTAATAATTCAGCTCAAGGTATCATACTGTGCAGCCTGAAAAATACCTGTTCAAAGGAAGCAGATTTTTTTAAAGTGGAAAATCAGAATCATAGCATCATTTAGGACGGAAAAGACTTTTAAGATCATTGAGTCCAGCCATTAACCTAACACTCCCAAGCCCACCACTAAACCATGTCCCTCATCACCACATCTACACGTCTTTTAAACACCTCCAGAGACGGTGACTCCACCACTTCCCTGGGCAGCCTGTTCCAATGCTCGACAACCCTTTCAGTGAAGAAATAATTCCTAATATCCAGTTTAAACCTCCCTGGCCTAACTTGAGGCCATTTCCTCTTACCCTGTCATTTGTTACTTGGGAGAAGAGACCAACCCCCAACTCGCTACAACCTCCTTCCAGGTAGTTGTAGAGAGCGATAAGGTCTCCCCCCTCAGCCTCCTTTTCTCCAGGCTAAACAACCTCACTTCACACATTTCCATTTCATAATATTCATTCAGACAAAATGAGTAAATTTCTGACGTGCAGATTTTCATCTCCTTTAGTAATTTCTCCACCGCCAGCTAAAATTTCATATTTTACATTTTACTTTTGTATCATCCTTACACTTTCCCTACTAAAATACTGGTAAATTCTAATGTTTGCAGATCAAATACATTAGGCCAAAAGGAACACAATCAATTTGACTTAATAAACAGCAAACATACTTTATAGATTTTATTTTCCTCTACCCACTTGTAACAAAACTCACTAATATTAATCAGGATTTACTACATGAGCAACAAGAAGATTACAGGACTTTTCTTAAATTTAAGATTTCATCTTTTAAAGATCTGACGGTATAAATTTTTGAGCTTCTCAGCTGCTAAATATCTATAGTAACTTAATCTTATGCTAAATTAAGGATTAGTTTATGAATTTAGAATTACTTTTGTGTGAGGTATTAAAAAAACTAAAAGATAACTCTAGAAGGAAACACGACTGATTTACTTTAAATACTCTTTAGTTATGAACTCAGAGACCAGAGACTGTTGTAAGACATTTTCCAAAGATGGCTGGAGTTACACTGTGTATTATAAAGATCCTTCCCGCGAGCATGGCCCAACACCATCTGCAAGAACAAAAGAGCAGGGCAATGCCACAAATCCAGGCACTCCCAAAACGTCACACCGTGCTGATACAAATATATCAAGATAAAGTGAGCACAGAACTGTTAAAACTCAGCTTTGTTTAACATCAAATATCTGGCTGATTAGTATGTTTCAGACACCTTGAAAATTTAAGGTTAGGATGCCTTACATTTTCACGTATTATTTTATAAATAAAAAAGATGGCAGTTCACACACAAATGATCCAAATTTCATTTATTTAACTGTGCGCTTCTGCATCAATTATATTGATGCAGGCCTTTCAGTATCCCCAACCACCTAGTATTCTGCATTATACTTCATTAATTCAGCCTGAACTACCAAGAAAGCTTTTCTTACACTCACCGCAGCTGGCTCACTATATTAATTAAATTTAATTTTCCTTAAATTTCTGAAGTATCAACAGAATACCTGATAAAACTTGAAAAAAAGAAATCAGCGTCCAAAAAAAGCCAAGCACCCAACACTAGATCAACAAGTAGTTCACACAACCAAAAAAAGGAAATAACAATGAATTGCAGTATCTCACATAACAAAAAAGCAGGCTAAATTCACAGATTAAAATAACAAATTGCTCTGTCATTTGACAGAGCAATCCACAGTAAAAGTCATGCATGCAATTACTTTGTATTTTAACTACCAGGTAACAGATGTCATAGGCTGCATTACAGAATCACAAGGGCTGGAAGGGACCTGTGGAGATCAGCTAGTCCAACTCCCCTGCATCTCTCACTGAAACATACAATTAAAATAGTTTCGAGGTACCTGTGGTCACGACGTCAATAAATCAACATCCCACTTACACTGACACATCTTTAGAACAAGTCCATATAGATAAAATGAGAGGAATCAATGAGAGAGGGAAGGTAAAATGCATCGCTGGTTTAGGCTCCCATCCTGCAATTTCCACCTCGCTTGCCGTGCCCGGGATTCTACACAGGCACAAAGGCAAAGGCGTCCTAGGTAAGGGCCGAGGGATGCACTGTACTGAGAGCAAACGCGTACAGACTAAACAGAAAATGGTGAAATGAGGCCTTTCCAGCAGGCTACTGAGTTAATGTTTGTATTATTTTCTACTCATTTACCAAAAGATTTGACGTGAAAATAACTTCTACTGGCAACTATTTCTTTACTCCTCCCTACTCTGTCACAAGGAAAGTTAAATTTAAAAAAGCCCCACAAATTACTAACTACTATTATGCTGCCAATCTTCACAGTGATGGCATTATGTGAATTACATTCTTTCCAGCCTAGCTGTGAAATGTTTTCACTGCTGATGGTCTCCTAAAGTATAGGAGTTATCGCTAGCTCTGAGTCCATTTTATGATCAATGAGTTTAAGACTGCTTAACCAAAAGGCACTTGCACATTAATTAATATACAAAGCCAAACAGAAGCAGACAACCAGTCTCTTAAATCTGCAAAAGTTAAAGTTTTGTATGTCAGTACATCCGGTTCTATGTCTGCGATCTGCCAGAAAATAAACACTGATTGAGTTTGCCTACAGAATGAAAAAACAGAGTGGAAAGTAAAGTACACTATTTCATTCCAGTGGAACAGGTATGGACACACTTCCTGGGCATTTGCTTTGAAATCAAGACAGCAGATTAAAGACACAGGACTGTGTTCTCGTATTTCTCAAATAAATGCAAACCCAGTGTTGATGCTACACCTGTGCAACTATAATAAGCTGGCAACAAAGAGGAAAAACACAATTGAAAGGTGAAGCAAGAGCTAGCTCACAGAACCTGAAGAACCTACTTTAAGACTTCCTTCTATGCTTTTGCAATCCTATGCATTGCCCTTTTCCCTGTATGAGGTAACACACAAGTAACATGCTACTAACTACATTCCTCAGAGGAATGTTCTGTTCCATAAATCTTCTATCGGACTCAATACAGCCTTCTTTTTACCAAAAGTACTATCTAATACAACAGCTTATGTATCAAAATAAATGGATGGAAGGAAGCTCATGAAGTTCAACAAAGGTGACTACAAGGTTCTGGACATGGACTGGGGCAATCCCCAATAACAATACAGGCTGGGGGATGAATGGATTGGGAGCAGCCCTGCCGAGAAGGACTTGGGGGTACTGGTGGATGAAAAGCTGGACACGAGCTGGCAATGTGCACCTGCAGCTCAGAAGGCCAACCGTATCCTGGGCTGTGTCAAAGAAGCCTGGCCAGCAGGTTGAGGGAGGGGATTCTGCCCCTCTTCTCTGCTCTTGCGAGACCCCACCTGGAGACCCACCGCATCCAGGTCTGGCACCCCCAGCACAAGAAACACACAGCCCTGTTAAAGCCGGTACAGAGGAGAGCCAAAAAATGATCATAAGGACAAAACACCTCTGCTGTGAGGACAGGCTGAGAGATTTGGAGTTGTTCAGCCTGGAGAAGAGAAGGCTCTACAGAGACCTTCCTGTGGCCTTTCAGTACTTAAAGGGGAAGGTGGAGACAAACTTTTTAGCAGGGCCTGTTGCAACAGGACAAGGGGCAACAGTTTTAAACTAAAGGAGGGCAGATTTAGACTGGATATAAGGAAGAACTTTTTTATGATGAGAGTAGCAAGATACTGGAACATCTTGTCCAGAGAAGTTGTGGAAGGCCCATCACTTGAAGTGCTCAAAGTCAGGCCAGACAGGGCTTTGAGTAATCTGATCTAGTGAAAGACGCCCCTGCCCATGGCCTTTAAAGGTCCCTTCCAACCCAAACCATTCTATGACAAATATCCCAGATGGTACTGAAAGTGCACAGGCCTTTCCAAATCTAGTAAGTGCTGCTGAACTGAGTTATGAACAAGATTTTACATACATACGAATATTTTAACTGACAAATTTGGACCACTATCATTCAACAATGCATTTCATTCTCCTCCCACCCCGCTAAACATATAATTTTTTCATGTTCGTGAAAATTTTTTCATATAAACCATAATGTTATAGACATTTCTAACAACCTTAAACCTTGTATTTCTCACTTTAAAATGTCATTATTAATGTTTTCCAGCTTCCTCATACTTGCTACAGGTTCCTTCTCAGTTCCCTCCCATAAGCTATCTAGACTTGTCAGCTGTTCTCCCCAAATACATGGCACTTTTCAATCAAACCACTACAAATCATTTCATCGTTTTAAAACTTACCTTACTCTTTCTTTTGTTTTTCAGTTTGTTACTCATTCTTCCTGCTGAATACATTATAATGTGTATTAAGTACACCACAGAAAAAATAAGCTATGTTTTTCTTAGAGCTTGTATTCTTCAGAAGCGTTATTAAAAGCAAATCCTCTAGCAAAGTTTTTTCCTTACTCTTATAGCAGAAACTGACTAACAAGATTTTTTTCACATGAAAGTTTCATTCAGGCAGTATTTCCAATTTTTCCATTTAGATTTAAAAAAATCTTAACTGGTGAAAAAAATAATGAAAAACATCACTGTATTCAAATAATACTTTCACAACAGGGATAACAAGCACAACACAGTAGAAGACTGGTGGACCTTGCTCCTGCAACATCATCTAGCTCCCTAGCCACAACCCTATCTTGGCCTTTTTAAAATCATGCAGATACTTCTTAGCATTGGCAAGTGCACTTACACACAGAGCAGTTACACATTAAATTGTAACGGCTAAAGATCAACCAACGATTTCTTCTCAACTTTGCTCAAAAAACCTAGCCTTTTGCCAAGTGGAGGCTGTATCAGTAATTAACTGGCCTATCGACCAGGAAATTCCACCATTGCCAACTCTAACAAAGGGAATGCAATCACATAGTAACTAATATCTAATTTCAGATAATGCTATAAATTGGCTGAGACTCAGGTGAGGTTTTCTTACAGAAAACCTAGCAGAAAGGGAACTTAACACTGCTGGGGGTTTTTTATGATCTCACAATTTGGCGTTTTTAATCACCATTCTAATCTATGGATCAGACAGGCAAAGTTGGGCATTCTGAATCTTAAATGTGAAATTTGTAGCTAAATACTCTTTAAGCACGTGTGTGTGTGTGTCCCACCTTTACACCAAACCTAAGAATCCAAAGATAAGATTTCTTTGATTGATGAGAATTTGGTTCGATGAATATTAAAGAAATCATATATTGAGTATAAATATTCAGCATTCAGGAAATTCACGTCCTCATTGAGCTAAATCTAACACCAGAATTTCTTGTAAGATGAAGACTTCAACTATGCAAACAGTAGTGCAACAGTTTTTTATTGACATAACAGCCATTAAGCCCAACTCTGCCTGCCAGCACAGAAATTTGATACAACCTGCCTTAACCGCCCCTCTCTTTTTCAGACAGTACATACACTGTGTTCATTGTATAGATCATGGTATTGAAAGATCCTGGTAGTCACATTCAGATTCTGTAAGCGAGGAGGCATTCAGTTCGGTTTTAGTTCAAATTTTCATCCCTCCTGAAGCACACAGGAGTGCAATGCCATGAACTGAAGTGCTGCCCGAATGCAACTCCTGCAGATGTATCAAGCCAATGAAGGAGCTTGATTTAGGGTGCTGAAAGACTGAATATTGAACGCAGCTGGGGTTCAGCTACAGCTTACACTTGCACTACTTCTGAATTACTAATCAAGTCTGGGTGCTCAAGGCAATGCAGCCACCCTCTGTCAAGGTGACCTAGTTTGAGTCGAGTAACACAAACTAGGTATTACAGTGAAAATAAATCATAGAATCATAGAATGGTTAGAGTTGGAAGGGACCTTAAAGATCATCAAGTTCCAACCCCCCTGCCATGGGCAGGGACACCTCTCACTAGAGCAGGTTGCTCAAAGCCCCATCCAGCCTGGCCTAAAACACTTCCAGGGATGGGGCCTCCACAACCTCCCTGGGTAACCTGTTCCAGTGCCTCACCACCCTCCAGTAAAGAACTTCTTCCTAATATCTAATCTAAATCTCCCCTCTTCCAATTTAAAACCATTACCACTTGTCCTATCACTAGACTTCCTGACAAAAAAAATAAATAAATCTGTAGACACTTATTGTAGAAAGCTTGTAAATACAAATAAAATTAGACAGCTGAACAGTGTACTGCAGGGGTATGAGCATAAGGCTCAAAAAGGTTCAAAACAGGCATAAGAAGGTTCAAAAATTCAATGGGAAAATCCTGAACTGCTAACCATCTTACATTATTGTGCTAGGACCCAAGAGATACAGATCGTAAGAACTTCTCCTCCCCTCTAGAAACACCCTCTATTGACGTCATCCAGCTGTGCAGCCTCCTGAGTTCAAACAAAGGTGCTGAACCTGCGCAAGCAGCATGCATATATAGGTGTGAACTGAAGTGACTGGTGAAGCCCAGCTGTCAAGAGTAATAAGAGAGGAAAAACTATATCTAGCAAGCCTGTCCCAAAGATCAAGTATGTGTTGCCCTCACTTAAAACTGCCAAATCTGGAACTGTTTTAAGCAGACACGAGATTTGGTTTCCCTAGGTACCTGGTTCAGGTGATCCCTGCCTTTTTCTTGTTATTGCAAACAGCAGCATAACTAGCATAAGGAACAAGGCTGAGTAGGCAGCCTGTAGGATTGTTAAAAACATAGAATCACTCCTAGCAATACAATCCTCTAAATAAAGCAAATTTATACTTACTACCACCACGCTCTTTCCCAAATACAGCATTTTTGCTACACCTTCTGCTTCTGTGAACCAGAACATCACATATCCCAAACCAATGGATCCTTATCTCCCAGAACTGTGATGTTCAATCACAAGTTTTCACAATGCCTAACAATGTACAAGGGAATCATGAGCTAGTTTCTAAAGGAAGAGGTTACTGTTCCCAACATTGGACACTTTTAAGATTCAGGTGGACAGGGTGCTGGGCCATCTTGTCTAGACCATACTTTTGCCAAGAAAGGTTGCACCACATGATCCTTGCGGTCCCTTCCAACCTGCTAGTCTGTGACTGTAAATCAGTTTCTCCACAACTGCCATCTCACTCAAACTCACTCTGCAGCTTCTAAAGAAATTTGATGCTGCTTATTCTTTTATAAAGAAAAGCACGTGTTACAGAGCTAGAGTCTACTCTAGCAAACTGGCTATACAGTGACGGTTTTTGTGGAGCAGGTCTTGTGTACTAACTTAGAAGAGCTGCATAGGTCACCTCAACTCAGTCCATATAGAAGGAGTTCAGATGAGTCAAATACAGTTCCTGTGGAGAAAGGCAATCTCACAGATTTTGGGAGAAGCAGTCTGTCGCCTAGTATTCACTCGAAATCCCATTCTGTCAGTCTGCACGTATGTTCTTTGAAAAGTGAGGGTTGCCTTACATCCCAACGCTCCTGTGCAGAGACCACTGTGACAGATAAGCTTCCCACTGTGGTGCAGCTTCAATTTTAGAAAGGTTTGTTGCATATGTTCTTTATGTCCCAAATAACACATCCTTCTGTTGCAGAAAGCAGTCTCGGTCTTCTCCACATAATCATTCCTTAAAAATCTTTTCTCTGGTATCCAAGTCTTTCTCACTCTGATTTAAAATACAGTTTATAGGATTCAATAAAATGAAAGAACCTGGAGGACCTTTCAACGTTTACTTTTCACCTTCCGGCCTATTCCATAATATGTATTACCTTATTATGTTTATTATTTCTGCACCTTCTGGTTTTCCTACTTAATCCATAAGCTTTATACTGCTAGAGCGTATCTCTTGTCAAAAACCCAGGATGCAATTTCGATGCCATGAAAATACTTATAAAGCGTGCACTGCTGTTAACTTTGCCTACAGCACGACATCAAGCACAGTGAGCACCTTCTCAGCAGACCACCAGCTGCACCTACACCAAGAAACCCAGCAAGTGAGCCACAGCCTTAGCAACGACAGCGCCGCTGACCAGTCCCAACTTCACAGAGCGCTGCTTCCCCGCAGTAACTTCACCTTCCCCCCTTCCCCAGAGCATTCAATTTACAGACATTTCTCTCAGTGCCTCCTCAGTCACAGCCCGCCCCTCCCCTCCCCAGGCTGCTCCCACAGACCCGTTTCCCATCCCATCCACCAACCCCCCCCGCCTCCCTCTCCCACCCCAAAGGCCTCCCCTTCAGGTTTCCTCCCCCATCCACAGCCCTCGCGCCGCTCCCCTCCGGGGCGGCCTCGGCCGGGCTCCGCTCGTCCCGCTCCCAGCCCAGGCCTCCCACCTGCAGCACCCACCGCCGGCCCCGCTCGCCCCTCACTGCCGGCTCCGCTCCGTGTTTCCGGGTGCCGCGGTCCCGTCCCGCAAAGGCTCCGGCTGCAGCCCTGGCCCCGCTCCCTCCGTTCCCAGGGCCGCGGCAAGCAGGGNTCGTCCGCCGGAGACGGGCAGGGGTTGGCGGGGGCTACGGGGACGGGGCCACCGACGCGGGGGAGGGAGGGGTCCGCCGGGCTGCGGGGCGCACGCTTGCGGCCCGAGCGGGAGGGGGGGCCCGTTTCACCCACCCGTGCCGCCGCCGCCATTGGCGCCGCCCCGGCGGCCGTGGCCGGGGGTGGGGGGGTGCGAGGGGCCTGCGCGCGGGGCTGGCGCCGCTGCAGCGAGGGCTGGTCCGTCCGGGGACACGGGACGGGGCGGCGGGGGCCGACCGAAAGCCTGCTGAGAGGGGTGTTTGTGCAGGGAGCGAGGCGAGCGTTTTGTATGAAATCCACGATAGATTTATTGAAGAAGTGCAAGGCTAGTTCGAATTAAGATGCGGACCTCTCACAGAGAACCCCATTGCCTATGCCAAAGAAAGAAGTTGTGCAGCCCAGGGGGAAGATCGTAATTAGGCAAAACTCCTTTATGCTTCAATTACAGCTTCAGAGACTTCGGTTGCTTTACTGGTGGTTGGCAAAGGATGGCGCGTCCCGTGCAGCGCAGCGCGCAAGAGACAAAAAACCAGGGCAGATCCTGGCCCTGCTGAAGATGGCAGCAGAACTTGGGTGGAAATATGTTTCATCAGTTACCGCTGTAAACCGTGAGAGACAAGCAGGCTCCTAACAAAAGTAACTTTAAGACGAGGCAGGCGGTGCGTAACGCATGTGATGGCGTTGTTGTCACCAGCCCAGCTCAGCCCATGGCTAATGCGGAGGTAGAGAGGGCACAGCACTGCTCACCAGGCGGCACAGCGGCCCCCGGGCACCGCACCAACAGAAGGTGGCCCTGGCAGCTCCGCAGGAGTTTGCCCACAAGGTGTTTGCCCAAACAGCTCCTGAACTCAAAAAGTGGGCCACAGTCCTCCTGCGACGCCATCTACCCTACCTGCTTGCGAGACGTCAGCAGCGTTGGTGAAATTAAACTTGTAGATGTATCAGGTAGCACAGGTTAGACCGAATACTTGAGAAAAGGAGCTGAGGTACTATCAGTTATATGAACTTAATTAAGTTTCCATTCCTTCCCAAGGGAAAACGCATTGCTTTTCAGCAGCTTTTAGACGACTGGCCAGATGTAGGGTGCATTGCCTCATGTGCTTCTCTACAGAACTCTAGGTATTTGCAGTCACTTTGAACGGAGTTCAGTGTTTCTTTGCTCTGAGCTGTTTGGCTTCCCTAATTAGTAAAATTTAATCAACTCTAAAAAATTTCAGTGCCACGGAGTCGGGTGTTTTTTTTTTTTTTTGCTTTGCAACCTCCATATTGAACTTTCATTTGATTACAATAAACAAAAAACAATACTCTGGTATTATTTTAACATCTTTTCTTCTGTCCCATGGAGGACTGCTCATCAGATGTTTATGTTAGCCTTTTTTTATGCGATGAGGGCCAGGCACAGTGCTCAGTTTGCATATACAATTTGTTTGACCTCCTCTGCTTTGGTTAATAACCAAATATTTTCTAAGTATTTATTTGTTGCACCAATCAGATTTCAGGTAGGTTCATCGCTTTCCACATCAGAAATAAAACCAAAAATAAAACATATAGGTAGGGTACAATATTCTCTCTTAAAATTATGCCTAAAACACTGACAAAACTAATGATACCTACTAATGACTAAAACCAAAGGTAAACTAATGAGAGGCATGACATACTAGCTAGATATACAACGTAACAGCCAAGTAGCTTCTGTCAATTTGACTTATGGGTTTGTTTTTTTTTTTTTTCTTACATCAAGTAATTAATCTAATGTTACTGAATATAATCCATGTCTAGGATGCCGAGCAACTCTTCAGAAGTTCACATAGACCATTTTGATGTAGCAGCAGAGAGCACAAAGGCACTCAAAATGCTGAAAAACAGCAGGAGTTGGGGAGCAGAGTGTTTCCCAGCAGAGCTCTATTAAAAAAAAACAAAACCAGGAACTTGATAAACCAAATTCAAAATAGTTCTATTTATAACTATTATAAAAGCATAGAAAGTTGCAGAGAAATCTTTTCCTGTTAGCCCCTTATGTTATATAGACACTTTTGACATTAAAAGCTCATGTGCCACGTCTATAGTACAGGTAAATCAACAGGTGTTCAGTTATCAAGTGCGATCAAAAGTCTAAAGCACTTCTGTGTTCCCCCTTTTCCTCATTTTTGTCAATACTATTTCCATTTATTATGTTGCAGGTGTATTCTCAAACATTTATTCAGATATAGGAAATCTGATATAGGAAAGTATAAACAATACTTTCCATTTCTTACAATATGTATAGAAAGAAGCCAGTAGAAACTACAGAGAGGAAAAGTGCTTACCACTTGACTGCCACCCGAGGAAGGGGAATTCTGAAAAACAAACACACACATAAATCTAGAAGTGTTCCTACACCACCAGTCCTGCAAGACTGATCAGATTTAAAATGTAACGTAGAGAAATAGCCTTCCCAGGCTGAGGCTGTATTTTCCACGGCGGTTTCTCTAAATATGCTCTAACGCAAATGGAGCTAATACAGAATATTATCTTCAGACCAAATCATCCTGAAATTGCTCTATCAACCACCCAGGTTCTTTGTTTACTAAGACGACGAAAATGCTGTGATTAAAGTATTCTTACCGGTTTCCCAGAATAAGTGTTTCCTGAGGTAGAGGAGCCCTGTAATTATAAGCCATTTATTTTTGTTGTACGAGACTCCTAGTGAATTGTGTCCAAAGAGCACACACAGCAGTCTTGGAAATGCCCTAGATATTAGTAGTTTTGATACCAACTTTGATTTTACCTTTTTCCTTGCACTTTTTTCCCTATTTTAATTGCATAGTCTCAGGTAAGCACAGCTACATCCTTTTATATTCCATGAACAGTTTCAAAGGATTTTCAAAGCAATGTATCATTGACTGGACTACAAAGTTTGAAACTGAGACAGATATCCCGATATTTAAATACATCACTCTATTAGAGTGATCCAAGCATGTCCCTATGAGTAAGTAACAGAGTATATAAAAACTTTAGAGGAATGAAGGCTGCCTCATCCAAAGATTCAAGTTTGAACAAAATATTCTGATTTTTACTGGTCATTTTTCTCAGACTTTTACTATTGTAACAATTTTAAATTTCACTCTCATTATTGTTACCCATTTTAAATACCGATATCCACATTTCTGCCTTGGTTGTGGAATACTGAAAGAAGAATACCCTTATTGGCTGGCTTTCCTACATCCCGAGGAAGATGAATCCTGAAAAGAGATACCCATTTTCGACCCTAAGCCTATTTGTGCTTCAGTAAATTCTTGCTATCTGGAATAACGAACCACAGGAGAATGAACACTATTTTGTGTCCAGTCATCCAAAAATCCCAGATCCTGTAATCTCACTCTGTGATTACTGGAACTAATCCAGAGATTGACTAGAAGTTCAGTTACAGAGTAAAATGCTGGCTCAAAACTATGGAACAGTGTGCAAATAAGTATTCTGTTTGCATTTGTTGAGATTATCCCAAATAAATAAATCATGTGACACTCTTTGCATATTTAAGTAATTATCAGAAAAAGGTCTAGTCCATAACTAACTGCATATAAACAGATTTATAAGAAAAAAGAAAGGTGAACTTGTCATTTTTTTTTACTTACTGGTTTACCATGTTGTCTGCCTCCAGAAGAATATGAGCCCTGTAAGAAGTCAATCAAATGTCTATTAACTGAATGAAAAAAAATAATTCTATCCCCATCTTGAGACAATTTGTGCAGTACTTAGGACAAACTTATTTGGACATTGTTTGAACAAAAAGTCACTGGGGTACCTAAAACTTAAGCTATCTACTGCACACCAAAACAATGGCAAATTTGTTATTCTCAATCAAGAAAGCAGTGTTATGAAACACAGCATAGCAATTACAACTACAACTCTCTACACCTACCTGAAAGGAGGTTGTAGCGAGGTGGGGGTCAATCTCTTCTCCCAAGTAACAAGCAACAGGACAAGAGGAAATGGCCTCAAGTTGTGCCAGGGGAGGTTTAGATTGGATATTAGGAAAAACTTCTTTACTGAAAGGGTTATCGGGCATTGGAACAGGCTGCCCAGGGAGGTGGTGGAATCGCTGTCCCTGGAGGTATTTAAAAGCCGGGCAGACGTGGTGCTGAGGGACATGGTTTAGGGGTGGTTTTGGCATAGGTTATGGTTGGACTCGATGATCTTGAAGGTCTCTTTCAACCCAAGTGATTCTATGATTCTATAATTACAGTTTTACACAGAGCAGTAATTCTGTCTAAGAATTCTGGTAAGAATTGTAACCAATTCTTTTACTCAGCTTGCTTAAACAGCTTTAATTGATATTATCTCAACTATTTAAGCTCAGTAAAATGGCCAAATGAATTTATCTTTCAGCACCAAGTAACTGATGTGATCCAGACAGTACAGGGAAAGAGTTAGGAGTGATGGGAGGGGAAGAGAATAAACTCACCTGCCCACCGTACTGGTTGCTTCCCGAAGGATAAGATCCCTATTAAAAAAAAAAAACAAAACACAAAACAAAACCACAGAAAACTTTAGTGCTGATGCGTTGGCAAATAACAGCAGTTAATCTTTTGGTTTTTTCCTGTGCATAATGAAACATCAGTGAAGGATCTTTTGACAGGAGATCTCAGTAGGAATCTGGAAAGTATACTAATCTAAAAAGATGCAGTGAAAGAATTCTGGCTTAATTCCACTAAGATCCCTAACAGTTGAAAGTAGTAAATTTGGGAAACAGTCACAAAACACCTGCTAAAACTATTCTCTGACATAAATATACAGATATAAAATGTCTGTATGTCTCTGTTCAAGAGGAAAAAAACCCCTAATCTACTTAATTTGTGATTTTCTGCTAGGTCAAATGTGTTCAGAGAACATCATGTGTATTATTTTAAGAGCATCCTTATTATTCCAAGTAAGTAATTTGGGAAAAATTTGTTTTGCAGCTTTTAAATTCCTGTCCGTGCTACAAGGAATGATCTTAATCGAGTGATACTGAACTCAATACTGCCCAATGGAGTAAAAAGAAATTAAGTTATTTTTTAGTATAGCAGAGTGAAACACTGTGAACAGAGTAATACTAGTGAAAAATACGTTCCACCTTCTTATTAGATAGCCATGCATTCCATGTGTTAACTATTTGGGCTAGTGATTGGTGACAAACTACTAAGTATACAAAAGGTACATTGGGAGCTGCTTACAGTAAGAGACTCGAATTGCAGCTGAAGATGAGGAAAGGAGTATTACTGTGGGTAATGCACCAGAATTTATATTTTCAAAGCAATATTTTGTACCAAATTTCCAAGTATTTAATCTAAATGAATACTAGAAAAGGGATAATTTCAACATAATTGAAAAATAACACAGAAAATAAATTTTGAACTGATGTCAGAGCAATGTGAAACTGAAACACAAAAATGGTTAATTAAAATTATCACTTGAGATAAGAGGCATTCTGAGGTAAAAACCCTAAACTTATGATCTATGCAGTTTCTTTAAATTGAAGTTTGTTCATGCTACTCCGTTTCAGTTACTGAGAAACAGTCCCTGTTTTCAGATATTTATTGTGAGTAAAACACTGAAAAGCTGACTGGGAGTATACACACTGCATCGCGTTTTTTGTTTAATAAATAGCAAGAAGGAAGAAGGTCTTGAAAACAAAGAAAAGTTGCTTGCCTGTCCACCATACTGACTGCTTCCAGAATACGATGAACCCTGTAAAAAGAATGAAATTTTTGTATATAATTTCTTTAAATACTACCTAGCATAAAACACCCCTATACCTAAACAACACTCATGACACCGATTAACTGGACAAACTTTACGCAATTATTAATGTGGTGGCAAATGGCTACTTATGCACACATCATATTAGTGGTTTATGCAATGAGATGAATCCTGTGAATTATTAAGTATTTCTTTGGGGTAAGAAAACTTTTATAACTACAAAGAAAAATCTTGGCTCTAATATATAGAAGGATCAAGAATGATTCAATAAAAGCCACATGCACTCTCTGGAATTATTGTCCCTGTCTCGTTGATTAAACTGAACTCAATATTTAATCGCTTCTAGGCAAATATGGCAACTGAGCCATGTTTATTCCTAGGAGCTAATCTGTGTAAATGTTAAAGACAAATTGCCTACCTGTCCGCCGTGGTAGCGATTTCCTCCAAAAGAGCCCTGTGTTCAACAAAAATAGCAATGTTTACTCTGTATTAAATTCAGTGTTACACAGAGGAAGAACAAGAGAACGTATTGACCTATTGCAACGATCAAGTAATTTACACTGTTTACTAGTATACCTTTCTATTTGGTTGATTAAAAAGGTAAAGGATTTAGTTTTGATTCATCCTTATTCCTTCAGATTATTCGCTTGCAAAGAGAATAAAGCTGATAATTTCTGGTGGCATATACACCACGAGTGGTATACTTATAGTGTTTGGGTTTTGCTTGATTTCATAATCCGAAAAAGAGAAGCAGACATCTAAGCAATTTTGACTATACTGAAACAACAGATAGCTGAGCCCTCCCTCAAAAGTAAATTAGCTTAATTTCAGCAAAACAGTTTTGTTTTTTTGTTGTTGGTTTCGGGTTTTTTTTGGTTTGGGGTTTTTTTTTTTTAAAGTATTTACAAAAGTATACAGAATATACTAATTAGAGAGAAAAATGGAAATAGCTTTAACTTTTTAAATGTGTTGCTCTGCTCTCACTTGGAAGTATTTTGGGCTAAGATTTTAAATCTAAGTTTCACTAGTTCAATCATACTGTTAATAACCATCATAAGAAAAGCTCTATTACACACACATGTGCAAAACCCAGCAGATATACTACGAGATATTTGGGAAACAGGTTCTTTGAAAAGTCCCAGGCCTCTCCTACAAACAAAATTAAATGCTTTGAAGCAGCTTTTCATGTCTGGATATTTTACAAAATTAGGACTAGTCTTCCTTTAATACAGATACTGAAGAACATTACTACTTGTTTAAGCAAGTGTGGGGAAAGTGCAATTTATTTCCCATGTATTTCTCTGAAAACAGAAATGCATCTGGGTAGCTAGTTCTGAATACAATACTACAGTTGCAAGTCACTTAATATTTTCGTCCTTAGCAGCTTCAAAATTTCTCATTTTAGCACAATGTGAAAAAAACTTTGCCATACATATAAATTCACAGGCAAAATTATTTCAAGAAATATTGTTCCTTGGGAATTTTCCAGTGTATGTACATACTACGAAAAATATACAAAGAATACTTACTGAACCTCCACCAGGGCACACACATCCACCCTGTATAAAACACAACCAAACTTATTTTTCCTGAGTCTATGACTGGACAAGGTCTCTGCATTAGTAAATCAAACTCACATTCTGCTACTGCAAGAAAACAGACTATAAAATCTTGCCCATAGACTCACCAAGGTCTATCTAAAAAAGTAGTTTCTTTCTCTCTCCACTGTCCTGTCAGGCTAGCTGTGCATTTACTGATCAAATTTTTTAAATAGAGTCTTCTTAATTCTCATTTGAAACTTACAGGAAAAACCTTACTCACCAAAAGGATGAGTAAATAATTCTTAGTACTACAGAAAACATTTGAGTTTTCTTTTTTCCTAAAAACACCAGAGCACCTGGAACACATGCAGTATTCTTTCATGCTACAGATGTTACAGAAAACACTAAAGGTGACTTCCAGTGGAGCCCTACTAGGTGATTTCTACTCTGATAAAACTGACTAAGAAGTGGCAGGGGTTCACTTTCCACATTCAGTCTACGTGAAGTGTGTAAGAAGACAAATGTTTAGCACCAACACAGGTACAGAAGCTCAACTACAACTGCCATTCAGATGTTACTACTGGCTACTCTGGCCTGCGGGATCTCTGAATGATGTGGAAAAAGAAAGTAATGTCTTGCTGAAGCTTCGGTCAAAAAGGACAGTAGTGAAGGAAAACAATTATTGTGAAGGAAAGATAGGCAAAGTAAATTGTGAGCGCCTGACAGTAGCACAACTGAATGGTCTGGAGAAAGAAAAGCATACCTGTCCACCAGACTGGCTGCCTCCTGAAGAATAGCCCTGGGAAAAATGAGTAACTAATTATTTCTGTGTTACTGAGTAATATTCTCGCTTGTTCTCTGTGATCGTTAGTCTTTCAAATTGCTTCTGTTTAAATATAACAACAAAAGTGGGCTTCTTAGAACCTCGATCTGTTTAAGGAAGTATTTCCAAGTCACACAGGCCCTTGTGTCATTTGCTCATATCGTGATCTGACGTACCAGACAAACCCATACTTAGCAATCCCCACTCAGTTTGGGTTAAAGCTATGCTTTCTCAAATGTTCCTTTTTTTTTTTTCCTCCCCAAAAAAATACAGGTCAGTTTTCCTAACAAACTGTGTACCAAGACTGCAAATACCATGAAAGTATTACCTGTCCACTGTACTGGCTGCTTCCTGAAGAAGCTACACCCTAAAGGAATGAAAAAGCATTTATATTTGTTGCACATTAACTCATGACCTGTCACAGAAAAACGCACTTTTATTTGTCTTCACGGATTTAAGTGTCACAGGAATGCGAACACTTCCTTTATAACCATACTGAAATCTATTGGCCTTTACAATGGCTACACAATAGAGTTAAATCAAAGTCAGCTTCAGGCAGGTGTGAGTGGTGCTGCTGCACTGGGTTGTGTGCTCAGGGCAACCTCCGATGTTTTTATTTTCCTGACTGGGCTGACACAGCAGAAGGTCGTATATTCATCTATTCTGCCAAAACACCGTTTTGCTGTAAGCCACCCCTTTAGAAAACATTCTGGTTTTCACAAAACAGAAAAGGAGAGAAAGCTGAACAATGGAAAAAACAACTCATAAATAGAAAAACATTTCTCACCTGTCCTCCATAATGGCTGCCACCTGAGAAAGATGGACCCTGAAGCAAAAGTGCCAATTATTTCTCTATCAAAAAGCTTCTTCAAGGGTTTTTGAAAGAAAGACTATTTTCTTTCTCTATTGTACAATGAAAGCTAACAGAAAGATAAACACTCAACCTATTCCTTAATGTGTTCTATGCAAATCAGGGATGGTCTGTAACATATGCATCTTCCATAATACTGATCGTGAGCTACTAGGATTATATACTCAGTTTCAGGAGACTGTATTTGGACTGAAAATGTCTTTCTCCACTAATTTTCTCTGCAATAAATCTGACAATAAATATTTTCAGGGGCCAAGGATGAGTTTGTTGGGGATTTCACTTTGTATTAAAGGCTATACCACTAGGCAGCACTAGGAACCCTGCACATCATCTTTCATTTCACGAGAGCATGGAACACCTCTTAACAACTCCTGCCCTCCTGAGGCATATTGCTTCTCTGATATCAGCTCTTATATTGCATTTTGCTGAAGGAAGTGAGGTATTCCATAGGTTAAGGTGGAGGAGGAATGCAATCTGCTTCCAGCCACTCCTTACTGTTAGAGCTAAGAAACCTTGACAGCAGCAGAAGGGAAATGGGTCCAGAATGAAGAGGGTAGAACAAGGCCAGAACTGCATTTACTGTGATACAACCGAAGTACTGGCCCTTCATAATTTTTTTGTTGTTTCAGATCATATATCTTTAGCTATCTGATCATCTATTACCAGATTAACATAATTTACTCAAAGAATTATTTTTTCAATCAACAGAGAAGTACCAAGTTTTGATGGAGAAGCTGGGTGTTTTGACAAAGACTACACAGGAAGAAATTCTCACCTGTCCTCCATACTGGCTGCCTCCTGAAGAAGGTGAACCCTGGACAGAAAGAATTAAATGATCTCTACATCCATGTCATAGTACTCCTTTAAAGCATGCTTCATGGTTTAAAGAGGTGCCTAACTTCTTTCAGTGTAGAACTGAGTGAACTGAACCAGACTATGCATAAAGGAGCGAGACTCATCTGTCTTCACCATGATGCATCAGAAATTGTATCTCCTAAAAACTCTCTTGGGGCTTTGTATCACATACATTTATAACTACTATATTCCTATCAATAAATTAAATAAAACATGGGAAAAAATCAATCTTCTTAAAGTGTTCTTTTACACAGAGAATTACCATGTCTCTTGGATAAAGCAGTAAACAAACACTACAAGGGAAGAATTCCCACCTGTCCACCATGCTGGCTGCCTCCTGAGGAAGGTGAACCCTGAATATCAACAAAAAAGGAAACTGAAACTTCTTTACACCCATTTCATAGAATAATTTCATGAGGCTTTTAAAAATTTTCATCAGCTTCATGAAGTACTAATTTATTTCAGAAGGACATGACCTCCAATCCCGCAAATTTAATGAGCCAATTGAGTCAACCATGTATTTCACATTCTATTTTTTCTTAGTATTAAATAATGCTCTTCATCTGAACTAGTTGTGTTTAATCACCGTAGCACCACAACACTACAGAGAAAGATTTACTGAGAAGATTTTAGACGAAGATAAATAAAGCTAAGGTAGACAGTGAATAAACTACAAGTTTGCATAGGTCAAAACTACAAAAGCAGGGACTATGAATGCTTACTTGTCCACCATAATGGCTTCCTCCATAAGAAGATGGCCCCTGGAAAAATATTGAAAAATCAGTTATTTCTGAACATCTAATTCATGGAGACAAGTGACAAAGACATCTTGTTCCTTCTATTTGACTGTTTGTTTGTAGCCTTCCCAGAATAAACTCTGTATTTCTGTCTTCCTTGATTTCACAATATTACTATGGAGAATAGAACACTAAAAAGTTTCTTGACATATTAACTTGAGATAGCTATTTGGATAATCCTTTACTTGATAAGAGTCAAATAATGGTAAAACAAATATATAATATTTTATATTAAAAGTAATAACTTACATATCCACCATACTGGCTAGCTCCAGAGGAATACGAATCCTGTAAAGAATACCAAATAAGTGAATTACCTGCTGTGGGATTTCCTTAAATCAAAATATGACACTCTCAGGACAATAGGAGCAAGATGGCAATGTAAGAGTGAAGGCAGGTGAGCAGGACTTTCAGTAGGCTTTAATAACTAGAGTTCAAGCCTTATAAGGTAGCTTGGGGAAATGCCTGAGTTCCTAAGCAAGGGCAGAAGGCAAAAACCCCTATGGCTTTGTTTGTGTGACTTGTTGGGAAGGTTAAAGCAGCGTTCTTTCAAGATCTTTTTCTGCTCATTTCTGTAGAATGACATTTCTTCATTTGGAAAGCTGAATCCTGGGCTAAAGCTAGCAGTAAAAAGACTGGCTACCTGACAGGACTCTGAAAACCGAACTAAGCAAGTTTACTGAAACCTCATACAGGAAGTCGTCTCTTTAAAGAGGGGAGATTGAATTTGGTTTTCTTCGTAATGGAATTAGGTCCACTAAGAATCAAAGATACAGCATTTTGATTCATTCTTTCCCCAGACCTATTTTTTGTGTGACCCTCATTATGTCAGTTAAAACAAGGGCACTATTTGCTAAAAATGCCATCGCGTATAATTTGTATAGTTTTTAGGACATATCAAACTCAATGATGAATTATATTTACTGAGTTTTTGCTCTTTAAACATAGTTCCCATACAAAAACTGAATTTAATTGAGTTTGTGAATAACCATCATTTTCAGAAGCGGCAAGCTGAGTCTCCTTTTGTAATGAGTGCTTACTTCGCTACTGTACTGGCTGCCTCCAGAAGGTGATGAGCCCTGGGGGAAAAAACACCCAAACAAATCCCAGTTATTTTTCTCCAACAGAACTGCTTTAAAGGAAAGCAGTATATACACTTATATTTTAAACTTTTTTGCTTTGTGTTTAAGATCCACTCAAAATGTAAAGATCTAGCATTCTTTACTTTATTAATACACCTAACGTTTAGTATGTACCCATCCACCAGAATGGCTGCCTCCAGAGCCTTTTCAGAAAGGAAATACCAGTTATTTCACTTCAAAGGATCTGACTGGATAGGCAGCTTATTTCCTTCAGTTTAAAACCAGCACACTGAAGAATGACAGCCCCACAGAAAGCTTTTAATATTCATTCTTGCAGAGTACTAGAGACTTTTTGAGTACTCTGAGCTGCCACAAGATGTGCTAAACTCAAAGAAATCAAACCATTTGTGTTTAGAATATAACATCAAGCATCTATCAGAAATGTGTCCTTCATAAGGAATCTTAACTGTGTAAAATGACTTTTCAATTACCCTGTAAAAAAGATATTAAAGACAATGTTCTGAGGTAGACCGCAACATACAGTTGGGGGAGAACTAAGATCTACACTCAGTATGCAAAAGCCATTCTCTCATGCTGAGGCACTGGGTGCATCTACGCATTAAAATATAGATCAGGAGTGTGCCTTTGAGACAAAACTGACACTCCCCACTTACTGTAGTCTGTTTTGCATCATGGAGTGGTCTCAGAGTGAATTAATTGGATGCCTTTCAGATTAAACTAAATTGTAGAATGCTCTCTAGGGGCACGCTTAATGCATGCAGGTAGTAAATAGACTTTTGGTCCACGGAACCAAACCAGAGCAAAGCCTTCCTGAAATGCATGGAGTGTGGACATCGGTTCATCAGCACTGATTGTTTCATGCTATAGAGCGAAACAATCCAAGGAGTTGTCAGTACTTGTCAATGTAGACACAACCACTATGTCCCTCAATCTTTATACACAATCCCCAATTCCGAACTGTTGTCTAAAGACAGCCAAGTCAGTAAAAACAAACAAAAAAACCCAAAAAAATCAAAACAAACAAACAATCCCCCCCAAAAAAAACCCAAACCAAAACAAAATCAGTCCCAATTGGAAGTTACAAAGGAAACGAATCCCAACGTCAATAATATGAAGGATGTAGAACACAGGTGGGGAAGAATATTTTCCTGACTGTAGATATACACACATTCCTCCTTCCTGCAAGGGAGCACAAGACCAGTCCTGTTTATCAGATAATATTGATTTTTGTATGGTACATTTATGTATCTATGTCCAAGTCAGCTTTATATCAGTTAGCAGTTTGGTAACAATGCCACAGAGTTCTGTGCTAGATACAAAAAGGTGCAAGTGTTTTTTCTGCCTTTAGTGCAGAACCTGCAAAGCTCTAGTGACACACATGGCATGACTTTCTGACATGATGAACAAAACTGGTTTTGGGAATGCTGTAAGCAGGTCTCCTGCAAAAGAGTTCTTATCCATAAGAGAGGGCTAGCATCATTAAATTAATGATCTATGAATACTAAACTTTCTTGCAGCAAATGATCTAACAGGAATACAAGTGCATAAATCCATGTCTTTAGGGGATATTTTGATATAAGTCCAAGGAAGCCAATGGGACTGACTCCTGAAGTAAATATTTATCTTGTTATGTACCTGCTTTTGCGCCAAACAACATTTTTCATTCAAAGACTGTCTGAATGAATACTATTTCAAATGGAAAGAGAAACTTAGTGCTGCGTGAATGTCCTGTGTGTATTTTTAATTGTAACTAAGGTGGATTATTTTCACAAGTGTATGACTTAATCTATGAGGTACTGACTCTTTTTAACCTCTTCAGCGATTATATTGACAAAAAAACCCCACAGGAAACACTTAAAAGCTGATGAACTTTGCTTACATTTGCAGAGGAGTCACTTCTGACTAAGGATCCACCCTGTAAGGGGGGGGGGGGGGGGTGGGGGGGAGGGGGAAGAAAAATTAGCCTTTGTCCTTTACCATAAACTAAAAATGAAACAAAACCTTAGACTCCCTGTTCTACGGTATTTTAAAGGAAGACTACCACTGTCTGAAGTTAAATTACACTTCACTTATTTTTCTTACTTTGCCAAGACGGCAAATAGCCTTTTTTGACCTGGAAGACTGTAAATCACAAAGTATCATTTTGTAGCTATGAAATTGTATCTACTCATTGCCTAGAAAATAAGAATGCTACCCAAGGTGCAGGAATATCCTTTATGTACTACATGTTGATTGACAATGCGTGATTTGCTTCGGAAAGCAAGTATTACCCTATTTCACAGTCTTTAAATAATTTCACATGGACTTAAAAGCACAAATAAGAAGTTGCTCAGTTTTGGTTTGTTTTTGTGTTGGGTTGTTGTGTTTTGGTTTTTTTTAATTTGGTAAACATTGATTTCTCAGACAACTTTTTATGGTTGGCAATTTTGTAGATGATATTACTCTAGCTTCCCTTTATGACAGAGCTTTTGTCAATTAATTCTGCTATTTAATGCAACCAATTTTTTTTTTTCTTTTTTTTTTTTTTTTGAGAAGAGAAGAGATACACATCTCTCTAATTACTGTATGGTAACTGAAAGTCACTGCTCAGAGAATACACCTTGCTGCCAACTTTGGGGGTTCCACACTCAGAAATAGCGTGGCCAGCAGGAGCAGGGAGGTGATCGTCCCCCTGTGCTCAGCACTGGTGAGGCCCCACCTCCAACACTGTGTTCAGTTTTGGACCCCTCACTAGAGGAGGGACATTGAGGTGCTGGAGCGTGTCCAGAGAAGGGCAGTGAAGCTGGTGAGGGGTCTGGAGCACAAGTCTTATAAGGAGCATCTGAGGGAATTGGGGTTGTTTAGCCTGGAGAAAAGGAGTCTGAGGGGGGGACCTTATCGCTCTCAACTACCTGAGAGGAGGTTGTAGTGAGGCGGAGATTGGTCTCTTTTCCCAAGTAACAAGCAATAGGACAAGAGGAAATGGCCTCCAGTTGTGCCAGGGGAGGTTTAGATTGGATATTAGGAATTATTTCTTCACTGAAAGGGTTGTCGAGCATTGGAACAGGCTGCCCAGGGAAGTGGTGGAGTCACCATCTCTGGAGGTGTTTAAAAGACGTGTAGATGTGGTGCTGAGGGACATGGTTTAGTGGTGGGCTTGGGATTGTTAGGTTAACGGCTGGACTCAATGATCTTAAAGGTGTTTTCCAACCTAAATAATTCTATGATTCCGAATTCTTCTTCTTGGCATAACAAGAAATAACTCCTACCATGTCAGCAATATGTAAGTCAAAGGAACAATGAATATAAAATTGAGAGTACATTCAAATAAATAAGTTAGAAATAAATAGTACCACAGATAATTTTCCAGTTATAGAATTTAGTAAAAGAAAGTGTATAAAGAACAAATAACACTTACAGAACTTCCCCCAGAACAATCACATCCAGCCTGTAAAGAATGTAGAAAATATTTAAGTTATCAAGAGCACAGGACTGAAAAGGACTCCAGGCACAACTCAAATTACTTCTACCGTCCCAGGTATGCAAGCCATAAAGTTACATTTATAGCTGCCCAAGTGCTCAGCTTCTAGAAATCAGTCTATTTTTTGTGCTCTTTGTTCTATGCAACAATTCCTGCACATTTATTGATCTTAAAAACCTTACTCACCAAAAGGACGAGTGAAAAATTCTTAGTAGTACTACAGAAAGCTTTTTTTTTTTTTTTAACTTCCCCTAGAGAGGCCAGAGCACCTGGAACACGTGCAGTACTCTTTCATGCTACAGATATTATAGAAAACAGGCATTTTCTACTCTGATAAAATTAACTGGGAGGTGGCAGGGGTTCACTTTCCACATTCATTCTGCGTGAAATGTGTAAGACGACAAATGTTTAGCACCAACGCAGTTACAGAAGCTCAACTACAACTGCCATTCTGATGTTACTACTGGCCACTCTGGCCTGTGAGATCTCTGAATGACATGGAAAAAGAAAATAACGTGTTGCTGAGGCTCTGGGCCCGTGGGCTTTGGGACAGTGGTGAAGTAAAACAGTTCTTGTGAGAGATAGATACACAAAGTAAATTATGAGTGCCTGACACTAGCACAACTGTGTGGAGAAAGAAAAGCATACCTGTCCACGGGACTGGCTGCCTCCTGAAGAAGGTGAACCCTGTAAATGTTCTATTTTCATTTAAAGGGTTTTCTTTGAGTTTGACATGTATATTTGATTACAATGTATTGTCTTTTACTCTCTAAACTATGTTTGAAAAAAAGCTATCTGGTTAGGAACCCAGTTTTATCCATAGAAAGATTAATGAGGATAAAAAACCCCCACAGTAGTCTGGAAACTTAGGTATTACCAATCTGGTAATACTTTCTTGAAATATATACATTGCGGAAAAAAACAAACCAAACCAAACAATAATGAAGTAAAATTTCCCACCTGCCCACCATACTGGCTGCTTCCAGACAAGGATGAGTCCTGGGAAAAAAAAAACAAACCCAAACCCTTAATTTATATTTAAAAAAANAAAAAATATTTTCTTTTTTTAAAAAATATAAATTAATACAAAATATTTATTACTTTAATTTGTTTCCTGGTGTTAGAACATCAGTTAATACATTAATTGTATTTTGCCCCCTCTGCTTACACTTGGACTTTTACATAAACGTGTATAAGGAAAAGCTGAGTACCAAATGAATCTTGTTCCCAGATAAAAAATTGCTGTAATACAATAGGAGGACTCAAGCTTTTTTTGTAACAGATACTTCAGAGTTACAAAGAGTTAATATTTACCTGTCCACTGGAGTAGCCACCACCTAGAGAAGATGACCCCTGCAAAAAGTAGACCAAGTTTATTTCTGTTTAAAATGGCTTCTGGAAAACAAGACTGTGTTGTTGAATTCATGCATTTNGTCTGGAAACTTAGGTATTACCAATCTGGTAATACTTTCTTGAAATATATACATTGCGGAAAAAAACAAACCAAACCAAACAATAATGAAGTAAAATTTCCCACCTGCCCACCATACTGGCTGCTTCCAGACAAGGATGAGTCCTGGGAAAAAAAAAACAAACCCAAACCCTTAATTTATATTTAAAAAAAATATTTTCTTTTTTAAAAAAATA